>CM046353.1:8391764-8655470 GCA_025403435.1 Artocarpus heterophyllus
TCGAGAAAAATTTAAACAATTATATTTAAAATTTAAAAAGTCATAAAACTTAACTTTTCTTTAATTTGATGCTTTGTTTTAGGATTTTTTTATGTTTTTAATATATAAAATATTTATCATAATTATTTAAGGGTAATCATATTATTTTGCCTAATTTTTTCTATTCATAGGGATAAAATTGAAATTTCTATACCTTCGTAGTTTCTAAAAACATAAGGACAAATTGAAAAATAGTTAAAACTAAAAGATATTATTATGTAATTAACCCTCTCAACAAATATCTACTTTCAAATTTAATTTAATACACAAATCAACACCTTTTTCTATCAATTTTTAATTTTGATTTAAAAAATATCTCAAAATACCCGCAAATAGAAAATAAGAACACTTTAACTTAGAGATACTATGATTTTGATTTCAAAAAATATAAAACACCTAGGTGTTTCACGGTTTTGTTTTGTCTTCTTCTTTTTTAAAAAAATTAATAATTTTTTTTGTTTAAAGATAATTTAGCTATTTTAAAAGAAAAAATCAATTGTTCACTGAGGTACTTCTCCTCCTCTGTCAGTAACAATCGTTGCCACCGACGGAAGTGCCAAAAAACACGTTTTCTTCTTGTTTGTAATTTTTTCACCGTCTGAGCTCCAATTAGTGTGATTTTAGTTTTTGTAAACTCATGTCAAAGAGACGAAAACATCTGACCGTTTCATTCTGGCAATTCCTACTAGAGTGTCGCTGTGTAGAGCCGTCGTTATACCTACCGCCGGCAACCGTTGAGACTGTTGCTACATCATTGATTCATTGTTAAGTAACATTTTTATTAATGAGATAATGTATATAATTGGCTCTTTAAAATTTCTATTTTGCTTGCGTGATTTGCCTGCGGTGGATTTTCTGGGTGGAACCCTTCATTGGTGCAGCACTGTACCACCAGGTCGTGATCAGGGCCATTTCCTTCAAATCAAAGTGATCATCCACCGCTGATTTCCATCACCCAATTACAACAACACGACGCTTGTCTTTTGTGCCTGCTGTTGCTGTTATTCCAATTTATTGCCAAAAAAAAAAAAAAAAAAAGGCCAAGTTTGTTCTCCTTTCAACGTCACTGTCTTTGGCTCTGTCACCCTGTATATTTGTTTGGTGTATATAAGAATCTGTGATATCTATTAGCAACACCTGTGTCTTCATCCAGGAGGGTCTTTTTTCTTCTCTTTATTTAGCTAAGTGGGACCCATGTTATTGTGTGAGTGGGCATTGTGTGGCAGTGAATGAATTTGTGTATTCTCAATTGGTTAAAAAAAAAGAAAAAAAGACCGACCATGCCAGCTGTTTTCATAAACTTATTACTCTATTGTTAAATTTTTAGTGGGAGTTGCTGTGTTTGTCTTCATTTACTAAAACTATGGGAAGAGAAACAGGCGGTGGTATTCTGAGATTTTCTTAGTGTGATTGAATATTTAGCTAATTTTGTCCTAATCAGTGAACGAAGCACACCAAATAATACCCAATAATAAATTATGCATTACTAGGAGATAAGAACACCAAATGCAAGAATTAAGAAATATAGATAAACTATTTTATGCTTTCATTGAAGCTATGGTTTAGAAATGAAGTTGATTTTTACAGCAAAAAATATAAAAAAAAAAGAAAAGAAAATGACAGTTTTTCCTTGGAAAAAGACGTATCCGAGGCATTTCATGTGAATTCACTGGGGAAGGCCTTAACCAAGTACGCAAAAATAATTTTAACCAAAAAAATCAACATATTGACAAGATACCCGATGCAATGCGCAGAAGTAATTTATTATATTTGAATTCACTTGGGAAGGTCTTAACCAAGCATACTAGAAGTTTATCTATATATCGAGGAGATTGATTGCGTATAGAAAAGCCTGCAAATACATATATTATTTCGGCTAGAACTAATCAAAATTATCGTAGATTTCTTAGTAGATAACAGATTGTAAGGAAAAGTTTCAATATCAGAAATGGTTCTTAAATAAGCTGTTACTGAAGTGTTGATTTTAAGATAAAAATATTGTAGCATATGAAAATTTTATATTGTAATAATTTAATATAACATGTGAGACTTCTAAATTGTTTATTGATTGTGACTGAATTTCTAAACAACACAAAAGTTAAACTGAAAGTCTATGTGCAGATTCCTTCATCATTTTGGAATGAGGCAGGGGGGTTTAATTATTGCATTGGAAACTGAGAGCCCTCCTTTTCACCGTTGAGACTGGTCAAAATAGGCATTGGAAGAAGCCGAAGTGTGACTTTTTACCCCCCTCTTTGAGTGAAGATAAATGAACTAAAACTTGCTGAAAAAAGAAGCCCAATGACGAAGCTGAATTTACCCCCTCTTTGAGTGAAGATTATTGGGCGAATACTTGCTGAAATAAGAAGCACAATGATGAAGCATTCAGCTTCGTTTCCTCACACTGTGTCTGGCTGCCATAGTTGAAAGCATGATAATCTAACATCATTACCTTATTAGAATTTCTTCAAACTATAAATGATGGATAATAAGGAACCTTTTATGATAAGTATGCATGTTTTTGAATACTATACATGGTTAAAATCATAATAAATAAGAAGTATGCAAAACTATCAAAGTTTTGATGCAAAATACCACGGTTTAAAATAAAATCTTATTAGATTTTTTCTTAAAATATTTTACCGTACTTTATTATGTCCGTCTATCATAAAATTGATGCTTGTCATGAAGAACTTTGTGACAAGAGCAACCTTGTTGTCGTTGCAATCAATAATGGTGCCCAATGGCATTTTCGAGTTTACCCTTTCCATGGTTTTCTACAAAATATTTTTTTCTTTAACAGATTCCCAAGACACATAATCATTATTTTTAAACTCAAGTAGGTTAGTTACTACAATTTCTTAAAGTGTAAGTACATGTCAAAATATGCTTTTCCTTCACAATCAATTGCACATAATGTATTGTTTAGTCATTAATGGACATTACTCTTACATAGATTCAAAGAACTTGGTCAGTTTTTAGTATCACAAATAATATCTAATTAATTAAAATTTTACATGCTATTTAATGAATGAGAAAGAAAAAGTCAATTAAAACACAATTAAAAGTTTTCAAATGATGTGCTATGATGTGATTGGCTTAAACATCATTTTGAACATCAAAATTGGATAAGATGATTTGAGAGTATATAACTAAAAGCCCATCCAGGAACATAGTTTGAAACTAAAACACTGTAATAATTTAAATTTTATGAGATAAAATACTATAGTAAAATTGATTTGATTCAAAATCTTTTGGTTTGAATTATGCCTCAAACAGAACTGTGCGGGGTTTATTTTAAACATATTGGGTTAGTAGATCTAAAATAGGTGGTATGCAACTTTTTTTACCACCATTATTGTGTTCTATATCTTTTTTTTTTCTTTGTTTTGATTTATACCATCTCTCTTAGTTAAAAAAACTAAAATACCCTTAGAAAACACATCTTTACCTAACTCTAACAAAAAATTCTAATGATCAACTATGTTTATATATTATCGAGAAGTACTATGTTTCAAATTTTCTCATATAATATAAAAGTAATAAAATTGAAAAATAACTTCATATAAGTGATAATTCTCAAATTGACCTCAAATTGATTTGAGTAAATTAGATGGTATACTATTTTTTACTATTGCTATTGTGTTATACTACTTATTTTTTCTTCCTTTAATTCATATCATTTATGCTAGCTAAAAAAGCTAAAATACCTTTAGACAATACTTGTTTGCCAACTCTAACCTAAAATACTTGTAATAAATTATGTATTTATATTCTTTGAAAGTAGTTTATTTTAAACTTTCTTGATTGATAAATGTAGTAAGATTGAAAAAACTACCGCTGGTATTTCTCAAATGGACCAAGTGACCCTCCATTAAAAGCCCATTATAAGTGAAGCCGATTGGGCCACTTTCGGCCCATGATAACATATTCACAGAAAAATGCCCATTTGAAAAATAGAGTCATATCAAACCAAAAAGCTTTTCCATCTCCAAAACCCTAGATTCCGCTCCGTCGGTGGTGTGCTCAATCTCGCGCTCTCTTCTTCGTCCCAGCGAGTCAGATCCCGTGGAATCTCAGAGAGAATGGCGAGCGAGCACACAGTGTTGCAGTTTTCTTCATCTTCTTCGTCGAGCTTGTCGGCGAAGGTCCACCCTCTCGTCATCTTCAACATCTGCGATTGCTTCGTCAGACGCCCCGACCAGGCTGAGCGCGTTATCGGAACCCTTCTCGGCTCGATCCTGCCCGATGGAACCGTTGATATCCGCAACTCTTACGCCGTTCCTCACAATGAGTCCGACGGCCAGGTTTGTATTTTAAATTTTGATCAATTTGTGTTTTGTTCCCCTTACTTTTGGTTTAAGTTCGAATCTTTAAGACTTTTCTGCAATTTTCATCCCTGGGATTTGTGTTTATAGGTTTATGAGATTGATATGGGCAGAGTAAAATTTATCTCAGATTAATCATATAGAAATTCGGCTTAACGTTGCCAAAGCTTTCCTTTTCGTTTTAGTATGGAAAATTATTGTACATCTGCTGTTAGATTTCGCAGATTTTCAATTT
Organism: Artocarpus heterophyllus; assembly: GCA_025403435.1. NCBI lineage: Eukaryota > Viridiplantae > Streptophyta > Magnoliopsida > Rosales > Moraceae > Artocarpus > Artocarpus heterophyllus. Next base: position 8,396,367 of record CM046353.1, read on the forward strand.
TTCTAGCTTTTGTGTGACCTAGTTGGGGCAGACTAATGGGAGAAGTGTTGTTTAGGTTTTTGTTGGAGTTGAGAAGATGAGAGCTACATATGTTATAGAGGATTTATTAATTTGTATATAATTGCGTTTAGGTATTAGAGATTATTTTGAAAGTCCTTATAATTCCTTGCCTGAAGTTTACAGGATAGTAATACTAGGCAGAGTTGCAAAGTGAGAATTTTTGAAGGGAATTTTATTTCCTTTTTTTTTCTTTTTTCTTTTCCTGATCAAGTATGGTTTGGAAACAACAGATTAAATAGGACATGGAATTTTCAGTGTTTAGAATAGCAGATTTAGTATAACTTGAGCTGGGTGGTTATATCTTAAGACTTGGGCTTAAAGGCTATAACATTTTCTGACGTCCCTATCTGTTCTGCTGTTTCTGCAATTGAAAACATAAGTATCCAATTCTTTAGGAGCACTGCACTTGAAATTTGTTGGTTTTTATGCTCCTTGTGATTGTCATGATTGTTCTGAAGTAACGTGAATAAAATTTCTAGATCCTCTTTCAGTTATTTATTATTTGATTTCCTTAATTGTGGTTGCAGGTTGCTTTGGATATTGAGTACCACCACAATATGTTGATATCCCACCAGAAGGTGAATCCAAAGGAAGTCATCGTTGGATGGTAAATCTCATTATATATTTTTGATTTCGTTGTTTATCAAGTATTTTAGTCCGTGTTTTCTCTTGGAGTCTGATTCTCACATGCTATGGCCATTTTCGAAATTTGCTTCATTGACTGTTTACATTATGTATGCATTGAGTGCTTGACAAAGGAACATGTTTCCATGCTAATCCCTTCATGCTTGTTGCAGGTACTCAACAGGATTAGGAGTTAACAGTGGTAGTCAATTGATCCATGAATTTTACTCTAGAGAAGTTCCTAACCCAGTTCATTTGACCATTGATACGGGGTTTAGGAACGGAGAGGGTACTATAAAAGCTTATGTTTCTGTAAATTTATCTCTTGGAGACCGGCAAATTGCTGCTCAATTTCAAGAGATTCCGTTGGATCTTCGCATGGTTGAAGCTGAGAGAGTTGGATGTATGCATTCACTTAATCTTATCACTCTGTGTACCGTTTTTCATATTTATAATCTCCTACTGGAAGATGCATGTACACCTGCATTTGAAGTTTTACTGAATTGTGAGAAAAACAAAACGTTGCTTGCTTTAGGCCTAAATGAGAGTTATGACTTACGGAGTTGCATATAATAATCTTAGAGCATATGATATGATAGACCTTTACAGTTTACTTGTTTGACCTGTCTTGAAATAGTACTACAGCAATTAGTTGGAAAGTGCTCATAAAAGCGAACTTTTTTTTTGGGGGTTATGGTACAAATGCTTTTTGTTCAATTGGATTCTTTTTGTCACAGGGGAAACGTTTGTGGTTTCTTTTTAAGCTTGTGCAAAATACTTTCTTGCCACAAACAAGTTATCCTATTTCTCATGAAGTTCTTAGTTAAATGCTTTAGAAATATGCAGTAATTATATTTTCATTGTGTTTTGTAATGATGGTACATGTTGTTAGCAATGCTTGCGATTATCTAAGACTTTTTGGACTTGTTATTTGTTAAGGACCATCTGATTCGATATTTTTGTTCAACGAGTCCAGTTGATATTCTAAAGACAACAGTGGTTGAGAAAATCCCAACTGATTTGGAAGGAATGGAGGCCTCAGTGGAGCGATTATTGGCTCTAATTGATGATGTTGCCAAGTACGTTGACAATGTTGTGGTAAGGAGTCGTTGCTTTAGTTAGTTGTGCAGCCTTGCCTTTTTTCATTTGATGTTATAATTTGTTTCTCCTCTCAGGAAGGGAACATTGCACCAGATAACAGCATTGGGAGATATCTCGCAGATACTTTAGCTTCTGTTCCCAAATTGTCAGCAACGGCTTTTGACAAGCTTCTGAATGGTAGTCTGCAGGTAAAATACTATTGCTTTATTTGGTAACATTCATTCTTTGACCTAGTAATTTTATATACGAATTTGGCTTTTTAGTCCGAGCTGAAAGTACATGGAACTTGCCTTGCCACACCGAGTTCCCTAGATATGGCTACTGGAGTACTTCTAATACTCTGAACTGTCCCGGAAGCAAACAAGTTCCAGCTTTTAAATTGGATTTCTAGGACATAACATTCTTCTTTTTTGGGTTAAAAAAATAGGCCATGAAATTCTAAATGCTAGTGCATTAATGGGTTTTCGTGATGTTCTATCAGTTAGACCTTGGTTGTCCACGAAAGTCGTCCAACTGCTTTTTTTTTTTTTTGGTTGCATCTTAACTTTGCTATCATATTTCTGATAATTGTTTTTCTGGTTATGTTTAGGACCATTTACTGTTGATATATTTGTCAAGCATCACCAGAACGCAACTCAGTTTAGCGGAAAAGTTGAACACAGCTGCTCAGATTCTGTAATTTCTGTCCACTTTTAAGGAAATCTTATTTCGTGTAGCAGGGCAAGTTTATTTGGCCGAAAAAGTGGGCGGTTTTTTTGTTTTGGCTGTATGGCCAACTTCGAGAAATGTGTCCTTTTATTTGCAAAGTTTGTAATATTTTGCGCCATTTTATTTTTCCAACGATATTTTTCTTCATTTTCGGTATAGGCAGCTTGTCTCTAAATTTATCAGAATTGCTTTATTTTGTTTAGCTATTGGAGAGAAGCATGTTCATTTTGGGTGCATCTTTTGCCACCACCTTCATCCAGTTCTTTATTTTTCGGATGGTTTTTTGCAAAAATTTTTATATTCTTCTCTTGAACTATATCACTTATGATATTTTATCTTTTGACTTTTAAAATATGTCACTATGTTTTTTTAATATTTTGTTAGCAAATAATCTTTTTCCTTCGAATTCTGTTTAGTTAATAAATTGATTTGTTTTTTTATCCAACTTTACAAGGCCTCTATAACAAGCAATTCATGTACCTCACAACTTGCAACTTGCTTGTGAATATTTTTTACAACATGCCATTCAAATACAAATAGAAAAAAAAAAGGTGGTTGTTTATAAGAAATTAAAATAACGTGGTCTTTTAAAAAAACAAAAAACTTAAAAGAGCTTTATTCTTTGAAGGAATTTTGTGGTTCTTTTAAGCTTTTCATGTGGTTGGGATAAAAAATAATACTTTTTCCTTCAATTTTTTTTTCTTAATTTATTTTTTCCCGTTAAACTTTTTTTTTTAATGTTTGGGTTTTTTTTCCTCAAAATTAGAATAAGAAAACATTGACTTGTAAAGCTGAACAAAATTGAAAGGAAGGAAGTTATTTGCTAACAAAAAAATTGAAGGATATAGTGACATATTTTGAAAGTTAGAAGGGTAAAATAACATACATAACACAGTTTGAGGAAAAAATATAAAAATATTTTACAAAAAAAAAACCATTCAAAAATTAACAGAGTTAGATGGAAGAGAGAAACTTGTTAACGAAACAAAATTTGAGGGGATTAAGTTGTGTGTTTTAAAAAACATGGCAAAATGTGAAAATAATCCTAATTTATTTATGAATTTGAAAAAGAAATGTTAAATTGTCACGTTAGTCTCTAACCTTTCACGAAAGTGTGATTTTAGTCTTCAACATTTTTTTTTTTATCAGTCTTCAACATTTTATTTTAGTTGTTGAGTAATCAATTTTACAGTTAAACCATTAATTTTGGGATTATTTTGTCAACTTTTTGATAATTTTGAGGACTCGTTTGTTATCTTTTAAGTAGCTTTAAGGGTTAATTTGTCATATTTTTTCATCCAAAATTTACTATTTGACCGTCAAATTGGTCCCTTCATCATCAATTTAGACTTATCTCGACAAGCTTGAAACACAACTTAAGCCTATGTCGAGAAATCACCTTCGTTAACATGTCTGCTATGTTATCAATAGTGTGAATTTTTTGCACCTGGAACCACTTCTTCTCAAGTCAGTCACGAATCCTGTGATATCTGTGCTTCGTTATGTAGTGTTAAGTAGCATTCTTGCTCAAATCAATTGCACTTTGACTATCACAGTGGACCACATACTTATACTCAGCTTCTGTTGCGGATAAAGCGATACATTTTTGCAGCTTGGACTGCCATGATATAGCTCCCCTTGGCAACAATAAACATGTACCTGGATGTAAATTTTCTGCCATCAAGGTCACCGGCCATGTCTGCATTCGAATATCCTTCCAAGAGTAGTTTCCCTTTCCCAAAGCGTAGGCACATTTTAGATGTGCCCCTCAGATATTTGAAGATCCACTTGACAGCTTTCCAATGCTCCTTATCTAGATTTGCTAGAAAATGACTCACAACTCCTACTACGTGAGCGATATCTGACCTTGTTACTCCCTTAAAAATATTATTGCTATCCTTGTTACTTCTAATATTGTCACTATTAGCTCTATATGTTTTTTCTCCGTAAAGATAACATAGATATTCCAAGCTTGTGTTTTAAACAAAACTCTTTGAGATGACCTATCAAGCATTGCTACAGTTTGAAACTTCCAAATCCAGTCAACCTATTTTATGGGTTTTGTCTTGATCGTTAAAATTGAAAAATGTATTAATGATCATCATTACTGTTGTAGATTTTCTAACGCAAGTGCACGTATCGTTAACAAGTAATAAAGAGTAAGTAAAGTATCGTTCCCACGAGGATTGCGTTAATCTAGCTAAGTACCGAAATTGGTTAACCCTACAATTATTTGAACAATCAAATATAAAATAGAAAAATAACAAAACAAAAATATAAATGAAAATCTAAATAATAAAAGACTAGGGCATCCGATTTCACCTAAATTAATCATATTCAAATTATCTAATTTAATCAAATGATGTTTACTCCTATGCCGATAACGAATTTCTCTTAGGTAGTCATTAATGTTTCTCAAGCATTAATAATTTATCTTAGTTAGCAAATCTCCTATATCTCTATGGAAACTCTAAACTTACCAAGATTCATTAAGAACAAGAAATTCATAGTGTTACACAAGTCTCATAGATATCTCTATCCTATGATGATTTCATGGCATTCAATCATGGTCTAATTTAATCATCGCTTCTCAGCCTCAAATTAAATCACATATCATGCAAAAGGTGCGCAAACTTTTACAAGCATTAAGATTAGATTAAATACTCAACATAGATAATGAATAAACATCGAATTGAATTAAATTAAACAAAAGTGAACATTCATAATCCGGCTACATCGTAGCCCTAGAATAGAGAAAATTAGTTCCTAATGAAACTAAAAACAATCCTAAATAATCTCTTAAACATGATGAGTGAAAGAAAAGAACTCTATTTGGATGCGAAGATGGTTTCCGTCTCCGGGTTACACCGTTCTTCTTCTCCAAAGCAATAAGTTCTTCCCTCTTGATTGTAGTTTTTCCCTCTTAGAATTTTTGCTCCAATCCTTCATAATGTTCTATTTATAGGCTAAGGTTTAAAAGGGTAATTTTGGAACGAAATTACACTAGAATTTGAATTGGGATCGTAATGGCGCCTAGGCTCGATTTTCTGGCGCCTAGGCTTCATTACGACGCCTAGGCGCCATAATTGTAGCGCCTAGGCGCTACACAGACGACATGCCCTTTTTCAAATTGGCGCCTAGGCGCCAGGATTGTGGCGCCTAGGCGCCACAGTGTTTATTCGCCTTTATGATGGAATAGCGCCTAGGCGCTTTGCTCTCGGCCTCTTTTGCTCATAGAATGGCGCCTAGGCGCCCAAGTTATGACGCCTAGGCGCTTTGCTCTCGGGTTTTTGTATGGAATCTTGTCTGCTTGAGCGCCTAGGCACCCATACGCTGGCGTCTAGGCTTCATTTCATCTCGAGTCTATTTTTGCTTAATTTTCGGTCCTCTTTACCCTGTGTTTTGCCATTATGCATCATCTTCCTTCAAAACCTATAAAAGAACATAAAACATTATCAAATCCTTATAAATTGCTCAAAACTAACAAAAATATTAAGTGAAAATCATCTAATTAAGTAGCCTAAAACTAACTTATCAAATACCCCCAAACTTAAGATTTTGCTAGTCCTCGAGCAAAAGACACAGAAGAAAAACAAAGAACAAAACAAAAAGAACACGACTGACATTAACACACGACATAGTTCGAGCATCAATTTAAATTTTCATCATACTTGGCCTCAAAGATTGCATAAAGTTTATGACTCAAAGGAAACTCTAACCATTGTGATCATGTAAAAAATTAATTTAAATCTCAAGTTTACCATACTCATAATTCCTCGAGTGTGTGTGTGATGCCTCTAGCACTTCTGTACCTACATTCGGATTAGTTTATGTCAACAAGCTTATTTTGAAAGATCTCTAGATTAGTGAAATTTATGAACTCCATAGGCCTATTTTTCAAACCCACTCTCCACTAATGTAGACTATCGCAACATCAAAGATCATTAGGACTTCATTCGGCTTGTAATGTGTAGCTAAGGTAAAAAGGTGAGATAAAAGATATTATAATGTAGCTCAAAATTCACCCATAAACACACAATTTATCTCAGGACCTTATGAGAACATCATTTTTTTTTTCTTTCTTTCTTTCTAAGTACACCCCCAAACTTATGTTGCACTCCCTTTGTCATTCACATTTATTTGATATATATATCAGCTTTTTTTTTCTTTTCTTTTCTTTTTTCTTTTTTTCATTTTTTTAATTTTTTTTTAGCACAATGAATAAGCATAAATACACAATCCCCTGATAGCAATACCCAAAGCTGTAAACATGACTATATAATCTCTTGATGACAATATTCAAAACTCCACCCATAAATGAATGATAGTAAAACATATGTCCTTGATAAGTTCTTCAAAACTCCACCCATCCTCCCGTCATACCAACTACCTTCAAATAATTTCCTGGACAAACTAGTCATGCTTATGAGTGAGGGACCAAGTATGATAAAATTAATCAAAGGCTAGGCTAATTATGTGGGTAACAAAGAAAATGGATAATAAGGCTCAACGGGGTAACTAGTGATTAAATGATGTCAATGGTAGGCTTGAAAGGCTTAAACGGTCCAAAAATGGCCTAAATCATATCCTTAATGTTGTGTAGCCTAGGATTTCGCCTCGAGTGGTTATCAAATAGGTTCTAGCATTCATTTGAGATCAAAAATATCACTTAATCAACATAAAAGTCCTCTAAGTGTAGAATATTTAGGTGATCAAGGCGTGAGTGCTCAAAATGATCAAAGAATCACAGCATGGCAAAAAATCACAAGAAAAACAAGGATAGACCAACAATAATTATTATCCCCTAAAAGCCATATTCAATTTCAACCATCGTCTTATCATTGGCCTCCTATGATTCAAGTTAAACAGTGCTCAAATGACACAACTTTACTATCCTAATTACTATCAAATGCAAAGAAAAAAAAAACTAAACTAAGATCTAATTAACCCATAATGACTAATTGACACAAAAAAATAATAATAAAGCAACACACCACCCCCAAACTTGAACAATATATTGTCCTCAATGTAAAAAGAAAACAAAAATAAGAAAGGAAAGAACACTCCCTAAACTGAAGGTTGCGGCAGCCTATTCCTCCTCATCCTCATTCTCTTCATTATCTTCATTGAAAGTACAGACTGTAGGAAAATTGTCCAAGTTCATGTTCAGATGCATGGCCATGTGGTTCATCATCTGTGCCAAGTTGCCGATATGGTTTCAGTTTTTGAATTTTTTTTTTTTTTTTTAGCAAGCTAAGCCCCTTAATGTCCCATAAAACCTAAAATCGCCACAAAAAAGGCTTACATTATGATTAAGTTGCAAAATAGACTAAAACTAAAAGAAACAGCTAACAAACTAAATAATATGATGAAAACTAAAATAGAAAATGATAGAGAGCTTGGGTTGCCTCCCAAGAAGCGCTTGTTTTATAGTCATCAGCCTGACTCTCAAAGAAGCGCTTGTCAAAGAGCGGCTTTCGCCCATAGTTAGTGTCAAACCGCACCACATATGGGTCTTGGTTATAGATGCCCTCAAGCTTGGCGAGATTTAGAAGTGATTTGCACATAGCACCAACAACAGATGTCTTCAAATGATGTGCTTTTGATGGGAACTTTATTATTGGCTCGAGCTTGAACATGGTGAGATGTGATGGTGGTGATGTCCATGGCCAACACGAATCGATTGGTGATCTATATATTGGAACCATTAACGAGCTCAAATTAACGGTCTTATGCGCTTCTATATCTTCCAACGACCCTCGTGGCTTCTCCTTATATAGGAATTCCTCTAATAACCCTTCTATTTGCTCTTCCCTTTCCTTTTGGCTATCCATTAGCATGTTTGTGATTTGGTCTTCATAAAAGTCAAAGTTTTGGATAGACTCCTCTTGATTTAGCAAGTGTACATCGTTGTTGATTGAGCAAGATCCCAACTCAGCAAATGGTTGAGCTAAGACAACTTCAAAGGGTTCTTGTTCTTCATCTTGAGGTTCCATTTCCTCTAGAGGCTCAAATTCCTGAGGTTTCGCACAATCATCATCAAACAAAACCACATCCTTTATCGTTTTATAGTCACCACAAGGATTTAATGTTGCAACTTCCTCCTCTAGATGACTATCTAAACTTGTGCTCTTTAAACGGATTTGTTCGTCAAGATATTGCTTAGACTTGGAGACTTCATGACTTCCCTCAAGAGTGGCCTTTAGACTATCTAATGCAACTTCCAAAGGTGTCTTTTCTTCTTGATATTGTTTACAGGATTGTTCCATCATGTTGGGGTGGATATTCCATGAAAGATTTTGGTGCCTCTCCCAACAGAAATTATGCATTGAAGAATTCAAATGCCAATGATGATTAAAGGCTGCCATATCCTCCAATAAGTAGTAAGCTTCATCAACAGTTCTTGAAAAGAAAGAATGACCGTCAGAAACTGTGCCTTTTTCCACCCAATCTCTAGCTTCAAAATGCAATCCTTCAATAAAAATTTGGAGAAGTGCCCACTTTGGCAAGTTGTGATGTGGATGCCGCTTAAGCATATCTTTAAATCGCTCCCAAGCCGCATAAAATGGTTCCATATGTTGTTGGATAAAACTGGCAAGGATATTCCGATGCAACATCATGAAGTTCCTTGGGAAACAAATGACTTAAAAGAAAAAAATTAGAACAAATAAAAACGAAATAAAACAAATAAAAAAAATTCAAAGTAATTCTAGAGCTAATTGGTATCGATATTAACTAAATTAACCAACAATCCCCGGCAACGGCGCCAAAAACTTGTTGTGGATTTTCTAACGCAAGTGCACGTATCGTTAACAAGTAATAAAGAGTAAGTAAAGTATCGTTCCCACGAGGATTGCGTTAATCTAGCTAAGTACCGAAATTGGTTAACCCTACAATTATTTGAACAATCAAATATAAAATAGAAAAATAACAAAACAAAAAATATAAATGAAAATCTAAATAATAAAAGACTAGGGCATCCGATTTCACCTAAATTAATCATATTCAAATTATCTAATTTAATCAAATGATGTTTACTCCTATGCCGATAACGAATTTCTCTTAGGTAGTCATTAATGTTTCTCAAGCATTAATAATTTATCTTAGTTAGCAAATCTCCTATATCTCTATGGAAACTCTAAACTTACCAAGATTCATTAAGAACAAGAAATTCATAGTGTTACACAAGTCTCATAGATATCTCTATCCTATGATGATTTCATGGCATTCAATCATGGTCTAATTTAATCATCGCTTCTCAGCCTCAAATTAAATCACATATCATGCAAAAGGTGCGCAAACTTTTACAAGCATTAAGATTAGATTAAATACTCAACATAGATAATGAATAAACATCGAATTGAATTAAATTAAACAAAAGTGAACATTCATAATCCGGCTACATCGTAGCCCTAGAATAGAGAAAATTAGTTCCTAATGAAACTAAAAACAATCCTAAATAATCTCTTAAACATGATGAGTGAAAGAAAAGAACTCTATTTGGATGCGAAGATGGTTTCCGTCTCCGGGTTGCACCGTTCTTCTTCTCCAAAGCAATAAGTTCTTCCCTCTTGATTGTAGTTTTTCCCTCTTAGAATTTGTGCTCCAATCCTTCATAATGTTCTATTTATAGGCTAGGGTTTAAAAGGGCAATTTTGGAACGAAATTACACTAGAATTTGAATTGGGATCGTAATGGCGCCTAGGCTCGATTTTCTGGCGCCTAGGCTTCATTACGGCGCCTAGGCGCCATGATTGTAGCGCCTAGGCGCTACACAGACGACATGCCCTTTTTCGAACTGGCGCCTAGGCGCCACAGTGTTAATTCGCCTTTATGATGGAATAGCGCCTAGGCGCTCAAGTTATGGCGCCTAGGCGCTTTGCTCTCGTCCTCTTTTGCTCATAGAATGGCGCCTAGGCACCCAAGTTATGACGCCTAGGCGCTTTGCTCTCGGGTTTTTGTATGGAATCTTGTCTGCTTGAGCGCCTAGGTACCCATACGCTGGCGTCTAGGCTTCATTTCATCTCGAGTCTATTTTTGCTTAATTTTCGGTCCTCTTTACCCTGTGTTTTGCCATTATGCATCATCTTCCTTCAAAACCTATAAAAGAACATAAAACATTATCAAATCCTAATAAATTGCTCAAAACTAACAAAAATATTAAGTGAAAATCATCTAATTAAGTAGCCTAAAACTAACTTATCAATTACCTTCTTTTTTTTTTTTTACAAAGTTAAACGGGTAAATTTATAAGCTACTGATTGTGTAATTTTATTGGTTTTTAAAAATATAGTTTGAATTACAAATATTGTAATAATTTAAATTTTGTAAAAAATAAAAAATCACTATAATAAAATGGGTTGAACCAAAGCTTTTTGATTCGAACAGATATTTAAGCTCAATCTCCTGATAGAAAAGAAACAAATAAAGTTAAGGATTGTTTTCATAAATTCTCCTGACTTATGTGCATTATTTTCCCCTTGATTTTTCACAACTGATTAAAACATCACTGAACTATAAAAAACTATTCAATTTACCCCTGTTGGAAACAAAGTGCGCAGCGGAATTTTAAAAAAAAATTTCATCAGAGTATTTTCGAAAATACAAGTTTGACATGTTATATGTATAAATTAAACAGATCTTACTAATCTCAGTGTGCCGAAGAACCTCCGCGACCTGTATAGAGAAGTAACGTTCTAGAAGAGTCTCAACCAACTGGTCTTCTTTGCTATTCTCTATCCACAACCGGAGTGAGTGTGGGCTCACACGTACAGCTCTTCCACCGGTGATTCTCCTTCCAACCAACAGAGAGAACCCAAAGCTAGTGTTCGTGATTTGTGAACAAAAGCTCTAAGGGAGTTTTTAGATGCTCACTAGAAGAGTATCACTCTTAATCTCTCAAATTGATCTGAGTAAATCATTAGACTCACTCCCTTTTTATACCTATTGGTCCTAAGGTCAGTCCATATCAGATTAGGTCTCAAAAAATCAAAACTGAATCAAGTTCGGATCAATATCTGATAAGATACGCGTGAAAACGCGTAATCTTAATTGTCGTCGGTCGGCAGGCCGAACTTTCTGATAGGCAGGCCGAACACGTCATCCGGCAGGCCGAATTGCCGAGAAAAAATCTCCGCGAATCTTTTATTTTTCACCCGAGATTCTAAAGGATAAAGTCTCAGTTTTGATTCAAAATAGCCCAATAGAAAAGATATCTGATCAAAACAAACTTTATCAAGATAATCTCTAAGAAAATAAATCAATTCACAATAATTCTACAAGTTTATCTTGTTCTAATTGTCCAAAATTAAAACAACCGATAAACAGACAAGAATTATCCGAACGCAATAATTCAACAAGTTCATCTTGAACTAATTTTCTTACATAATTAATTCAACCGATAAACAGACATGAATTATTTGATTCTTATAAATTTTAAACCAATCTGATAAATCCGACATAAGTCACAAATTATTGGAAAAGCACGCTGTGTCATTACAGGATTTTGTGAGCTAGCAAAGGGGACCAAAATGGACCTATAAAGTTCAAGCTCATGATAATTATGAAACCCAATATCCTAGATATACATTTCACAATTATCAACTCCAACGCTACTCCACTAAAAGCTTGGAGCTGCACTCTCGAACTTTATAGAATTACGAAGCTCGTGTAGCTAAGTCTCCATGACATATCATAGTGTATCGCATCCCCATATGATCATCCATAATCGGCTTAAGGACAAATTCTGTCTTACCTTCCCGATTATTTTTATCTTACGTTCCATTGTCTCACCATTAGAAAACTTACCATCCATAGATAGTATACCATTCGGTTACACCTATGTATCCAAATGGTTGGGCGCTCCAGTTTTTCAATTACAGGACAACGCATATAAGAGGATATCATTACTCCTAAAGAGGAGCTATGGATTTCACATCTATGAATAACAAGTCTACGCTATCAAGAGTTATGCCTCCAACGTACCGGCATGCATGCCACTATAGAGATGTGGGAGTCACCCATTGGTACATCAAAAGACACAAGTCGAGACAACGGGCCCACTATTCATCTCAGGATTAAGATACAATACAAACGACTGTCTAAAGTGAATCGATTTGCCAAGACAGAATTATTAATCCAAATCAATTCACTTTATGTCCCGATCCAACACATCGTCACCTTTGACAACGTGCCAATGTTTCTATTCATGGAGTCCAACTCCGATGGTCAAGACAAACCATCTCCCAAAAGGGATATAGACAACATAACAATCTTTACATGAATAAAGCGCCCAACTTTATTTCCTCGATTGCAGATCATATGTTTTAGACCATCTAAGAATTGCGTCTTCCGCATAATCATCCCATCATATGCCCAATTCTTAAGGTTTAGACTAACAGTCTCAGACTATTGTTTGCTTATCATACATTCAACAAATATGAACGTAAAGAGGACAATATTTGGTATATATATATGAATAAATTCTTTATTGATAAAAATGTCTCCAAAAACGTATTACATTTTTGCTCCTTAGAGCATACATGTCTAACATTCTCCCACTTGCACTAAGTGAGTAAATACTGTAAATTTCGCATCCCCATAGCTTCCACATGCCTCTCGAAGACTCTCCCAGTAAGTGTCTTCGTGAATGGATCTGCTAAATTGTCCTCTGACGCGATCTTACACACCGTGACATGTCCGCCCTCAACGAAGTCCTTTATCACATGATACTTCCGATCAATATGCTTACTCTTCTTGTGAAATCTTGGTTCCTTAGCATTAGCTACCACCCCACTGTTATCACAGTACAGTGATACCGCTTTATCCATACTAAGAACTACCTCAAGATCCCCAAGGAACTTGCGGAGCCACACTGCTTCTTTTGAAGCATCACTAGCCGCCACATACTCGGCCTCCGTCGTTGAATCCGAAGTGCAATCTTGCTTTGCACTTCTCTAACTGATGGCACCGCCACCAAGAGTAAACACAAACCCCAAAGTCGATTTCCTAGAATCCAGACAGGATTGAAAATCTGAATCAGTGTATCCTAGAGGAGTTAAATCCTCACCCGAATACACAAGCATATACCCTCGAGTCCTTCTCAGGTACTCGAAAATATGCTTTACGGCAACCCAATGGTTCGGTCCTGGATCCGCCTAAAATCGACTTACAATGCCGACCGCATAGCTAATATCCGGTCGAGTGCAAAGCATGGCATACATGAGACTACCCACTGCAGAAGCATAAGGTACCTTTTTCATGTATTCTCTTTCCTCATAAGACTTTGGAGAGTCTTTCTTAGAAAGAGTAATTCCAGACCTAGATGGTTGCCCACCTTTCTTGGAATCCTGCATTGCAAACCTCCTGAGAATTTTATCTATGTAGTCGGCCTGTGACAAAGCTATCATTTTGTTCTTCCTATCCCGAAAGATCTGGATACCGAGAACAAAATTAGCCTCACCTAAGTCCTTCATGTCAAACTGCTTGGTCAACCATAATTTGACCGATGACAGTGCCCCAACGTCATTGCCAATTAGCAGAATGTCATCTACATAGAGTAGTAGAAAAACCACCTTCCCATTCTTAATGTATTTGTAAACACATGGTTCATCCACATTTTGTGAGAACCCATAAGTCTTGATCACTTGATCAAATCTTATGTTCCAAGAACGAGAAGCCTGCTTAAGTCCATAAATAAACTTTAGCAGCTTACAAACCTTACCCTCTTGACTCGCGACCTTGAACCCGTCTGGTTGTTCCATATAAATGGACTCATCAAGATAGCCATTCAGAAAAGCCGTCTTGACATCCATCTGCCAAATCTCGTAGTCGAGAGCGGCAGCTATGGACAAGAGAATCCAGATGGACTTAAGCATGGCTACAGGCGAAAAGGTTTCCTCATAATCGATTCCTTCCTTTTGCGTATAACCCTTAGCTACCAGTCTAGCCTTAAAGGTTTCGACCTTTCCATCCACTCCTCTTTTCCTCTTGTAGATCCACTTACACCCTTTGGGTTTTACCCCTTCGGAAAGATCCACAAGCTCCTAGACCCGATTAGTCTCATAGACTTCATCTCTATGTTCATGGCCTCTGTCCAGAGTCTTGAATTAACATCCTCCATAGCTTCTGCATAAGTATAAGGATCCCTGTCATGTTCATCCGGTTCAGCCAAAAAGACCTCCCCATTGAACATATACCTAACAGGTTGACGCCCGATCCTCCCACTACGCCGAAGCCCCTGAGGTTGTTGTTCAGGTTTGTTTGGTTTTTCTACACTGATCGGAATGGTTTCATTCGAAACCTCCGGAGTAAACGGATCACCCCTCAACTCCTCAAGCACCACTTTGCTTCGAGGTTTAAAGTCGTTCATGTAACTCTCCTCAAGGAAAGTTGCATTAGTTGAAACCACGACTTTATTTTCCTTTGGGTTATAAAAATAACCCCCTTTAGTCCCTTTTGGATATCCTACAAACACGCAAACTTCTGAATGTGCTTCCAACTTATTCGGATCCTTAAACAGGACATGAGCTGGACATCCCCATATGCGAATATGGTTTAAGGATGTCTTCCGTCTTGTCCACAACTCGTGAGAAGTTTTAGGGACCGATTTTGAAGGCACATTGTTCAAAAGATAACATGCGGTTTGTAGTGCATATCCCCAAAAGGATAAAGGTAATGATGAGTAACTCATCATGGACCGAATCATGTCCAACAAAGTCCTATTCCTTCTCTCTGCTACGCCATTCTGCTGCGGAGTGCCCGGCGCAGTCAAATGGGATAAAATCTCATTCTCTAACAAGTGTCCCAAGAACTTATCAGAAAGGTATTCTCCACCTCGATTAGATCAAAGTGCCTTTATGGGTTTACCCAATTGCTTTCCACTTCAGCCCGAAACTCCCTGAACTTATCATAAGTTTCGCTTTTGTGGTGCATTAGGTACACATACCCATATCTTGAGTGATCGTCAATAAAAGTGACGAAGTACTCATACCCTCCTCGTGCCTGGATGTTCATCGGTCCGCAAACATCACTATGCACAAGTTCTAGAACCCCTTCGGCCCTATTGCCCTTAGACCCGTATGGTTTTTTGGTCATTTTACCCTCCAAACAAGACTCACATTGGGGTATAGATTCCACCTTTAAGTGACTTAAAGGTCCATCCCTTACCAACCTTTGAATCTTATTCAGGTTAATATGGCCAAGGCGCAAATGCCAAAGATAAGTCTTATTAGAGTGAGAAGTTTTAAGCCTTTTTGAGTCATTATCATTTATCTCAGCATTAAGCAATAAGTCCATCTTAGGTTTGATAAAATATAGATTATTTTGCATCCATCCAGAACAGATAAAAGATTTATTTTTACGAATCACCACTTTTTCATTAAAAGATACCACGTAGGAGTCTTTAAATAAAGAAGATACAGAAATTAAATTCCTTTTAAATTTAGAAACATAAAAACAGCCTCGCAAAATTAAATTCCTACAATTATCAAAATAAAGATGAACATCTCCCACTGCTTCCGCTGAGACCAAGGATCCATCGCCCATCCGAAGCGTTAAGTCTTCACGAAGTAGACTTCTCGTTTCTTTGAATCCCTGCAGAGAAACACAAACATGATTAGTTGCACCGGAATCTATGACCCAGATGTCACTAGATTCCTCAACCAAACAAGTTTCTAAATATAGAAGATCACACCTACCTCCCTTGGAAAGGAAGTCCTTGCAATGCTTCTTTATATGCCCGACCTTACCACAGAAGAAGCACTTAAGCTTCTTTGGGTTCTTCTTCTTCTTTTTCTTGCTCTTGGTTGCAGCAGGAATAGAAGACTTGCCACTCTTGGCCCGTTGCTTCTTTCCATTTCCAGAGTTAGAATTGGAACCAGAAGCAGCTACCATATTGGCCTCACCACCAGCAGGAGACTCCCTGATCAGCAGTTCAAACTCCTGTAACTGTTTCATCAGTTCTGTCAAGGTCATCTCCCGTCTATTGCTTAAATTAAAAGTAGCTCTAAACGGAATAAATTCCTTAGACAGAGTCTCAAAGACCATAGTCATCTGAGTTTCAGCATCGATGTCGGCTCCATTGGTTTGTGCCTCAGCGAGGTAACCCATGACCAACATCATGTGCTCCTTTACAGATGTCCCCGGTCTCTGTTTACAGTTTAAGAGTTTTCGAAGCGCCCCTTGCCGCTTTGTTATGGCCTGGCCTCCAAACATGTCCTCAAGATTATCCAAGATCTGCTTCGCAGTCTCATAATCTTGATGTTGAGCCTGCAGCACGTTGTTCATGCTAGCCATAACATAGCAGCAGGCCTGATCATTAGCATCTTTTCCAGCGATCATACGCTTGGAATTGCTCATTAGTTGAGTCTCCCGTAGGCTCGGGAGGACAAGACGTTGTCAGTACATATTTCAGTTTCTCAAAGGAGAGGACGATATCCAGGTTCCGTTTTCAATCGTTATAGTTCTCACCAGTTAATTGGTTTTTGTCAAGTATCGATGATAAAGCGTTTTTAGACATTTTCAATCTACAATAAAGAATCATATACCAAACATAAGCAAACATATATAATAATTTAGTAAGATAACACAATCATGTAAAATCATACAAATGTGTTTATGTGTCAAAACCTTGAAAATATCACAACCTTACAACGATAATCCCAAACTCATAATTCAACAAGCTCCTAGTGGCGTCATGCCAAATTCAATCAGGAACACGGATCCCCTCCTGATTAATATATGCCATCCAAGACCAGTATGATCCAGCATATACTAATAATCGTTTCTTTGGCCATTAATTTTATTAACAGAGCTCCTAGGGGAGGTTAATAATAAAATTAACATGAGTGTATAACCACCGTTTCAATATTTTATCCATGATTTATAATCACCACCTAGGGGTGTGCAACTATAAATCATACTAAAATACCTTATCCTTTCAGAGATCCAATCTGGTACATGATAGAAATCCCTTCCTAGGGGTTGGGACCACCATGTTCTTCCTATGTACCAACGATGGAGGCCTTAGGTTCTCTCTTCGAAAACCTTCTCCCACTCAATCTTTTGAAGTCAAGATTTTATTTTAAAATTATGCATGAACAATTTTAATATGAGTGGCACTCCCTATTCTATATGACATGTTATCAATATACATGATAAATCATATTATAATGCAGACAAGCAAAGCAATCAAACAAAGCTACAAGCATAATAATAATAACCGTAATATTATGGTTCCATCCTAGAGAATAGAAAAATAAGATTACAAGAGAATAATCGAGACATTTATCGATTCTTCATTCTTGAATCCTCAAGCTGTATCCTTCTTCATGTAATATCCATCTTCAAGTCCTCAATCCCGTATGAATTGAACACTCCATATTTCCGGTCAAATCCAAATTTAATGTTTCTCAGAATCGTCCCAAAAATAAAATTAAAACTGCATTGAAAAAATTGCACCTTTTCTGGACACCTGGCAGCTCTCGGTCGGCAGTCCGATCTGGGTGATCGGTCTGCCGATCATGGTGGTTCGGCCTGCCGACAGAGCACCAAAATTTCTGCCCCACTGTCGGCTTACCGGACCGTACGTCCGGCCTGTCGATTTGTGACCTTCGGCCTGCCGAACTGTGAGGTCCGGCATGCCGACCGAGCAGAAGAAACCTTAATCCAAAAAATACAATTTTAATGCAATTCATCAATTTTATTTTCAACAATTCAAAAACATAAAATTAGAGACTCAGGAAATACCTGGAGGCGCCATCATCAATCTTTAAGATTCGACTTCTCGTTCCGTCTTCTCCGAATAATTATTTAATTACAATATTCTTACAAATTAAAAATTAAATAACAATTCCTAGACGGAGATGATAGTCCGCCATCTAATTGCATGAAAAACCTAGATACACATTCTAACCTCTAAGGAACCATAACCGGTATTAATTAATTAATAAATAATTAAACAATGATTTAATTAACCATAATTAATTAATGAACATTCACCACATAATCCATGACAACATATATATTATATAGAAACCTAGAGTGTCATCTCTCTATAAAATTCAATTCAAGCATAGGAGAGACTAAGATCACAAAATTTATGCATATAACAAAATCACAAACTTGCAAATTTTTGTAAAAACCTCGGCTCTGATACCAATTGTTGGAAACAAAGTGCGCAGCGGAATTTTAAAAAAAAATTTCATCAGAGTATTTTCCAAAATGCAAGTTTGACATGTTATATGTATAAATTAGACAGATCTTACTAACCTCAGTGTGCCGAAGAACCTCCGCGACCTGTGTAGAGAAGTAACGTTCCAGAAGAGCCTCAACCAACTGGTCTTCTTTGCTATTCTCTATCCACAACCGGAGTGAGTGTGGGCTCACACGTACAACTCTTCCACCGGTGACTCTCCTTCCAACCAACAGAGAGAACCCAAAGCTAGTGTTCGTGATTTGTGAACAAAAGCTCTCAGGGAGTTTTCAGATACTCACTAGAAGAGTATCACTCTTAATCTCTCAAATTGATCTGAGTAAATCATTAGACTCACTCCCTTTTTGTACCTATTGGTCCTAGGGTCAGTCCATATCAGATTAGGTCTCAAAAAATCGAAACAGAATCAAGTTCGGATCAATATCTGATAAGATCCGCGTGAAAACGTGTAATCTTAACTGTCGTCGGTCGGCAGGCCAAACTTTCTGATAGGTAGGCCGAACAGGCCAGTTCGGCAGGTCGAACACGTCATCCGACAGGCCGAACTGCCGAGAAAAAATCTCCGTGAATCTTTTATTTTTCACCCGAGATTCTAAAAGATAAAGTCTCAGTTTTGATTCAAATAGCCCAATAGAAAAGATATCTGATCAAAACAAACTTTATCAAGATAATCTCTAAGAAAATAAATCAATTCACAATAATTCTACAAGTTTATCTTGTTCTAATTGTCCAAAATTAAAACAACCGATAAACAGACAAGAATTATCCAAACGCAATAATTCAACAAGTTCATCTTGAACTAATTTTCTTACATAATTAATTCAACCGATAAACAGACATGAATTATTTGATTCTTATAAATTTTAAACCAATCTGATAAATCCGACATAAGTCACCAATTATTGGAAAAGCACGCCGTGTCGTTACAGGATTTTGTGAGCTAGCAAAAGGGACCAAAATGGACCTATAAAGTTCAAGCTCATGATAATTATAAAACCCAATATCCTAGATATACATTTCACAATTATCAACTCCAACGCTACTCCACTAAAAGCTTGGAGCTGCACTCTCGAACTTTATAGAATTACGAAGCTCGTGTAGCTAAGTCTCCATGACATATCATAGTGTATCGCATCCCCATATGATCATCCATAATCGGCTTAAGGACAAATTCTGTCTTACCTTCCCGATTATTTTTATCTTACGTTCCATTGTCTCACCATTAGAAAACTTACCATCTATAGATAGTATACCATTCGGTTACACCTATGTATCCAAATGGTTGAGCGCTCCAGTTTTCCAATTACAGGACAACGCATATAAGAGGATATCATTACTCCTAAAGAGGAGCTATGGATTCCATATCTATGAATAACAAGTCTACGCTATCAAGAGTCATGCCTCCAACGTACCGGCATGCATGCCACTATAGAGATGTGGGAGTCACCCATTGGTACATCAAAAGACACAAGTTGAGACAATGGGCCCACTATTCATCTCAGGATTAAGATACAATACAAACGACTGTCTAAAGTGAATCGATTTGCCAAGACAGAATTATTAATCCAAATCAATTCACTTTATGTCCCGATCCAACACATCGTCACCTTTGACAACGTGCCAATGTTTCTATTCATGGAGTCCAACTCCGATGGTCAAGACAAACCATCTCCCAAAAGGGATATAGACAACATAACAATCTTTACATGAATAAAGCGCCCAACTTTATTCCCTCGATTGTGGATCATATGTTTTAGACCATCACCCTAAGAATTGCGTCTTCCGCATAATCATCACATCATATGCCCAATTCTTAAGGTTTAGACTGACAGTCTCAGACTACTGTTTGCTTATCATACATTCAACAAATATGAACGTAAAGAGGACAATATTTGGTATATATAAATGAATAAATTCTTTATTGATAAAAATGTCTCCAAAAACGTATTACATTTTTACTCCTTAGAGCATACACGTCTAACAACCCCCTCCATCCAATTCTCTATATTCCTAACAAAATTTCTGACATGGCATATAATTAAATATTAAAAAATGTGTCTAACTGTAATTGATATATTAAAAAGTAAATATTAAAAATGATTAAAAATATTTTATTTTCATTTCTTAATTTTTTTTTCTTTCTCCCTCCCTCTTCTCTCACTCATTTTCTATGGATCTCTCTCTCCCTCTTTACATTTCATCTTCTCTTTCTATCTCCATCTCTCTGTCTTTCTCGATCTCTTCTTTCTCTCTTGACTGGGTAGCGGCTTAGTGTGGCATGGAGCGACAAGAGCGGTGACCAGAGGTGGGCATAGAGGGTTGAGGCTGTAAGACGGAGAAAGGCTCAACCAAGGGTGGGGTGACGAGGAGGGGTGTGCAACACTGGTGGGGATGGTAGGCGCTATTAGGAAGGGGTGTGTTGTGGGCATGGGCTAGGATGCTAGTGGGTGTGGTGAGTGACGGTGGGCTGGGGATGGGGAGGGGTGGGCTATTGGTGTGGGCCTAATAAATTATTTTGATCATTTTTTAATATTTAATTGTCTTTATAAATCTAATAATAGTTTTAATATATTTTTTTTATATTTAATTATATGTCACATTAGCAATTCTATTAGAGATATAGACGAAATTGGATAGAGAGGGCAAAATAATTGGTTTTCTATAATTCAAGAGGTATTTTAACCAGTTTTAAAAAATAGGGTACATAAGTGAAGGAGATTTGTAAAAATAATCCTAAAGTTAACTTACGTGATAAACAACTACGCTTGACAGTTCACAAAATATGCACTTATACTTTTTGGAAAAACAGAAGAAGCAAACACTAATACATGCACAAATAATGCTTCTGATTAGTGGGGGTTAAAACTGAACCATCGTCAATGATCGAGTTACATTAGTACTTTGGACCTCCTTTTCTTTTTTCTTAATTTTTTTCCTTCTTTGAAAAAGGAGTTATTAGTGAAAAAATCCTTTCGTCTCTATAGGTTATAATCTCATTACTTACTTAAAGGTAAGTCCTAGTCTAATATGTAATGTACTTTTTAGATTGAGTTTCATTTTTAGTAGCGAGGTTGTAACCCCATAGGGTGATTGTGTCGCCTCTGTCACATTGGAAATTCTAATACCAACCAATAAAGAGAGTGTTTGGAAACTAAGTTTTAATACCAAAGTTTTAATGCTACAGTATAAAGCTCTCACACGCTATAATGTTTAAGTTTCAACTTGATTTCTAAACACTCTTAAAATAAAAATGACCTAACATAATTTTACTCGAAAGATGAACCAAACTTTTACTCACTACACACCCAATGGCCAACGTTACACAACATAATGGTTGGACATGGGTATCTTAAAGTGGGGTGGTAAAGTATCAAACTCCAAGCAAATCCTAAGATAAAAAATGAACAGACGTCTTTACCCTGCACCAACCCATTTTACCCATTTACAGCAGGTACTTTAGACTCTTTAACTAGTCCATTTACAGCAGGTACTTTAGACTCTTTAACTAGTCAGGGATTGGAGTTTGTTTTGTGGGTCCCACTTTGCAATTATGACAGGACATGACAATCCATGATTAGGCAATGAGAATGTCTTTATACTCCGGAACACAGGGTGTAGTGGAGTTCTGCGCCCCACTTATGTCCCAATGGTGGGCAGTGAGTGAAGCTTCCACTCGCTGCATCAGCAAAAGCACCACTGACATGACAAACGTGGCTGGAGACAAGGAAAATTGGCTAACAAAAATGAAATCACGGAGGTTTTGAGCCAAGGAACGGCCTGAAATTCACGCGTGCCATAATTCTAGCAATGTAGATTTCTCGAATCTATCTGATTAACATTTTTCCTCTTAATTTTCTGGGCTTCGTATTTCTAAAACCCATATCTTTTTCACTCTCTCTTTCTCTCTCTATATGCAAGTATAATAAAGAATTTGGAAATGTGGGATTAAGGTGGACAATAACAAAAGGACAGAAAGCAAACGACCACATGGCACTTTTGCCAAACTTGACCCTTCAAGTCTCTTTTTTATCACAATTCACAATTATTTTTCAAGTACTATTATATATTTTTCTCACCCTTTTCTGGCCTTTTTGTTCTTTCTTTGTATAAGCTGCTTCATGAGAAATTAAGATTGAAATGAGACTTGAGAACAAGTTATTCAGCTATATATGGTTCTCTTAACTGCATTGTATATATTGAAGATGATTTATTTGTGATAATGAATTTGTTTTGAGGATAATATTCATAACATGCATGACAAGTAAACTAAAACGGTATTTGGTATTAGTTAATTCTAACTAATTTTTCAGTTAAGAATAGTGTAAATTTTTTATATATTACAATAAAAGCAAAAAAATTACTACACTATAAAGCTCTTACATGCTACAGTGTTTATAGTTTTAACAAATAGTTCTAACCATCGTGTCAAACATCCAATAAAAAAATATTGTTAGTTCTATCGAAAAAGAAAAAAAAAATATTGTTAGTTAATTTAAAGAAGATCAAACTCCTAGGTGTTAGAACACAGCTCAAAACCATCGCGCCAAGTACAAAGAGACAAATGTTTTTGCTCTTTAGCAGAACATTCTTGGGAATTGTGGGAAGTGCTGGACACAAACTTGGTGCTGCTCCATTTTCACTAGCCGAATAATTTACTTCTAATGAAAATCTTTAATGCAAAATTATCTCATAATATTACTATTGCCCGTATAAGCTTTTTTTTGTTGGGAAAATATCAT
The DNA here is from genome assembly GCA_025403435.1 of Artocarpus heterophyllus. Taxonomy (NCBI): domain Eukaryota; kingdom Viridiplantae; phylum Streptophyta; class Magnoliopsida; order Rosales; family Moraceae; genus Artocarpus; species Artocarpus heterophyllus. Next base: position 8,419,812 of record CM046353.1, read on the forward strand.
TCCCTTCTATATGTTTTTTGAAGCTTTATATGGGAAAATAGTGCATGTTTTCAAATATTAAATGTGATATAAATTGTCTTAAAATACATAAACTATATGACGGTTTAAACATAACATTAGTGTAACGGTAGAGTATGAAAATGTTTCTCTATTCTTTTTTTTTTTTAGTTCCAATTAAGCTGTGTGAAAAAATTGTTTTTATAATCAAAATTTAAGAATAATTTCGAGAGAATGTCATGTGGTGTACTTTGAAATCTTTTCTTTCCTATAACTTTTTGAGTTCTCGTACTTGTTTCTTCTGCTTTTTGAATACTTTTGTACTTCTTTACGAGTGGCAAACAAGAAAAGGCAAGAAAGTTCGAGATAATATTATATTTGAACTTATCTCTAATGCCGCAAAGGTGGACTAAAATATATGCTTTAGTGGTGGTCCATACTAATGTTAATCACTAAATTAACACGAGATAACAATTTGAAATGCCCTTAATCTTAGCCAATTTCACCTTCAAATCCAACATTTTCATAGAGATACTCAATTCTCTATATGGGCATGCATGCACTAATAAAACGTTGTTATGGGAAGACAAAGCCCTAGGCTCCAAAATTTCTCTATATCTAGCACTTTAGATCACTCCACACAAATAAAATGGTCACACCTACAATCAAATAAGAAGTCTCTTTTTATATTCCCCATAATATATATTATATTATATATATATATATATATATGAAACCAAATTAATTAAAGATGTACCAAACAAGTGACTTAAAAAAGGAACAGGAGCCACATGACATAAGAAAATCCAATATCTGCTTCCCTTTTGGCTGGTCATGAGTTGTCCCACCCAAATACCAACTTAGTGGATTTTTGTCTCTTTGTTTATGTCCCCACACCCTTAAAAGAAGGTTTAAGTTTAACCTCATATTTGACTGAAACTTGTAGCTATGATCAACCCAAATGAGTATCTATGTCAGTCTGTTACGATCACAACCGTCCAGCTTAGATCAGACAATGTGTAACTTTGACTTTCATTTCCATCAATCAGTATATTTTGTCAATCAACCCCACTAAAGATATCAATGCATGCATAATATTGCATTAATATTGTACAATATCATATGTTTGTCAGACAGCACCTAATATATAAATATATATATATATATATACATATATGTTTTGGCTTTCTCACATGTCGTGGTAGGACTTGTTGGACTCAACTAGATATTAGTTTATTAAAAAGCATGTTGATCAATATGAAACTATACACACAATTATTATATAATAGCAGCAATTCACACTTTACTAAAAAGCACAAAAACCCCTATTCCTATGAGATGAACTCAAGGAGATTAAAAAAGAAAAGGGAGATAAAGAGGAGGATTAATTAATTAGTTTTTAGGCATTGAGTTTCAAGATAAAAATTTATATTATTCATCATTTTGGTGAAACTTTCATCTTGTCTGCTCGCAGACCAAAACGTTGAACGGTGGCAGCTTTCACGCATGTCTGATCTCTCTCTCTCTCTCAAATTTTCTATATTTCTCTCTTTTGCATAAAAAACAGTGCAAATTAGATGAGACGAAGCAAAATCAACATAATCAATCTTCACATTCCCTATAAACAAAGCATTGTTAATACAAAAAACAAATGGGATGATTCCATTACTTTGATGTTGGATTGGGGGTGCTCCCGTGTCCTCTTGTTTCAGTCTTTTTTATACTTCCAATAATATCAGGTAGTCAATTAAAATAATGTCATGTCAATTCAAGTATTATGCTAAAGTTTATATGTAGTATAATCTCAATTGATGTGGCTTGATATTATTAGTAAACACAATAACAAACAATAAAAATAAGATACATATAAATCGAATCTTTAGAAAATAAAAAGCAAGTAGTGTAACGTTCATAAATATTATTAGTAAAACAGCAGTATATATAAACCAAATCCTTAGAAAATAGAAGTAAATAGTGTAACGTGCATAATTTATACGTGATACAACCACATTAGGAAATACAACAAAAAAAAAAAATTATCAAAGATCAATATCACATATTTTTAAAGTTATTGTTACATAACATAATAACAATCGTAACCCTTATGTCTACATGTTATAGTATAAGCAAACCCCACTTGAATATACCTCAATAAAAAAAACAAAAACCTATATGTATATGATATGATATAAATATAATATAATAATGTTAATGTAATCCAAAATAGTCTTCAGTGCTTTTAAGCAGCACTGTCATATTATAAAAACACGCACACGGGTTTCACATCGTTTTGAGTTGATCAAAGGCTGATCATCAAAAGCTCTAGGAAACATCAGATTTTTGAAGCTCAAAAATATGGAAGCTGATCATGCAGCTGGCATGCCAGGCTTTTGCATTAAAGCAGGAAACGACATTAATACTAATAACGTCGTTGTTCGTGGTGGTAATGCTACAAGCACAGGAACAAAGTGTGGTCGTTGGAATCCAACGAGCGAACAGGTTAAGGTTCTGACGGATCTCTTCCGGTCCGGTCTCCGAACCCCGAGCACCGACCAGATTCAGAAGATCTCCACTCAGCTTAGCTTTTATGGTAAGATCGAAAGCAAGAACGTCTTTTACTGGTTTCAGAATCACAAGGCCAGGGATAGGCAGAAGCGTCGCAAAGTTTCCATTGATGACGTGACTGATAAGGATAATAATCTCATTCTAAGAGAAGACAAGCTTAGTTTTCCATCTCCAAAAGTTACGTGTCTATGAAACTTTCTTTTTCAATTTATGGTCCTCAACTGTGATTTTTTTTATTAATAATATATATTAATTAATTTATTAATAATATTTTTGTTTACTACTACAGATTTCGCTGATATATATCATCATCATCGTTATCATGATTATGAGGATCAAGTTTCTGATCATGAACCTGAAAGAGTGATTGAGACCCTCCAACTATTTCCGTTAAATTCGTTCGGAGACGCGGATTCGGAGAAGCTGAGGAGGTGCAAGGAAACAACAGCTTTTCCGTACACATTTCAGACAGATCAAATGGATCAACCACCACTGGATTTGCGCTTAAGCTTTATCTAATTCTGCATGTTTTGCATCTTACCAGTGATGCATGCTTATGAATATTAGATCTGGTTAAAATATATTAAAACGACAGAACTTGAAATAGACATCATGATTCAAAACAGTGCACTACCAAACTACAGAATTCTCGAGAAAAAAAGTTACAGTGGGGGGATAGATTTAGAGTTGAAACTATGTAACTGAAAAAAAAAAAGACAATAACAGTAATAGTAATAGTAGTAGTACTCATGTAAGGGTAGAATGATAGAGAATTTTATTTTTCTTATGTTTGTATGATTTAAAATATTGAAATTAACGGGATGGACATTCTCCTCTGCATGCTCAAAAACAAGTTTGGTGTTATCTCTCTGTGGTTTACTCTGTTGGATTCCTTGTTTTTTTAAAGAATTAATATTGCTTGGAAATCGGAAAGCGCTTCCTCTCATGGGAGATGTCTCCTTGGAGTTGATAAATATATACGTGCTGCAATTCACATGTGTATATGGGTCAAACCTCGGGTCTGATTCCGTCTTTGAATTTCATGTGCCGATCTAAGTTAAAAAAGCAAGGATGTCGTTTGAACATAGTGAATGAAGAAAACTCAATAATTCAACTGGATAGTACGAATACTTTATGCTTTTTTTAATTAATTCCTCATGTGAGATAACGCAGTTTTTTTTTTCCCCCTGAAAAAAGGACTTTTTATTACCAGAGTCAGAGAGAAAAAATTATTATTATTCCAAGTTAACTCACGACAACTAAAAAGTTGTTGAATCAGATATTATGCCTGATTGCTTGCCATATCTCTTCTTGGTCTAGTATTGGAAACACTTTAAGACCTTCAAACTTCTGAGGGTATGAACTCCTTGACCCTAATTGCTGCATGAATTTGACATTTGCCCAAGTTTTTCTTTTTTTCCTTTTTTTTTGTGTAAAAAAAAAGAGGGACTAAAAGTTATCACCTACCAGCAGTGACAGAACAAAACTTATTTTTCAAGGAGAGCTTAGTAGAAAGTTCTCCAGCTAACAGAGGCCAGACTGTGAAAATATCAGTATGTGAAAAGAGTATGTCCAGATGGCTAAACAGACTTTTTCTATATATCGTCTCATATTTGTTAGTAATAGGGTAAGTTTTAGCAATTATGACAATTTCTTCATTTTATTTATTTAAAGCCAAGTTTTGAAACAATACACATAAACGAGATTAATTAATTTCTATGACACAATACTAAAACATTCAATTGCGTTTCTTTTTTTTTTTTTTTTGGGTACTTCAAGCTAATGCATTATACCAAGTATTGAATTGGGTTCCTCTAAAAAATGAATTTTGTAGCCAGATTAATTAATACCTGATGAATCACATATTTCGATACCAGATGAATCAATAGTTTAGAATTACTAGAATTTTTATAGTCAATCTACTTCAGGATCAACTCATGGGTTCGAGAACCATGATACTTAAATTTCTTATGTTTTCGCAAACATGGTCATACATTATGTATAATATACACTAAGTCGAATTTATGAATTTTCTAACTTGTGTGGTTAATGATACTTATCATTCATACTACGTAGTGAACAAATTCGAGTTGATTGCTTAACTGTTCACCGTACAAGCAACAAAAAATGCAATAGATAGCTATACTGATTGAATTGGTCATAATAGTCATCACATTGCCGAAGTTCATAATTAATTTCCCTAACTAAGACGACTGTTAGTGCAAACTTAATGTTGGATGAACCTTTTGTCAATATTAGACTGTTGGGGAGAAGGGTTAGCTCATTGTAGCTTTTGAAAGCTTTATACTATAGATGTTGAAGAAATGTGAGTAGAATTTTGAAAATAGATGAGAGAAAATCTGGAAAGAAGAGTTAGGTTTGACGAGTATAGGAATATTTTCCTCAAGGTTTAATTTACCCCCTACAAAAGTTTGCCGGTGGGTTTTATTGCAAATTACTGTGAAAATACAACAAACCCTAAATACTATATCTAGTAATAATATGGTGTTTCAAAACAAGATTAGAAACTAAAAATTCTAAAGCATCAATAAGAACAAGGGGGTGCCTTTTATGAATAGACATAACCGTTGTATAATTTACTTTTTACGTAATGGTGTCCTTTTGTGAAACAACATAACTATTACAATAGGTATGTCTATTTATAATAAGATATTCAGTTTTGTGTCAAAGCATACAACCAAATAACATAATAGTTCAAAACAATTCAAAATTACACACTTTAAAACATCAACAAATTCAGGTTGGCATTGCGGCGCAAAGTGCACTGCACTGCAGCCTTGGAACGCTGCCCAGCCAATGCCATGGCGCAAGCGTCAGTGTTAGGTTCACTCCACTGCTTCAAATTTCTAATATTGCAGTACTAGACATTGATTCCAAACACTTATAACATGTTTGAGAAATGAGTTAGAACTGAGAGTTAGAACAAAAAATACTATAGCATACGAAAACTTTATACTATAGTATACTTTTGTTTTACACTATGGCACGAGAGCTTTGCGCTGTTTAAGTTAAAACTAATGAGTTGCAACTAAGTGTGCTAAATTGTCACGCCCCGGAGTACGGGAGGTGACGTGGCGGAATATTTAGATCAATTAAAAGAGAATTTAATTAAAATCAATGGTTTAAGATTCAAATTACATGAGAAATAAGGAGTTTTTTTTTTTCCACTACATTTGATAAAAGAATTTATAAATATTAAGCAAGTAATAAAAATTAAATAAAAACCGCGAGTATGGGTTCCACAACCCACAACTTGTGCACACACATGGTTCTGACAATATCATAAATACAATTACAGTCCAAGTACAAATGAAGTTAAAGTCTTACATGCCTTGATTAATAATACAGAATATAAGTAAATTCTCCTATTGCTCCTGAGTTCGGTCCGAAGAATCTTCTCCAAACCTAAATGGGAAACCACCTAGAAGGGGGGAAATTTAAAACAATAAAACGTGAGCGAAAGGCTCAGTAGGACTATGTTTTATAAAATAGTTTAATGCAAAGAAAAATAACATTATTAGAAGTTATTCAAAAGGAAACTTGAATAAATAAATAAATAAATAATTTGAGTAGAACCGTTCTGTCACAGAACAGTCCACTCGTCAAATCAAAACACCATTTTACTTTTACCTAGGCAAACCATGATATCACCACCGTAGTGGCCCAGCTGGGTTTCGGGACCTGCCCCCAAGGTCGATCGCTACACGACCCGATCTCTGATATGGCATCATGCCCATGTGTTTATTATCATTATCATTCAAAACCCAATTACCGAGTGTTGTCAATTACATTTATTATGAAATTCATTTCAGATCACGGTATATTAAAATATAACCGATAAAACCATTTTCAAACAACCGTTGAAAACATTTTAATAGAAATCATTTTCAAAGCCAAATCATTTCAAAACCAGGCTACCAAAGAAATAGGATAAAAGTCCTACCTCAATATTCGTGCCGGTACCCCACACCGTAATCCCGGTCCGCTATACGTTAGCTCCACGAAACCACGAACGATCCTAGATACAAACTAAGTCGATCAATATCTAGTTTGAGACATTCTATGTTACTAAATCATTTCATGATGTCCTAGTGTGCCATTTGTACCTTTAAAATCATTATATAAGGTTGGGATTTAAATCTGGGTTCAAAACAGTGAAAACGGGTAAAAATCACAAAAATTTCCATGCCTCGGTCGGCCTGCCGGACGTCCTATTTCGGCCTGCTGAACTGCACAGTTCGGCCTGCCGGAAGCAAAGTTCGGTCGGCCGAACATTTCCCCAGATTCGGTATGCCGGTCGGAAGAACACCGGCCTGCCGAACACACTGTTCGGCCTGTCGAACTGGGAAAATCCAGAAATCCCAGCCACGGGTTTCTCGATCCCCAAAATTCAAATCTGGATTCCAACCTATTTTTCTCAATTCCCAGACATGAAAAACGTTCATAGATGATATAAAAACATACTAGAACATGTTTGGACTCATTTAAACAAGATTTAAACTCAAAATTCTCAAAAATCTGAAAATGAGAAAATGAGGGGAAAAATGAAAAATCTTGAATTCAATCCGTTTTTCTTCAATCTAAGCTTAGATTCTAGTTGTTCTAAGTTCATTTAACTCAAATCCACGGTTTTCTAAGCTTAAACAAACCTAGATTTCAAAAACACACAAAATTGAAAATTTTAGAAAAAGTTTAGAAATTTCGAATCTAACCTCGAATCGAAGCTTCAATCCGCGTTCTCGGTTGCCGAATCACGTCCCCGAGCTTCCTCCTTGCTATCCCGAAGCTTGGATTCGAAATGGAGTTCAAAAATTTGAGAGAGAATTGAGAGAGAGGGAGAGCTGCCGAGAGAGATGAGAGAAAGAGAGAGGGAGAGTGAGCGTGGAAGTGAGGAGAGAGAGAGAGAAAAAGGAAATAAATAGAGAAAATCGGTGGGCGGTTTTACTGTGCGAAAACCATGTGCCGCCCACGGTTTTGCAAAACGGAGTATTTTTTTAACATTTTACAAATTGTTGTGTTTTAAAATTCAAAACATCATTTTAAAACAATAAGAAATCATTTAAATGCATCAATTTAACAAAACAACCAAAAATTTAAAATCCAACCAAATAATCTAATTAAAGTTAAAACGTTAATTATGGCATACTAATCCATCATTTATAGTACATTAATATTAAATAAATTTCGGGACGTTACATAAACACCTTATTAGAAAAGACATATTTTCTTATTTTCTTATGCGACCTTTGACTTAAATATTTAAGAGACATATCATAATATCTCTTATAATACCTACTTAGAGCTTTACACTGTGAACAAAATTGAAGATTTCGAACTAGAGTGCTAAATAAATGCTATGATTCCTACAATTGTTAACTTTAGACATTGTTTTTCATTGCTTGAAAAAGAAAAAAGCTAGTGGATTTTCTTTTTTTAGATATTTAAAATATTTATTTTGCGCTACTACCTTCAAAATAAGGAGAATTTTATGAAGGATGGAAAAAACATCCTAATGATCTGACAAAACATATGATTGTTAGATCAAATTAGGTATGGTTTTTATGGCTAGATTAAATCAAAATCACGTTAAATTATATAAAATACAAGAATTTAACATATTTAGTAAAAATTTGATAGCTAAATCGGTAGAGTATTTAATTATACCCTAGTAACCGTATCAAAGAATTCTCCTCAAAATATATTAAAACGATATGGGGAAAAGGAGGAAAAAAAAAAAAGGAGCATTAACCGCCAGTTTTATAATCAAATTAAGTTTCTCTACTTATGATTGCTACATATCATCCATCATATAATCACTTCGGATTGGAATGCAACCATTCATCTTCATGAAAAAGGATGTATCTGTTGTTGATTTTTTTTTTTTAATATGCAAGTGCACATAATCGTAACAAGTAATAAAGTGATGAGTACAAATATAGTTCACACAGAAATTGTGTTAATTTTTATTAATTACCGAAATTGTTTTAATTCTAAGATTATTTGAACAATAAAAATTTAAGTTTTAAAAATTAAAGAAAAGAAAATTTAACAAGAGAATTTAAACAAAATAAAAAATCCTAAAAACGTTGGGAATTATGTGTAACACCCGCCTATTTTATGTAACGGACCACGTTAAGTTAGTAACGTTATTAAGGAATGTTATTAATAAATAACGTTATATGATATGATATGTGATGTGCATGTTACTAACTTTTTATGTCAAGTTTTGTGACAGGTGACGACCGCATGGGATCGTTGTGCTCTAGTGTTCATGTGAAATTTTAAATATATGATTATTTATGATGCAATGATGTATGAATGTTTTATGTTATGGCATTTAATGGCAGGCCGAACTTTTAAGATCGGCAGACCAAACTTCTTGCCCGAGATCGACAGGCCGAACTTGCTGGAATCGGCAGGCCAAAGAGGGAAAATCGACAGGCCAAACATGGCTGACAAGCAGTCAGCAGAAATTTCTCCAAAATTATGGCTGAGTTAATTACATTAAATGGATGATTTAATGTGATTAATTAGCATAATAATGGAATGTTTTTATCAGTTAAAGAAATTAAAGGGTTTGACTTTGCATTAATTTGTGTCAATTTAAATGGTTTCCCATTTTAAGAGGGAAAAATATGGTAAGATGTGATGATTTATCTGGTTTTCTTTTCTTTCTCTCCTCTTCTCCACGCCTCAAGCCCTCAACAGTCAGAAAATTTCTGACTTAATGAAGGGAATTGAATTCCCATCAATGGTGTTTATTATGTTAAAAATTTTAACGTTTCTTTTTTTTATTTTCTCTCCTTCTCACGCTTTCTCTCTCTCAAAAATTCTAAGACATTTTCTGATTTCCCTATCTTCCTCTTCTCTTCTTCACAAAATTTCCCTCTCTCTCTCCCGCGAAAATTTTCTAAGTATATTGAAAGAAAAGTCTTATTTCGTTGGTTGAAATCAAGAATTTTGAGAAGAAATTTCAAGGTATGAATTTAGTCTTCTAGTATTTTTGAAAAGAAATTCTTCTCCTCGTTTCATCTAAAATATCCTCTCTAGGACTTGTATTTTTGTTTTGAGATTTTATTATGATGCTCATGTGATGTTTCTTCACGTTTCATGTCATATGAATGTTTTATGAAAAATGGATATTTCTGTCTTCTACCATTCACAGTAATGTTACTGTTTAATTTTGATGAATAAAAATATAATGTTCATTCAAGGGTTAAGTATGATGTTTTCATGAAAAGTTGTTAAAATATGCATATGCATGAATATGTATGATCAATGTATTTTATGTTATGAAATGTTATATGTTTTATATATATATATATTTACATGATTTTATGATAATAAAATGATTTTATGCATGATAATATGATGATTGTATGGAGTTTTAAATTAAATATATGTGTTTTAAATTATTAGAAAATGTTTTTCAAAAAGATTTTCATGTTTACAATATATGAAATGTTTTAATTTTTAAGGAAGCATGTTATGAATAGCGTTTACATGTTTTGATGATAATTTTATGATGATGATTATGGGATATGTCTGAAATGTGAAGAATATATACATGAGTGTATGTATATGTGAATATTATATGAATGAATGTTATGTGTATGGATATTTTATGATAAGTATTGATTTTTATTGCATCTTTAAATGGATAAATGGCATGAACACTCAAGGAAGCGAGCACATCGACACCGCGGCGTCGTCACCAAGTGCATTTTTAAGGTTAAGTAAGCTATCAATAAAGTAAGTACATTCTCATCTGCAACATGACACGTTTTACAAGGATTTGAAGATATATTTACAATGATGTTCATGACGATTTATGATGATTTTCCTTAAAGGATTTCTTATGAAAGATTTTCATGCTTTCAAGTTATGCATGATGTTTATGGCATGTTTTAAAGTATGAAAAGTATGTATATATGTATCACCTAATAAGTGTTGCACACCCAATGTTATGAAATGTTATGTTATGATGTCATGTTTGGTTTGTGATTAGCTACCCTTCTCCTCTATGACGGCACGCCTATGATGATGTTTATGGTGCAACACTTGGGCTCTTAAGATAAAAAAAATGGAACAAGTTTTAAAATGGTCAATGTTATGAAAGATATGTTCTATGAAATTGTGCTTAAGGCACTTTTATGATATGATGACAATGATGATGATGATAATGTTTATGAAATGTTTTAAATTGTGAGAATTATATGTACTTACTAAGCATTAGCTTAATTATGTTTTAAATGTCATGTTGCAGATAAGGGTAAGAGAATCATGGAATAGGTGGAGGACACGGGAAGGCATGTGAGCAACATGAATGATGAATTGTAACCGGAAGCACGCCAAGAAAAACGATTTTATGATTTAAACAAGTTATATATTTTTTGAACATATTTTTATGTTAAGATTTTAAGAATACTTATTTTATGGTTTTATAAGATATTTTATCATTTTTAATAAATTATGAACTTCCGCTATATTTTACGTAAAGTTGGTATGTTTTAAATATAAGTTTTTCAAGGAATTGGTCTCGGATGCCCTGCCAAACTTTGGGGCCGGCCTGCCGAAGACCAGAAGTTTGGCCTGCCGATCGAATTTTTCGGCCTGCAGAACATGGATGAGTTTTTGGTCCGAATTGCAAAGCCTCTGCCGGCCTACCGGTTGAGGGAGCTTCGGTTTGCCGATGATGTTCGGCCTGCCGAAGTCCCAAGTTCGGCCTGCCGAACTGTGGGAATAAATGGATTTCAAATGATGCGATGATCAAAGAGATTTAATGTGATATTTTTTATAAGTCCTGAGGTTACAATTTGATAAACCTATATTATTAAATAAGCTTATGATTAATTTAAGCATAATTGAATAAATTATGAGATGGAATAAATTAAACAATGTTATTCTAAATAATGTTAAGTTTTAAAAAAAAGTATGAATGAATCCTGGTAATGTATGTTTAAGTACTTTTAAAATCAATAGTACAGATTAAGTTTGATATTATTTATATGTTTAAAGTTTAAGCATGTATGAATGTAAGTATGTAACGACATCTGTGACGTCTGAATTAAGGGGCGTTTCAGGCTTTGGTTTCACAGAGAATCTTCCGATTACAATTTATATCGCTACACGTGAATCCAAGTCCTCCAAGTAAGTATGATATTAAGTTAGATGTATTGATGCAAGTATGATGATAAGATTAAGGTTTGAATGATAATGATTAATGACATAGTAGTGAAAACCTGTCTCATAAATGGAAGATCATTTCTAAGTCCTAATTATTTTAGGAAATTTACGATGGATGGCTACAGAAGAATGCAGACTTGCACCCAGACCAACGAAAGACTTATGACGATGATGCTGAACTGCAAAGGCAGTTGAAAGATCAACGAAGGGAAATAGCCGCATTAAGGGCCAACGGCCAGAATGGTGAACAACGAGGCAATGATGTGCCTCCTCCTCCTCCGCAGCCACAAGTACAAGTAAATGAAGTCCCACTTCCTGCTGCTGAAACCAAGAGCAGCTTATCAAGAACCTCTTTTGGTCAGATGGAAGAGGGTCAAGCCACCTGACTTCGAGGGTTCAAAGGACCCGTTAGTAGCTCAGGGATGGTTAAAGACGATCGAAGCCACTCTGAGACTCATGGATTTCACGAACAACGAAAAGGTCCTCTGCGCCTTATACTGCCTTACCATGAAGGCCAGAATGTGTTGGGATGGCATTGAACAGAGCAGAAATGTTGAAGAAGTGACATGGGCTGACTTCGTTTATGAGTTCAACACGAAGTTCTTCGGTATGAATGTTACAAGGAAACATTTTGAGGAGTTCGAAAGCTTATGCCAGGGGGATATGTCAGTCACTGATGTGGTGACAAAGTTTGACCAACTTGCTCGTCTATGCCCAGGGATGGTTATGAATGAAGGTGAAAGGGTCAGAAGGTTGATCAGGGCCCTTAGGCTAGATATTGCTGTAATTGTTGATGGGGCTAGTCCACCCAGGACGCAAGAACAGGTTGTTATGAGGGCTCAACGTGCTGAGTTCCATCTGTCCAAGTTAATAAAGAATCAGCCTCAGCCCAACCAACAGGCCAACAATGCCAACAACCAGAACCGCCCTCCCCACAGGAACAACAACAACAATAATAGCAGCAGCAACAACAACCAGAACTGGAGGAACAATAAGAGGAAGGGTAATCCTCAACAACAGTAGTGTAACGCCCCTATATGGGGTTAACAGTTTTTAATGAGATAAAATAAAAATAAATAATAAAAGTAAAACCTTAAAAATAAAATTTGCCCGGGACTTAAATGAAAACTCTCAACTCAAAAATAAAAATATAAACGACAAATAAACCACAGTTTTAAATGTAGCACCTTAAATTTAATAATATAAACTGTTGTCATCATCATTTTAACCCTCAACACATTGTAATACAGTCACAGAAAGTAACAATTGATGCTTACATTATCATGAAGAACATTCTCAACGATTGAAGCAGTCCCAATGTAATATAGTTACATCACTTCCTCAACTATATTTCTCGTAGCCACCTCACACTTAGTGAGTCCTGAAAAGATATAAACATAAGGGAATGAGCAACACTATGCTCAGTAGAGAAAGCCATTACTCACCTTTAGGTTTTTATCATTACCACATTAAAATCTGCATGGTCAGTAAGTCACATCATATTCCAGATTATGAGGTTTATTATGATCACATCTTATGGATACCGTAGTTAATCATTACCAAGTGTCATAATTACACATTTATACAAATATTACCAATCATCATTGTTCCTAGGTATCCATGTTAAATTGAGTATCACTCAACTCATCGAAACCCAAATGGGCGTACTTGATCACCCTATAAACATTCCAAAGGTGTTCCGGTGAGGGGACATCAAGCCCCGAGTCCTCACCAAATCAATTCTTGTACAGTGTGTTCTGGGACTTTCAACCCAAGGAAGCGTCATCACCTTCCCCCTATTTTACCTTTTAGGGTATTCATGCCTAAGGACGTAACCGTCGCCCTTTTCATGTCTCACAATTTCTCTATATTAAATCATTATCAATAGAGTTAGTTTTCCTAACCATGCTTCTCAATTTATAACATGTGTCAATTCATTATGTTCCTCGCCGTACAATACAAGACGAGTCCATGTCATAGTTTCATATGTGATACTCATATAATATCAGTTCAACATAGATATATATATATTGCGGCAAAACAATCAATTTTAATTCTATAAAAACCTCACAAAAGATGAGTAATAGAATCCCTACCTTTCAAGCTTATCAACAGTCTCTTAATCCTGGAATCAATTAACGTTAGCTCCATACTCCCTTGATCTTGAACTCCAAGCAAAACAGATCCAGTTGTATCTCGCTGTATCTACGAAGCATCCTCTGTAGTGCTCCTCGAGCGACTATGAATGGCTAGGAATGCTTCCTGGAGATCATACATTCTTGAAAACGTCATTCTGGACTCCGATACTGCTGTTTGAATCGCCTCGATTCGCGTGCAGTCGGTACCGGATGATTTTCATCGGAGTGGAATTTTCTCAAACGGAGGTCACCATTGCATCCAGAGCATCGAAACGAGTCAGGAGGCGGTCTCGGATCTTCGATCGGAGGTCCGGATCACAAAATCCCATTTTGGCCTTTGACCGGCCGTTGACCGGCGTTGACCACCGTTGACCGCGCGGCGGTTGGCTCCGTTGAGGGCTGAGCTCGAGCATAACCCCCCTAATTTGACCCTTCTGAGTCGATTGGTGGGGTCAATTTCATCCAATTCGGCCTCTAACATAGCAAATCGAAGACGGGTTTCACGGCCAAAACCGGCGGCTCCGATTTCGGTCCTTCGGCGACGGTAGCCCAAAATTGACTTGGGTGTTTTCTTCCCCGTGACCCTCTGAGCATTTCCCCTATGGTGGGGTAGCTCAACATCACGTGGAACGGCGGCTCCACCTCCTCACGGCGGCGCTCCACGGTGGATCTTGGTTCTCCGCCTTCTCGCGGTGTTTCCCCAAAATTGAGGTGTTGGAAAGCTTCCTCTCGGTCCTCTAAAGGTGTTTGTGCCTTCAATTTGGCACAAAACGGCCTAAAATGGCCAACCCAACCTCACCCACGGCGACGGTGGCAGGCGTCTTCGTTCTCCGGCGAGGGGCGGCGGAATGGAGCAATTGACCGAGGGGTCTTGCTCGCCGTCGCCCTCTGATCATTTTGGCACCGGCGGTGTGCCACACCGCTGCCATATGCGGCGGCTCCGACGACGGCTCCACGGCGGCGACGGGGCAGCTCCGGCGAAGCTGTTCCAGCCAGAATTGAGCTGGGAAATTGGTACCATCTTGTTCCTCTCCTCACACTGAGTCCATAGACACCAAAATCACGTCAATTGGTGGTCGGACGGCAGAGAAACGACGTCGGGAAAATATGGGTTTCACCGCCACTTTGGGCGGCGCGTGAGCCCTCCTCCGGCGGTGTTTTGGGTGGCACGACACCTCGTTGGACTCAGCTCAACGAGAGCTTCCCACTGGTATAGGAGGTGTCGAAAAATAACGCCGGAATCTCAAACGAGATTTGAGGAGAAAGAGAGAAAATTCTAGAGAGAGAAAGAGGAGAGAGAAAGTCTCGAGTTTCTCTCAATTTTCTGATTTTTTTTATATATATATATATACTAAAAATTAATCTAATTACCTTAATACCCTTAGGGGAATAACGGGTGTCACAGCTCTACCCCCCTTAAAGAAATTTCGTCCTCGAAATTTCAATTCTAGTAATACTAGTAAAAATTATGATTCCACTATGATTCCAATTCTGAGTCTAAACCGTTAATGTTGTTTGTCCTCCAAATTTAAGTTATCGTATCTCCACTCATTTACTTGCATAATAAATCTTACTCCTAAATCCCTCAATGAGAGTATTTCTGACAAGTTTCAACTTATAACACTGTGTAATAGTCTAAGAATCTGATCAGGCATACATATTGACCATACCATGATTCCAGTCCTTCATTGTCCATGGACTGTGATTTACAATCACATTTAAGGAGATTGCTAGAGAAATTTTATATACTTCATCTTTAGGTTCCTTTTCCTTTTTGAGTAAGGAAAAGTCAAATATATTTGATTTCATACCTCAACTAATAAACTAAAACATAATCATAAAACATATATCACAAACACTTCTATTCAAAACCATACATTAAACTTATTCATAGAGATATTAAACGGAATCTCAGAGTTGCAGACAAACCCGACATATTTTTCATTAAACAGCTATCCTCATGACACAAACATTCAATCCAAATAATATACTCATATTTCATATGGAATATCCCCATAACTGACTCTGGTACTTCCACATAATATTAACAGAATATTACACATTACAAACATAATACGGATACGTTTCGAGAGTACAAGGCACTCCGTATACCAGCTATCCATATCATGCATGCTTAGAGGATACAAAAACATCGATAAACAAAAGATCGGACCTTAAGAAGGATGCCTTTCGAGAGCATCAAGTACTCCGTATCCAGCCATCCCGGCATTAGGCTCAATGAATCTAAAAGATTGAACAACAACGTACCACAAGAAACATAGAATACAGGGCAAACGGTTATTCGTAACACACGAAATACGGACACACATGCCTACATGCCAAAGATAAAACAAAAAGATTACAGATGGAGATTCAAATCAATTGGCCGCTCCCGGCTTTCCCTTTCCCATTCAAGCTTGGATGTTGCAGTGTCGGATTCTGGATGTATGATTTGCATTTTATCTATCAATTCCTCAGCTGTTGAAGCAGTGACAAAGATTTGTCTCTCCGATTCTGTAGTGATGTTTTCTTCCACAGCGTAATCTAGAAATTTCAAAAGACCGTCATAAAAACCCTTTACGTTCAGCAGTCCCAAAGGTTTGGAATAAAAGCCCAACAATTGCCCACAAGCAACTATAAATATTTCCTCAAGAGTACCTAGACCACCAGGTAATGCTATAAAAGCATCAGAATTATAGATTATGTCTTTAAAATTTATAGGGATACTCCTGACTCCTTCTCCCTTACCTATGGCTTCCTTACAAAGGTTTCCTTCAACTGGAATATGAGGCCAAATTCTTACATCAGTAGCGTCGCTAGACCTAGCTGCTAGTGCCATATTTACCATCATTTTTATACTACCACCCCCATAGATAATGTTAATCTTCTTGCGTGCTAGGACTTGCCCTAAGTGATTTGCAGCTTCTAAATAAGCTTTATCTTTTCCAAGGCTGGAACCACAAAAGACACAGACATTCTTTATTTTCTTCGTGGACTGGGAGGTAGACATATTTGGTTTATAGAAGTGGTTGCTTAATGTCTGCTCCACTTAGACTTCGGGTTCTATATGAGATTTTAAAGATAAGAAATATACAAAAAGGGCTAAAGAGATAGATGAGTAGGTAATGAAAAGGTAATCCAAAGATTTAAACAAAATCTTGTGCGGATAAGAAAGTAAGATAAGGTGATTGATAGTTTACAGAAAATCTGATTCACTTTTTGAAAAAGATTAGACTCTAATTGTATAACTTTTGACAATTGAGAACAATTCGACAGAAGACCCTCTTGACACAACTGTAGACTTTTTGACAAATATACACCAAGTCTAGAAATTTAATATAAACGACAAATACTGTAGAACTTTTGAAATTTGAGACACAAATCTTGAAATATCTGGATAAGCTTTTCAAAATTCAAACATATTACTGTACCGTATGTAACATGTCTGATAAGATAATATATTTTATTATATATATATTTAAGAAAATCATAAATTAAATAAGATATTAACACTTACTGTATCAATCTAATAATCACAATTATTTCAAACACAAAAGCAAATATTCTGAGTAAAAGAAAAACACAAACTGTTGAACATCAGCTAAAACTGCTTCAAATAAGTAAAGACTAAATAACCTTTATAGAGCGATGACTTATTCCCCATCCAGTTTTCTTATGGCTTGGCAAACAGGATCTAGAAATACCATATTCCTGAGGCGTTGTCTTTCTGTATAAAATTTAGGCTAGAGTTTAAAAATAGCTCCTTGAACATATCCACTAGGGTGACCGTGGAGAGGAGGATGGATGCTATCCAAGTTCTCCTTTGAAAGTCCATCCCTACAAAACCTTATTTTATCCTCTCTATTCGTAGATATATAACCAGGTGAAGTACATTTACCGTTACAATTTTGTCTTCCACATTTGTTACAAGTGACCACGATGGCACGAGCTCTTCTTTTCATTGCACTACGACTGGTACCTGTTCCTGGTAAACCGACATCTTGACTAAAGTCACTCGGACGGATTTTCCCCTCTATCAACATTCTCACATCACAAGGGATACCAAAACGCATAAGAATCCACAACCGAGTAATTCTAGCCTTGTATTTCTTTCTGAGAATCTTTTGGGAGAGTGATGGGAAATACTTTCTCAGGTGTTGGTACTTTGGGTCCATGATGAGATGAAAGAAGAGTAAATAGAAAGGAAAAATTAAGATAGTAAATTGCAGAATCCTAGAATTCCTTCTTCTTTTAGAGGAAAAGAAGAATTTTTAATGAAAAAGAAGAGGATTTGTGATTTAAAGAGAAAATAACAAATTAAGAGAGAAAAAGTGAACTCGGAGAAATAAGCTCCTATGCACAGTAAACGTATTTGTAAACAATGATTAAACCACTGTATATGACACGTATAGAAACCACGTGGGAGAGACAGTGTGAATCAAACTGATTTAAGATTTGAACTAGGCCCAAATGTTCTTAGTTGAAAATGGTCAGGTTGTTTCGGGCCTTAACACATTTAGAACGAGTTAAATAACAAACATAAAATTGAAAACCAATTCGTATGAATCTTAAACCCAATTCAAAGCCCACTATAGATAAAGTTAACTATAAACAACAAATCTAATTTAACGACAACAAGGATCTTCCTGAATGATATTTAAAATCATTTCATAACAACACAATCTTCCAGCAACTCAAATAATTTTGTTTTAATCAAAACCTTATTGAACAATACATACACCCATATGTTATTCATAATACTTAACATCTATCAATGGATTCATCATCATTACTACCAAGGGTTTAGAATGCGACTAACCTTGAAATCAATACGATTTACGTCTTCCAACATAGACCATATCAATGAGCAAAGACACTAGATGTTACTACTTAAGAACATCTACAATCCCCACAATTCTACTTATACAATATATAATTTCCTCATATAACAAAACCTTAGGTAACCAAAAGATTCACTGATACACTTAAATACAATGTACGTAACAAAATATTCCAATTTTGAGATTCATGCATTCTAGACTTTACACAGTCTCAACAGACCAAAAGTCTAACATTTATCTCTCTCAAAATTCAATACCATGATTCCCAACTTATATCATATTCCTCAAATAAATAGAACTTTTAAGAAAAGTTATTGACACTTATGTGCTCCATCGAATCCACACATAATCATTACTTAGGTTTGAATCAATTACGAAAAATTTGGCATATCTATGTCAAACTTTAAAATCAATAAATCAAGCCTTATATTTCTTATTGTTTTTCACGAGACAAAAGGCTATTAAATTCTCGTATCTACACGAATTTCTCATTGTTTATACGAATTAGATATGCTTATAGATCCAAATATTATACGAATCTCTCATAAGCATTCTACTTATAAACTCATTCCATATAATTATCATTCCCTCATAACTATTAATACTTTCCTTCTATGTAATTATTGTACTCATATAACCATTAGTATTTTCATTCTATGGCCTTTCCATGTTACATCCTTCTAGACTGTATAAATCAATGTGAAGGTTCATTTTGATGATGACAATAAAAATTCAGCTTCAAAACCATCTCAAAAATATATATTTTTTTAAAGTGGTGCTACACTCCCTAGGTTAACCGAACCTAGGCTCTGATACCAAAATTCTGTAACGCCCCTATATGGGGGTTAACAGTTTTTAATGAGATAAAATAAAAATAAATAATAAAAGTAAAACCTTAAAAATAAAATTTGCCCGGGACTTAAATGAAAACTCTCAACTCAAAAATAAAAATATAAACGACAAATAAACCACAGTTTTAAATGTAGCACCTTAAATTTAATAATATAAACTGTTGTCATCATCATTTTAACCCTCAACACATTGTAATACAGTCACAGAAAGTAACAATTGATGCTTACATTATCATGAAGAACATTCTCAACGATTGAAGCAGTCCCAATGTAATATAGTTACATCACTTCCTCAACTATATTTCTCGTAGCCACCTCACACTTAGTGAGTCCTGAAAAGATATAAACATAAGGGAATGAGCAACACTATGCTCAGTAGAGAAAGCCATTACTCACCTTTAGGTTTTTATCATTACCACATTAAAATCTGCATGGTCAGTAAGTCACATCATATTCCAGATTATGAGGTTTATTATGATCACATCTTATGGATACCGTAGTTAATCATTACCAAGTGTCATAATTACACATTTATACAAATATTACCAATCATCATTGTTCCTAGGTATCCATGTTAAATTGAGTATCACTCAACTCATCGAAACCCAAATGGGCGCACTTGATCACCCTATAAACATTCCAAGGGTGTTCCGGTGAGGGGACATCAAGCCCCGAGTCCTCACCAAATCAATTCCTGTACAGTGTGTTCTGGGACTTTCAACCCAAGGAAGTGTCATCACCTTCCCCCTATTTTACCTTTTAGGGTATTCATGCCCAAGGACGTAACCGTCGCCCTTTTCATGTCTCACAATTTCTCTATATTAAATCATTATCAATAGAGTTAGTTTTCCTAACCATGCTTCTCAATTTATAACATGTGTCAATTCATTATGTTCCTCGCCGTACAATACAAGACGAGTCCATGTCATAGTTTCATATGTGATACTCATATAATATCAGTTCAACATAGATATATATATATTGCGGCAAAACAATCAATTTTAATTCTATAAAAACCTCACAAAAGATGAGTAATAGAATCCCTACCTTTCAAGCTTATCAACAGTCTCTTAATCCTGGAATCAATTAACGTTAGCTCCATACTCCCTTGATCTTGAACTCCAAGCAAAACAGATCCAGTTGTATCTCGCTGTATCTACGAAGCATCCTCTGTAGTGCTCCTCGAGCGACTATGAATGGCTAGGAATGCTTCCTGGAGATCATACATTCTTGAAAACGTCATTTTGGACTCCGATACTGCTGTTTGAATCGCCTCGATTCGCGTACAGTCGGTACCGGATGATTTTCATCGGAGTGGAATTTGCTCAAACGGAGGTCACCATTGCATCCAGAGCATCGAAACGAGTCAGGAGGCGGTCTCGGATCTTCGATCGGAGGTCCGGATCACAAAATCCCATTTTGGCCTTTGACCGGCCGTTGACCGGCGTTGACCACCGTTGACCGGCGGCGGTTGGCTCCGTTGAGGGCTGAGCTCGAGCCTACCCCCCCTAATTTGACCCTTCTGAGTCGATTGGTGGGGTCAATTTCATCCAATTCGGCCTCTAACATAGCAAATCGAAGACGGGTTTCACGGCCAAAACCGGCGGCTCCGATTTCGGTCCTCCGGCGACGGTAGCCCAAAATTGACTTGGGTGTTTTCTTCCCCGTGACCCTCTGAGCATTTCCCCTATGGTGGGGCAGCTCAACATCACGTGGAACGGCGGCTCCACCTCCTCACGGCGGCGCTCCACGGTGGATCTTGGTTCTCCGCCTTCTCGCGGTGTTTCTCCAAAATTGAGGTGTTGGAAAGCTTCCTCTCGGTCCTCTGAAGGTGTTTGTGCCTTCAATTTGGCACAAAACGGCCTAAAATGGCCAACCCAACCTCACCTACGGCGACGGTGGCGGGCGTCTTCGTTCTTCGGCGAGGGGCGGCGGAATGGAGCAATTGATCGAGGGGTCTTGCTCGCCGTCGCCCTCTGATCATTTTGGCACCGGCGGTGTGCCACACCGCTGCCATATGCGGCGGCTCCAACGACGGCTCCACGGCGGCGACGGGGCAGCTCCGGCGAAGCTGTTCCAGCCAGAATTGAGCTGGGAAATTGGTACCATCTTGTTCCTCTCCTCACACTGAGTCCATAGACACCAAAATCACGTCGATTGGTGGTCGGACGGCGGAGAAACGACGTCGGGAAAAAAATGGGTTTCACCGCCACTTTGGGCGGCGCGTGAGCCCTCCTCCGGCGGTGTTTTGGGTGGCACGACACCTCGTTGGACTCAGCTCAACGAGAGCTTCCCACTGGTATAGGAGGTGTCGAAAAATAACGCCGGAATCTCAAACGAGATTTGAGGAGAAAGAGAGAAAATTCTAGAGAGAGAAAGAGGAGAGAGAAAGTGTCGAGTTTCTCTCAATTTTTTGATTTTTTTTATATATATATATATATATACTAAAAATTAATCTAATTACCTTAATACCCTTAGGGGAATAACGGGTGTCACAAGTAGGGCCAAGACAACAAAAGGAACAATGACAGTCAGCGCAACAACAATGACAGGCGATTCCAACCGTGTACCAAATGTGGAAAGAAGCATCCAGGGGAATGCCGATTGGGGATGAACCAATGTTTCATATGTGGGCGTGAAGACCATTTTGTAAAGAACTGCCCCAAGTTGATGAATGCCAATGCCCCGCAGAGACCTCCTCCTCAAGCCCAGCTGCATCAGATGCAAGCCTCCCTTGAAGGGCCACTAATTAGTCAAGGGAGACTTGAAGCCCCACCGACAAACGCCCAAATCTATGCCATGACGAAAGAACAAGTGGCTGCTGAAGCCTCCAATGTGGTCACAGGTCAGATAACAAGCTTATGTAATGATGTTTATGTTCTTTTTGATACGGGTGCCACGCATTCTTTTGTATCTATGTCACATGCTAAGAAGTTAGGGGTTCGTTTAGAGCCTATGAGACAGGGATTCACTACGACACTACCCTCCGGGAAGTGTTATTATCCACTCATTGTTTGCGTACAGTACCCCTATGGATTTTTGATAGGAAACTTTTCGTCGACCTCATTGTGATCGACATGCATAACTACGACATGATTCTTGAGATGGATTTCCTAAGCAAGTATAATGCCTCAATCGAATGCCGGAAACGAAAGGTGATCTTCCATCCTGAAGGTGATCAGAAATTCGTTCATGTTGGCGAGACCAGAAAGAGAAGTTGAATTCAAGATTGAGCTCTCTCCAGGCACCGAACCAATCTCTAAAGCGCCTTACAGAATGGCCCCGACAGAATTAAAAGAGCTTCACACGCAATTAAAGGAGCTACTGGACAAAGGATTTATCAGACCAAGTCACTCACCATGGGGTGCTCCAGTCTTGTTTGTGAAGAAGAAGGATGGCACTATGAGACTCTACATCGACTACATAGAACTGAACAAGGTGACAATCAAGAACAAGTATCCGTTGCCTCGAATTGATGATTTGTTTGATCAGCTCAAGGGTGCATCGGTGTTCTCAAAGATTGATCTACGATCAGGGTATCATCAGTTGAGGATTAAAGAAGGAGATATCCCCACGACTGCATTCAGGTCGAGGTATGGTCACCATGAATTTGTGGTTATGCCTTTCGGTCTGATGAATGCACCTGCTACCTTTATGGATTTGATGAACAGGGTATTCAAGGATTTTCTCGATAAATTTGTCATTGTATTTATCGATGATATTCTTGTCTACTCCAAGAATCAAGAAGAACATGAGCAGCATCTAAGGATTGTGCTGGAGACCTTGAGAAGACACCAGCTATATGCTAAGTTCTCTAAATGCGAGTTTTGGCTTGATAAAGTGTCATTCTTGGGGCATGTTATTTCAAAGGATGGGATTATGGTGGACCTTGCTAAAGTAGAAGCTGTACTCAATTGGAAGCAACCGATGAATGCAAGTGAAATCAAGAGCTTCTTGGGTCTAGCAGGTTACTATCGGAGATTCGTAGAAGATTTCTCCAAGATAGCAGCTCCACTCACGAACTTAACTCGCAAAGGAAAGAAGTATGAATGGACGGATGCATGTGAAAAGAGTTTTCAAGAACTGAAGAAAAGATTAACAACGACTCCAGTGTTGGCAATTCCCGAGGGAAATGATGGGTTCGTAATCTACAGTGATGCATCCAAGATGGGCCTCGGAGCTGTATTGATGGAGAATGAAAAGGTGATTGCTTATGCTTCAAGACAACTGAAGGACTATGAAAAGAACTATCCTACTCATGATCTCGAGTTAGCAGCAGTCGTTTTTGCGTTGAAGATATGGAGACACTATTTATATGGAGTCCAATGCAAGATCTTCACTGATCATCAAAGTCTGAAGTACTTCTTCACGCAAAAAGACCTGAATATGAGACAACGAAGATGGCTAGAGTTGGTGAAGGATTATGATTGTAAAATCCTTTATCATCCTGGTAAAGCTGACCGAGTAACTAATGCTTTAAGTAGGAAGTCAGTTGCCACGTTGATGTCTATGTAAGCAATGTCTCCACCTTTAAGGAAGGAAATTCTAGACTTCGGTTTAGAACTTATATCAAGTCAACTATCAGCACTCTCTCTTGCTCCGACGATGTATGATGAAATTCGGAGTAAGCAAGATGACGACGTAAGCCTTGTAAGAATCAAGCAAGAAATGAAAGAAGGAAAATGTCAAGAGTTTCATATTGCGGATGACAGAACTTTGTACCTTAAGGACCGTTTATGTGTTCCCAATGTTGATGGTGTGAGGGAAAAGATCTTGACAGAAATTCATGACACTCCTTACTCTATTCATCCAGGTGCAACGAAGATGTATAATGATCTAAAGGGTAACTTCTGGTGGTTTGGAATGAAACGTGATGTTGCAAAGTATGTGAAGAAATGTATGACATGTCAGCAAGTAAAGGTTGAACACCAGAGACCTAGTGGTGAACTACAGTCTATCCAAATACCAGAATGGAAATGGGAAGAAATAGCTATGGATTTCATTACCGGCTTACCCAGAACTACGAACGGTTATGATGCAATTTGGGTAGTTGTGGATCGGCTGACGAAAACAGTGCATTTCATTCCTATCAAGATCACTTACTCTATGGAACGGTTAGCGGAACTCTATGTTAAGGAGATTGTACGACTTCATGGGATTCCCAAGTCAATTATCTCAGATCATGATGGCAGGTTCACATCTAAGTTTTGGAAGAGTGTACAGACTGCAATGGGAACCAGGCTTCATTTCAGTACGGCTTTTCATCCTCAGACTGACGGCCAAACAGAGAGGACGAACTTGATTCTAGAAGATATGCTACGGGCTTGTTCTCTCGATTTTAAGACTAGCTGGTGTAAAATGTTGTCATTAGCAGAGTTTGCTTACAACAACAGCTTTCAGGGGACCATTGGAATGGCACCATATGAAGCACTGTATGGACGAAAATGCAGGTCACCTATATGTTGGCACGAAGCTGGTGAAAAGAAGTTGATGGAAAGTGTAGATGCTGAAAGAACCGACTTTGTGAATGAAACGTCGGAGATGATAAAGTTGATAAGAAGAAGAATAGAGACCGCCCAAAGCCGTCAAAAGAGTTATGCTGACAAAAGAAGAAGACCTTTAGAGTTTGCTGTAGGCGAATATGTGTTCTTGAAAGTTGCACCAATGAAAGGGGTTATGAGGTTTGGAAAGAAAAGCAAGTTAAGCCCAAGATTCATCGGTCCTTATGAAGTTGTTAAACGAATAGGCAAAGTAGCTTATCAGCTGAAGTTGCCTTCTGAAATGTCCGCAATGCATGATGTATTTCATGTCTCCATGCTCAAGAAGTATGTTCCGGACCCTACACATGTGATTGAGCCACAAGTGATCGAGATACGAGAAGATTTAAGTTATGAAGAAAAGCCAATGAAGATACTCGATCGGAAAACCAAGACTTTGAGGAATAAAGAAATTCCATTGGTCAAGGTGTTATGGCGAAATCAGCAAGTTGAAGAAGCTACATGGGAACGTGAAGATGACATGAAAATTATGTATCCGCATTTATTCTAAGTTTTGAGGATGAAACTTTTATAAGGTGGGGAGAATTGTAACACCCACCTATTTTATGTAACGAACCACGTTAAGTTAGTAACATTATTAAGGAATGTTATTAATAAATAACGTTATATGATATGATATGTGATATGCATGTTACTAACTTTTTATGTCAAGTTTTGTGACAGGTGACGACCGCATAGAATCGTTGTGCTCTAATATTCATGTGAAATTTTAAATATATGATTATTTATGATGTAATGATGTATGAATGTTTTATGTTATGGCATTTAATGACAGATTGACAGGCTGAACTTTTAGATCGGCAGGCCGAACTTCTTGCCCGAGATCGGCAGGCCGAAGAAACCCACCGGCAGGCCAAACTTGCTGGAACCGGCAGGCCGAACTTGCTGGAACCGGCAGGCCGAAGAGGGAAAATCGACAGGCCGAACACAACTGACAAGCAGTCAGCAGAAATTTCTCCAAAATTATGGCTGAGTTAATTACATTAATTGGATGATTTAATGTGATTAATTGGCATAATAATATAATATTTTTATCAATTAAGGAAATTAAAGGGTTTGACTTTGCATTAATTTGTGTCAATTTAAATGGTTTCCCATTTTAAGAGAGCAAAATATGGTAAGATGTGATGATTTATCTGGTTTCCTTTTCTTTCTCTCCTCTTCTCCACGCCTCACGTCCTCAACAGTCAGAAAATTTCTGACTTAATGAAGGGAATTGAATTCCCATCAATAGTGTTTATTATGTTAAAAATTTTAACGTTTCTTTTTTTTTTATTTTATCTCCTTCTCACGCTTTCTCTCTCTCAAAAATTCTGAGACATTTTCTGATTTCCCTATCTTACTCTTCTCTTCTTCACGAAATTTCCCTCTCTCTCTCCCGCGAAAATTTTCTGAGTATATTGAAAGAAAAGTCTTATTTCGTTGGTTGAATTCAAGAATTTTGAGAAGAAACTTCAAGGTATGAATTTAGTTTTCTGGTATTTTTGAAAAAAAATTCTTCTCCTCGTTTCGTCTAAAATATCCTCTCTAGGACTTGTATTTTTGTTCTGAGTTTTTATTATGATGTTCATGTGATGTTTCTTCACGTTTCATGTCATATGAATGTTTTATGAAAAATGAATATTTTTATCTTCTACCCTTCACAGTAATGTTATTGTTCAATTTTGATGAATAAAAATGCAATGTTCATTCAAGGGGTAAGTATGATGTTTTCATGAAAAGTTGTTAAAATATGCATATGTATGAGTATGTATGATGAATGTATTTTATGTTATGAAATGTTACATGTTTTATATATATATATATATATATATATATATATATATATATATATTTACATGATTTTATGATAATAAAATGATTTTATGCATGATAATATGATGATTGTATGGAGTTTTAAATTAAATATATGTGTTTTAAATTATTAGAAAATGTTTTTCAAAAATATTTTCATGTTTACAATATATGAAATGTTTTAATTTTTAAGGAAGCATGTTATGAATAACGTTTACATGTTTTGATGATAATTATGAGATATGTCTGAAATGTGATGAATGTATACATGAGTGTATGTATATGTGAATATTATATGAATGAATGTTATGTGTACAGATATTTCATGATAAGTATTGATTTTTATTGCATCTTTAAATGATAAATGACATGAACACTCAAGGAAGCGAGCACATCGAGATCGCGGCGTCGTCACCAAGTGCATTTTTAAGGTTAAGTAAGCTATCAATAAAATAAGTACATTCTCACCTGCAACATGACACGTTTTACAAGGATTTGAAGATATGTTTACAATGATGTTCATGACGATTTATGATGATTTTCCTTAAAGGATTTCTTATGAAAGATTTTCATGATTTCAAGTTATACATGATGTTTATGGCATGTTTTAAAGTATGAAAAGTATATATATATGTATCACCTAATAAGTGTTGCACACCCAATGTTATGAAATGTTATGTTATGATGTCATGTTTAGTTTGGGATTAGCTACCCTTCTCCTCTATGACGGCGCGCCTATGATGATGTTTATGGTGCAACACTTGGGCCTTTAAGATAAAAAAAATGTAACAAGTTTTAAAATGGTCAATGTTATGAAAGATATGTTCTATGAAATTGTGCTTAAGGCACTTTTATGATATGATGACAATGATAATGATGATGATGATGCTTATGAAATGTTTTAAATTGTGAGAATTATATATACTTACTAAGCATTAGCTTAATCATATTTTAAATGTCATGTTGCAAATAAGGGTAAGAGAATCATGGAATAGGTGGAGGACATGGGAAGGCGTGTGAGCAACATGAACGATGAATTGTAACTGGAAGCACGCCAAGAAAAACAATTTTATGATTTAAACAAGTTATATATTTTTTGAACATATTTTTATGTTAACATTTTAAGAATACTTATTTTATGGTTTTATAAGATATTTTATCATTTTTAATGAATTATGAACTTCTGCTATATTTTACGTAAAGTTGGTATGTTTTAAATATAAGTTTTCCAAGGAATTGGTCTCGGACGCCCTGCCGAACTTTGGGGCCGGTCTGCCGAAGACTAGAAGTTCGGCCTGTCGATCGAATTTTTCAGCCTGCCGAACATGAATGAATTTTTGGTCCGAATTGCAAAGCCTCTGTCAGCCTACCGGTTGAGGGAGCTATGGCTTGCCGATGATGTTCGGCCTGCCGAAGTCCCAGGTTCGGCCTGCCGAACTGTGGGAATAAATGGATTTCAAATGATGTGATGATCAAAGAGATTTAATGTGATATTTTTTAGAAGTCCTGAGGTTACAATTTGATAAACCTATATTATTAAATAAGCTTATGATTAATTTAAGCATAATTGAATAAATTATGAAATGAAATAAATTAAACAATGTTATTCTAAACAATGTTAAGTTTAAAAAAAAACGTATGAATGGATCCTGGTAATGTATATTTAAGTACTTTTAAAATCAATAGTACCGATTAAGTTTGATATTATTTATATGTTTAAAGTTTAAGCATGTATGAATGTAAGTATGTAACGACATCTGTGACATCCGAATTAAGGGGCGTTTTATTATGATTCACTAAAATTAATTCGATCCTATTTAATGTATTATTATGATTGTCTTATACTATATTGATGGTCGAATTCCCTATCTTATTCAGTGCTCTTTCTCGAGTTACATAGAAGGTACTTAAGCATAAAAACGCACTATATCTCTGTGTGAATTAATTATGCCTAAGTCCATTATGATCTATGGAAATTCTTATTGTGTGACCACACAAACCATGTAAATATATCTCTATCTTACATGCATTCTATCATATTTTACACATGATCCTAAATCACAAATCTCCTCTTTATTTCATTATAATTTATGTAATCATCTGTAACGCCCCTATATGGGGGTTAACAGTTTTTAATGAGATAAAATAAAAATAAATAATAAAAGTAAAACCTTAAAAATTAAAATTTACCCGGGACTTAAATGAAAACTCTCAACTCAAAAATAAAATATAAACGACAAATAAACCACAGTTTTAATGTAGCACCTTAAATTTAATAATATAAACTGTTGTCATCATCATTTTAACCCTCAACACATTATAATTACAGTCACAGAAAGTAACAATTGATGCTTACATTATCATGAAGAACATTCTTTACAATTGAGCAGTCCCAATGTAATATAGTTACATCGCTTCCTCAACTATATTTCTCGTAGCCACCTCACACTTAGTGAGTCCTGAAAAGATATAAACATAAGGGAATGAGCGACACTATGCTCAGTAGAGAAAGCCATTACCCACCTTTAGGTTTTTATCATTACCACATTAAAATCTGCATGGTTAGTAAGTCACATCATATTTCAGATTATGAGGTTTATTATGATCACATCTTATGGATACCGTAGTTAATCATTACCAAGTGTCATAATTACACATTTATACAAATATTACCAATCATCATTGTTCCTAGGTATCCATGTTAAATTGAGTATCACTCAACTCATCGAAACCCAAATGGGCGCACTTGATCACCCTATAAACATTCCAAGGGTGTTCCGGTGAGGGGACATCAAGCCCCGAGTCCTCACCAAATCGATTCCTGTACAGTGTGTTCTGGGACTTTCAACCCAAGGAAGCGTCATCGCCTTCCCCCTATTTTACCTTTTAGGGTATTCATGCCCAAGGACGTAACCGTCGCCCTCTTCATGTCTCACAATTTCTCTATATTGAATCATTATCAATAGAGTTAGTTTTCCTAACCATGCTTCTCAATTTATAACATGTGTCAATTCATTATGTTCCTCGCCGTACAATACAAGACGAGTCCATGTCATAGTTTCATATGTGATAATCATATAATATCAGTTCAACATAGATATATATATATTGCGGCAAAACAATCAATTTTAATTCTATAAAAACCTCACAAAAGATGAGTAATAGAATCCCTACCTTTCAAGCTTATCAACAATCTTTTAATCCTGGAATCAGTTAACGTTAGCTCCATACTCCCTTGATCCTAAGGCGTGCATAAGGACAATTAAAACTAAAGCACAACATACAACTACATTCATAAATAAATCATGTGTAAACCTATCTTACTAGTATGCCATTAAAGCTTTTATATAAATCTCTTTTGAATACCACAGTAAACAATTTTTGTCTTAACACAATATAAAATGTGAACAAGTAATCTATATGTTTTAGTCCCTAATAAGATTCATCAATCACTTAGGATAATATTGGAAAGGTTGCAAGACATTAAAGAATTAGGTGGTGAGCAAAAATGGGTTCTTGGTTCAGGTTAGTAGTTGGTATACCATAACAAACTGGCAGATTTACTAGTTTTCAATACAAAAATTGAATAATTCTTAGAAAATAAAATACAACTCCGATTTAGGTTTATGATAGCTCGTTAGAAAGCCTAGGATGCTACTTTTCAAATATGCAAACCAATTCATAAAATTCATTTTAATTTAATCTTAGAATTTCAAGAAATAACCACTGCCCATAGGGGTATTACAAAGTTTAACAATATAAATTTTCTGTCTAGGGCATATACACTTAGACTTCATACATATGCTCCAAAATAGCAACAAACATATACTTAGGTTTAAGAACGCAAATTTGAATAATCCTTTAGTATAAAAGAAAATTTATAAATGAAAGACTAAATTTGTTCATAAGATTCTAACCTCGGATTATGGTTAGTTGGAAGCTTGAAATGGCTTCAAAACAGGTTCCTTTACTTCGATATGACTGAAATTCTTGCTCAAATGGAGGTGATGGTGGCTGATTTTTATGGCTGCCTTGAAGAAGTTCTCTAAGTATTTTGCTTCAGCAAAGAAATGAGAAGAAGAGTGTGGGAACCGTGGAAGAGAAAGGAAGAAAAGATGAAGTCTTTGAAGAGAAGTGATAGAAACAATTATAGAGGAGACATGTTGAAGCATGTCACGGAGGAAATAAAGAAAATGAGGGTCAAGAGTAGTTGGAAAAGATATCCTTATGTCTCATCTAAAGACTTTAACACATATAATGCCAATATGACATTTTTGAGATTTATTAGAAGTTCTAAGGCTTTTTAGTAATCATACTAAATAAATATAGGAGAATTTTAGAAAATTTAAAAATAGATAAAAATAAATATTATAAAATAAATTTAAATGAAGCAATTTTTTTTATACATTAAAAATTAATTTAATTACCTCAATACCCGTTAGGAGAATAACGGGTGTCACAGCTCTACCCCCCTTAAAGAAATTTCGTCCTCGAAATTTCAATTCTAGCAATACTAGTAAAAATTATGATTCCACTATGATTCCAATTCTGAGTCTAAACCGTTAATGTTGTTTGTCCTCCAAATTTAAGTTATCGTATTTCCACTTATTTACTTGCATAATAAATCTTACTCCTAAATCCCTCAATAAGAGTATTTCTGACAAGTTTCAACTTATAACACCGTATAATAGTCTAAGAATCTAATCAGGCATACATATTGACCATATCATGATTCCGGTCCTTCATTGTCCATGGACTGTGATTTACAATCACATTTAAGGAGATTGCCAGAGAAATTTTATATACTTCATCTTTAGGTTCCTTTTCCTTTTTGAGTAAGGAAAAGTCAAATATATTTGATTTCATACCTCAACTAATAAACTAAAACATAATCATAAAACATATATCACAAACACTTATATTCAAAACCATACATTAAACTTATTCATAGAGATATTAAACGGAATCTCAGAGTTGCAGACAAACCCGACATATTTTTCATTAAACAGCTATCCTCATGACACAAACATTCAACCCAAATAATATACTCATATTTCATATGGAATATCCCCATAACTGACTCTGGTACTTCCACATAATATTAACAGAATATTACACATTACAAACATGATACGGATACGTTTCGAGAGTACAAGGCACTCTGTATACCAGCTATCCATATCATGCATGCTTATAGGATACAAAAACATCGATAAACAAAAGATCGGACCTTAAGAAGGATGCGTTTCGAGAGCATCAAGTACTCCGTATCCAGCCATCCCGGCATTAGGCTCAATGAATCTAAAAGATTGAACAACAACGTACCACAAGAAACACAGAATACAAGGCAAACGGTTATTCGTAACACACGAAATATGGACACACATGCCTACATGCCAAAGATAAAACAAAAAGATTACAGATGGAGATTCAAATCAATTGGCCGCTCCCGGCTTTCCCTTTCCCATTCAAGCTTGGATGTTGCAGTGTCGGATTCTGGATGTATGATTTGCATTTTATCTATCAATTCCTCAGCTGTTGAAGCAGTGACAAAGATTTGTCTCTCCGATTCTGTAGTGATGTTTTCTTCCACAGCGTAATCTAGAAATTTCAAAAGACCGTCATAAAAACCCTTTACGTTCAGCAGTCCCAAAGGTTTGGAATAAAAGCCCAACAATTGCCCACAAGCAACTATAAATATTTCCTCAAGAGTACCTAGACCACCAGGTAATGCTATAAAAGCATCAGAATTATAGATTATGTCTTTAAAATTTTTAGGGATACTCCTGACTCCTTCTCCCTTACCTATGGCTTCCTTACAAAGGTTTCCTTCAACTGGAATATGAGGCCAAATTCTTACATCAGTAGCGTCGCTAGACCTAGCTGCTAGTGCCATATTTACCATCATTTTTATACTACCACCCCCATAGATTATGTTAATCTTCTTGTGTGCTAGGACTTGCCCTAAGTGATTTGCAGCTTCTAAATAAGCTTTATCTTTTCCAAGGCTGGAACCACAAAAGACACAGACATTCTTTATTTTCTTCGTGGACTGGGAGGTAGACATATTTGGTTTATAGAAGTGGTTGCTTAATGTCTGCTCCACTTAGACTTCGGGTTCCACATGAGATTTTAAAGATGAGAAATATACAAAAAGGGCTAAAGAGATAGACGAGTAGGTAATGAAAAGGTAATCCAAAGATTTAAACAAAATCTTGTGCGGATAAGAAAGTAAGATAAGGTGATTGATAGTTTACAGAAAATCTGATTCACTTTTTGAAAAAGATTAGACTCTAATTGTATAACTTTTGACAATTGAGAACAATTTGACAAAAGACCCTCTTGACACAACTGTAGACTTTTTGACAAATATACACCAAGTCTAGAAATTTAATATAAACGACAAATACTGTAGAACTTTTGAAATTTGAGACACAAATCTTGAAATATCTGGATAAGCTTTTCAAAATTCAAACATATTACTGTATCGTATGTAACGTGTCTGATAAGATAATATATTTTATTATATATATATATTTAAGAAAATCATAAATTAAATAAGATATTAACACTTACTGTATCAATCTAATAATCACAATTATTTCAAACACAAAAGCAAATATTCTGAGTAAAAGAAAAACACAAACTGTTGAACATCAGCTAAAACTGCTTCAAATAAGTAAAGACTAAATAACCTTTATAGAGCGATGACTTATTCCCCATCCAGTTTTCTTATGGCTTGACAAACAGGATCTAGAAATACCATATTCCTGAGGCGTTGTCTTTCTGTATAAAATTTAGGCCAGAGTTTAAAAATAGCTCCTTGAACATATCCACTAGGGTGACCGTGGAGAGGAGGATGGATACTATCCAAGTTCTCCTTTGAAAGTCCATTCCTACAAAACCTTATTTTATCCTCTCTATTCGTAGACATATAACCAGGTGAAGTACATTTACCGTTACAATTTTGTCTTCCACATTTGTTACAAGCGACCACGATGGCACGAGCTCTTCTTTTCATTGCACTACGACTGGTACCTGTTCCTGGTAAACCGACATCTTGACTAAAGTCACTCGGACGGATTTTCCCCTCTATTAACATTCTCACATCACAAGGGATACCAAAACGCATAAGAATCCACAACCGAGTAATTCTAGCCTTGTATTTCTTTCTGAGAATCTTTTGGGAGAGTGATGGGAAATACTTTCTCAGGTGTTGGTACTTTGGGTCCATGATGAGATGAAAGAAGAGTAAATAGAAATAAAAAATTAAGATAGTAAATTGCAGAATCCTAGAATTCCTTCTTCTTTTAGAGGAAAAGAAGAATTTCTAATGAAAAAGAAGAGGATTTGCGATTTAGAGAAAAAATAACAAATTAAGAGAGAAAAAGTGAACTCGGAGAAATAAGCTCCTATGCACAGTAAACGTATTTGTAAACATTAATTAAACCACTGTATATGACACGTATAGAGACCACGTGGGAGAGACAGTGTGAATCAAACTGATTTAGGATTTGAACTAGGCCCAAATGTTCTTAGTTGAAAATGGTCAGGTTGTTTCGGGCCTTAACACATTTAGAACGAGTTAAATAACAAACATAAAATTGAAAACCAATTCGTATGAATCTTAAACCCAATTCAAAGCCCACTATAGATAAAGTTGACTATAAACAACAAATCTAATTTAACGACAACAAGGATCTTCCTGAATGATATTTAAAATCATTTCATAACAACATAATCTTCCAGCAACTCAAATAATTTTGTTTTAATCAAAACCTTATTGAACAATGCATACACCCATATGTTATTGATAATACTCAACGTCTATCAATGGATTCATCATCATTACTACCAAGGGTTTAGAATGCGACTAACCTTGAAATCAATACGATTTACGTCTTCCAACGTAGACCATATCAATGAACAAAGACACTAGATGTTACTACTTAAGAACATCTACAATCCCCACAATTCTACTCATACAATATATAATTTCCTCATATAACAAAACCTTAGGTAACCAAAAGATTCACTGATACACTTAAATACAATGTACGTAACAAAATATTCCAATTTTGAGATTCATGCATTCTAGACTTTACACAGTCTCAACAGACCAAAAGTCTAACATTTATCTCTCTCATGATTCAATACCATGATTCCCAACTTATATCATATTCCTCAAATATATAGAACTTTTAAGAAAAGATATTGACACTTATGTGCTCCATCGAATCCACACATAATCATTACTTAGGTTTGAATAGATTACGAAAAATTTGGCATATCTATGTCAAACTTTAAAATCAATAAATCAAGCCTCATATTTCTTATTGTTTTTCACGAGACAAAAGGCTCTTAAATCCTCGTATCTACACGAATTTCTCATCGTTTATACGAATTAGATATGCTTATAGATCCAAATATTATACGAATCTCTTATAAGCATTCTACTTATAAACTCATTCCATATAATTATCATTCCCTCATAACTATTAATACTTTCCTTCTATATAATTATTGTACTCATATAACCATAAGTATTTTCATTCTATGGCCTTTCCATGTTACATCCTTCTAGACTGTATAAATCAATGTGAAGGTTCATTTTGATGATGACAATGAAAATTCAGCTTCAAAACCATCTCAAAAATATATTTTTTAAAGTGGTGCTACACTCCCTAGGTTAACCGAACCTAGGCTCTGATACCAAAAATTCTGTAACGCCCCTATATGGGGGTTAACAGTTTTTAATGAGATAAAATAAAAATAAATAATAAAAGTAAAACCTTAAAAATTAAAATTTACCCGGGACTTAAATGAAAACTCTCAACTCAAAAATAAAAATATAAACGACAAATAAACCACAGTTTTAATGTAGCACCTTAAATTTAATAATATAAACTGTTGTCATCATCATTTTAACCCTCAACACATTATAATTACAGTCACAGAAAGTAACAATTGATGCTTACATTATCATGAAGAACATTCTTTACAATTGAGCAGTCCCAATGTAATATAGTTACATCGCTTCCTCAACTATATTTCTCGTAGCCACCTCACACTTAGTGAGTCCTGAAAAGATATAAACATAAGGGAATGAGCGACACTATGCTCAGTAGAGAAAGCCATTACCCACCTTTAGGTTTTTATCATTACCACATTAAAATCTGCATGGTTAGTAAGTCACATCATATTTCAGATTATGAGGTTTATTATGATCACATCTTATGGATACCGTAGTTAATCATTACCAAGTGTCATAATTACACATTTATACAAATATTACCAATCATCATTGTTCCTAGGTATCCATGTTAAATTGAGTATCACTCAACTCATCGAAACCCAAATGGGCGCACTTGATCACCCTATAAACATTCCAAGGGTGTTCCGGTGAGGGGACATCAAGCCCCGAGTCCTCACCAAATCGATTCCTGTACAGTGTGTTCTGGGACTTTCAACCCAAGGAAGCGTCATCGCCTTCCCCCTATTTTACCTTTTAGGGTATTCATGCCCAAGGACGTAACCGTCGCCCTCTTCATGTCTCACAATTTCTCTATATTGAATCATTATCAATAGAGTTAGTTTTCCTAACCATGCTTCTCAATTTATAACATGTGTCAATTCATTATGTTCCTCGCCGTACAATACAAGACGAGTCCATGTCATAGTTTCATATGTGATAATCATATAATATCAGTTCAACATAGATATATATATATTGCGGCAAAACAATCAATTTTAATTCTATAAAAACCTCACAAAAGATGAGTAATAGAATCCCTACCTTTCAAGCTTATCAACAATCTTTTAATCCTGGAATCAGTTAACGTTAGCTCCATACTCCCTTGATCCTAAGGCGTGCATAAGGACAATTAAAACTAAAGCACAACATACAACTACATTCATAAATAAATCATGTGTAAACCTATCTTACTAGTATGCCATTAAAGCTTTTATATAAATCTCTTTTGAATACCACAGTAAACAATTTTTGTCTTAACACAATATAAAATGTGAACAAGTAATCTATATGTTTTAGTCCCTAATAAGATTCATCAATCACTTAGGATAATATTGGAAAGGTTGCAAGACATTAAAGAATTAGGTGGTGAGCAAAAATGGGTTCTTGGTTCAGGTTAGTAGTTGGTATACCATAACAAACTGGCAGATTTACTAGTTTTCAATACAAAAATTGAATAATTCTTAGAAAATAAAATACAACTCCGATTTAGGTTTATGATAGCTCGTTAGAAAGCCTAGGATGCTACTTTTCAAATATGCAAACCAATTCATAAAATTCATTTTAATTTAATCTTAGAATTTCAAGAAATAACCACTGCCCATAGGGGTATTACAAAGTTTAACAATATAAATTTTCTGTCTAGGGCATATACACTTAGACTTCATACATATGCTCCAAAATAGCAACAAACATATACTTAGGTTTAAGAACGCAAATTTGAATAATCCTTTAGTATAAAAGAAAATTTATAAATGAAAGACTAAATTTGTTCATAAGATTCTAACCTCGGATTATGGTTAGTTGGAAGCTTGAAATGGCTTCAAAACAGGTTCCTTTACTTCGATATGACTGAAATTCTTGCTCAAATGGAGGTGATGGTGGCTGATTTTTATGGCTGCCTTGAAGAAGTTCTCTAAGTATTTTGCTTCAGCAAAGAAATGAGAAGAAGAGTGTGGGAACCGTGGAAGAGAAAGGAAGAAAAGATGAAGTCTTTGAAGAGAAGTGATAGAAACAATTATAGAGGAGACATGTTGAAGCATGTCACGGAGGAAATAAAGAAAATGAGGGTCAAGAGTAGTTGGAAAAGATATTCTTATGTCTCATCTAAAGACTTTAACACATATAATGCCAATATGACATTTTTGAGATTTATTAGAAGTTCTAAGGCTTTTTAGTAATCATACTAAATAAATATAGGAGAATTTTAGAAAATTTAAAAATAGATAAAAATAAATATTATAAAATAAATTTAAATGAAGCAATTTTTTTTATACATTAAAAATTAATTTAATTACCTCAATACCCGTTAGGAGAATAACGGGTGTCACATCATCTAACTAGTAGCTAGTTAATTAAAAGTATTAAATACAATGTAAATACTCAACATAAATATGCGGTTCACAATAATATGATTAACTAAATAAAATGTTCATAATTAAAGTTAGGTCACAAACCCAACAAAATAAAACTAAAACATGATAATAGAAGCACACCACGCAAATATTAAAATAAACATTAATATGTTACAAAAGATAGAGTTTAGAGATGATTCGAAATGTAGACAAGTTTGGCAGACCCTCCTTCTAACAAAACTTCCTAACTCTAAAAATATTACAAATATAGAACACTCTAAAAAAACAACTTTTTTTCTTTTTCTTTTCTTACAGAGCATTGCTCCTGAGAGCTGATGGCTCCCTTATTTTTGAGCTAAGGAAGCTCTGGGCATTTTTAAAGATGCTCAATACGCGACCATTTATAGCCTCCAAAGATGCTAACTATTACAATTAAATATACACAATATTATAGAAGCTTAGTCATGTAGCATTGGATAGTGCAAGCCTTGTAATAAAACATAATGTCCATCCAATTCAGCATCAACAAACTGTGCACTGAGTAGGATAACTTCGTGTGCTTCTTTTCTTTACTGTGTATACCACATTTTGAAATCTGATTGGTCTTTTCCTTTGACATGTTCACGTGGCGCGCCATCGTTGGAGAGATCCTTAGAAGCACTAGATTTCATCTAAATAAGACACAAAAGCACACCTAAAATTACTAAAAATATTCTTAAATATATAAATACATTAAAAATATAGTATTAAACATATCTTCACATAAAAAAAATAAAAAGATAACAAAACTATCAAAATATCAAGTTAAAGGCATTCCAATTATGTATAAAAAATGGACTTATCAGTATCTTTGTCTTATGCAGCAAGGCAAGCAATGCTTCATTGCTAAACTAACTCAAAACTTCCTTTCAGGAAAAAAAAAATTAAAAAAAAAATTATCAAAACTTTTCTTCTCCTTGGGAGCAAGTTGAGGCCAATGTGTACGAACTTCTTCAAACGAATGAAGACAGACAACAATTTTGGGTTCCTAGTCTTCTCTTTGTAGCCAATTGACATGTGAAAAAACCATAATCTTCATCAGAATGAGCACACAAGGCTAAGATATGATACTGATGATTCAACTTTTGCATGACTAAACTTTCATGCCGGTAAGGTATTTATTTATTTATTTTTATATATCCTAACAAAGAATTTTCCCTCTTTTTAATCCTACCATTTAAAAAGCTCATCTTGAAGTGTTTACTTTACAGTGGAGCATTGTATCAATAGTTCATATATTTTTGGATGTGAAATTTGGTCAAACTCATATTAAAATGAAAGACCATACAAAACTAACAGAAGCCTTATACAATTCTGACTATTTAAAATAGAAGCCCGATATTTTTTTTATTCACTGCCGTAGAATTCTCATTAAAATAATAAGAAAAATCTTAAGTAAACCTCCCTATTAGTGGACAATAAATAGTAAATAATGAGAAAGACTACTAGGTCAAGACACATTAACTATAATATCATAAGAGAGACGGACTGACCCACCTAGACACCAGAGATACGTAATCTGTGTCAATAATAACTGATAACGTTGATTTAGCAAAACAATGACATTGATTAAATCATATCCTAATGGTAAAAGAATAAACATGCACACATAAATTTCTAAAGAAAGAAAAAAGGTGTTTGTCACTATTGCTCCTCAAACTTACACATTTACGATTTGTGATCTGAATTTTAAATTTTGACTATTGTCCCGGAACATAGAAATTTGTAGCAAATCAAGCCCGGTTAATAAAAATTTTAATTTTTTGATTAAAATTAAAATATAATTTTCACATAAGTCGTTAATTAAGAGTATAAAAAGTTTTATTCATACGAATATTAACCTAATTTATGTTCAAAATAAAGTTAATTGAACATTTTTTTATTCCAATGAAAACTTAATTAAAGATATTCTTAGAATAAAATAGATAAAATGACATTTATATCAATAACTAACTATTTATGTATAAATTACGTGTTAGTTTTAGTTAAAAAAAACTAAAATCGCAGCAACTTACTAAAATTTAGGTGCATAACTGGATTTAGGGTTTGGGCTAAAAGACTTGAAGGCCTATACAACCCCGGGCCCAAAACAATAAAACGGCAGCGAATTCGAGTTCCAGAGAGACATGGAGCTGCTTCGTCCTCTTCCGTGTTGTCGAAGGCGGGACCAACTCTGAGACGGTAAGTCCTGAGCTTGACCGACGCCGTCGCCGACAGAATTCGCCACCTTCTCCGGAAACGCTAACGCTCTTTCCTCCGCCACCTATTTTACACCGGTGCATTCCTATCGATAGTCCATATATTTTGGATGTAAACTTTGGTCAAACTCGTATTAAAATGAAAAACCATACAAAACTAACAGAAGCCTTATACAATTCCGACTATTTAAAAGAGTCTTTTTTTTTTTTCACTCACTACCGTAAAATTCTTATTAAAATAATTATAAAAGTCTTAGGTAAACCACATTATTAGCAGACAAAAAATAGTAAAAAATAAGCATGACCATTAGGTCAAAACACATGAAGCATAATATCATAAGAGGGATGGATTGTCCCAAATAAACACCGGGACACATGATCTATGTCGATGGTAAATGATGACATTGATTGTATTATATCTAATTGAGGAAAAAAAAAACAACACGCATGCATTTACATCCAAAAAAAAAAAAGAGTATCTACACCATCGTCCCTGAAACTTATACATTTATAATTTTTTTTGAACTTTTAATTTTACTAATTGCCCTTTGAACTTAAAAATCTGTAGAAAATCACGCCTAATTAATAGCAATATTTTTTGACTAAAATTGAAATATAATTTTCACACAAGTCGTTAATTAAGAGTATAAAAAAATATTTTCATGTAAGTTTTAACTCAAATTTATATTCAAAACAAAGTTAATTGATTTTTTTACTTTATAAAAACTTAATTAAAAATATTATTAGGTTAAAATATATAAAAAATAACCATTCATGTCAATAATCAATTATTTATGTGTAATTTAAATGTTAGTTTTAGTTAAAAAATAAAATCACTATTAATGGCTAATGATTTGTTGTAGATTTGTAAATTTAGAAGAAAGCTTGCTAAAATTAAAAGTTCAGATGTCAAATTATAAATATACAAGTTAATGGTGCGAGATAAAGTCATTTATAAAGAGTATTCCTACTTTTAGGGGGTGTTTGGCAGTAGTAGGAACCACTCAGTTTTCACCACAATCTCAGTTATAAACAGTGTAAAA
The DNA here is from genome assembly GCA_025403435.1 of Artocarpus heterophyllus. Taxonomy (NCBI): domain Eukaryota; kingdom Viridiplantae; phylum Streptophyta; class Magnoliopsida; order Rosales; family Moraceae; genus Artocarpus; species Artocarpus heterophyllus. The sequence continues at coordinate 8,461,149 of CM046353.1, forward strand.
CTCTCACATGCTACAGTAACAATAAAAAAATATGCTACAATATAAAACTCTCACATGCTACAATAAAAATGGTTCCCACCAGCCTCCCAAACACCCAATTAGTGGTTATAACCTTGCTTCTATCAAAGTGGAAGCAGTCGTGGATTTAAGGTTTGGGCTCAAAGACATGAAGGCCTGTAACAGCCCGGGCCCACAACAATAAAGCAGAGCATAACAAAAGATTTCAGTTGATTTGCATCGAATTGGAGTTCCAGAGAGAGCGACGACGGACATGGCAGCTGCTTCGTCTTCTTCCGTCTTGTCGAAGGCGGGACCCCCTCTGCGACGGCAAGTTCTGAGCTTGACCGACGCTGCCGCAGACAGAATTCGCCACCTTCTCCGGCAACGCCAACGCCCTTTCCTCCGCCTCGGCGTCAAAGCTCGCGGTTGCAACGGCTTATCCTACACCCTTAATTACGCTGGTTCGTCTGCTTAATCATCATTTTCTATTTCTTTGATTCAACTTGATTTGATTTGAATTATTTGTTCTTATTCTGTTTAATTAAGGACTCGCCAATTCTTTTCCTTAGGGTAATTGTGGATTTGATGTTGCTTCTGGCATTTTTTTTTTTTTTTTGTGTAAGTAGAAAACTTTTGTTAATCTAGTTTGATTCAAAGCCTTTTCAAAAAAGAAAAAAAAATCTTAAAATTACAAAGCAAAAAATTCATCTCTTCTCATTATGAACTTTTATAATTGGTAAAAACGTAATATGGGCTGTTGTAATTCAATTATGTTCTTGGTTGTCTACGTTGCAATTGCACGACCCTTCATCTTTTTGTTAGACACTTCTTCGCTCTTCCTGTATTCTTTTTTTTCTAGAATGAATCCATTTCATTTCGTGTCCTATCTTTTGGTAATAAACTAGAAGGGCGTTTGGTCTTTTGTGACTCAATTGTGTTCTTGGTAGACAGGGCAGACCCAGAACAATTAGTTTTTTTTGGGGGGGGAAGGAATTGACTGAACTTATGAGGTGGGTGGAGTTCAAGGGGGCCTTAATATAATTTTAGGTTAGGCAGAATACAATGTTTATAAAATTTGGTGTACAAAATTATGAGAGAAAAATTTCAGACGGCTGCTGCCCACCCTCGTCCCTATATGTTGGTAGTTTACGTTTGAATTGTACTGCTGGCATGTATTTATCTACTCCACTTTTTTCCCTCTTCCATGGAAGTTTGTCGTTTTGAGTCATCCTGTATAGAGCCTCCAATTAATCAGCCCTAGTTTTATTAATAATAATTGACCACTGACTCGATAGAACTAAGAAGAAAGCTAGGATTCTACTACTTTTCTGTAGCTGTTGGACTTCTTTTTCAGTATTTTGTACTAGTACGCTTAAACTACGTGCCTGATCATTCTTCATTTAAGATGTTACAGATGAAAAAGGTAAATTCGATGAGTTGGTTGAAGACAAGGGTGTGAAAATACTGATTGAGCCAAAGGCGCTGATGCATGTTGTTGGAACAAAGATGGATTTTGTTGATGATAAACTCAGGTATAACCGCACAGGCTATATAAATATATATTATGTTTCCATTTATGTCTTTTACATGCGTGCATATGTTGCTCTTAGAGTAAGATGTGCATAGTTGTCATTACATGTGTACGTTATCACCTGATTACGCAGTTGATGACTCTTTTTGTTCTATTCACACGTTAAAATATTCTTGTGCTATGCCGTTGCCTGCTATTACTTTCACATCATTTGATGGTTAAAGTGTTCAATTTTTGGACGTGGAGTGCCATTTTGTTGTATTCTTTCTTTATCTTAATTCAGATTCTGTTTGGATGGTTGCTCTAGCATGATCATAGCACAATAACGTGTGCAGCACCGCTAACATTTGGTACTTGGTGGCACTAGTGGATCTCCAAATTTTGTAACGTTGTTATGCTTCTGTTTAGTCACTCTCACACCTGTTTGATGTAGGTTCCATATGGTTTATTGAAGCTCTTATGCTTGTTGTGATAGTTCTTCAAATATGCGCGTGTGCGTGTGGGTGTATGTATGTATGTATCGCTTAGCTGAGAATCTTGTGGAGACAAATTGATAGATGGCACTGTTTTGCTTATTATTAGAACATGGATGATGGTTTGTAAATACAACTGGCATCCCTGAATTTGTTTCTTGGCGACACTAAAATCTTTTTTTTTTGGTATCAAATTTCCTTTCATTGCATGTTATGATATTTATTAGTTTCCATGCAGATCTGAGTTCATTTTTGTCAACCCAAATTCGAAAGGTCAATGTGGTTGTGGAGAATCTTTCATGACAACAAGCAGCGCAGGAGCTGCTAAGCGAGGTAGCAGTTAAGAACTGTAGCCAAGATGCATTTGCCAATTCTATCTCTAGCTATGTACTTTTCTTGGAAACTAAATGGAGCTGCTAAAAGTGGAAAGTTTTCATTCACAGATAAGTAGAAGATATCCAAGTTATGTGCCATCATACCATTGGAGATGAGGCCAAAGTTTGTATTTTCTGATTGGATAGAGTATAAAATTATTATTATTATTATTATTTTTCTCTTGAAGGCTCTTAAGAATGTAGAGTTTTTAATAAACTTCTGCCACTAGAACATCTCAAGTAATTATCTGTTGTAAATGAAAAAAACAATGGATACACATACTTTAGTTCTGGCGAATTGAGGATATGCGATGGATCAAAATTTCAATGTGATATGTTGTTCCCAATTCATAATTGCATTTTAAGTGACTTTCGTCACCAAAGGGAAAAACATACATTCCAAAATGCTTATTGAATTCATTTGATATCGTATTCTTGGCTGTAGGTTGTCAGGAAACTAATTATTTTATTTTTTTCTTTTTACGAATAAGCTTTTGAGTGCTATCATCAAAAGTATCAGTTTCAAAAGCAAATTAGCTCGTTTGGTAAATGGATTTGAATTAGTGATTTGATTTGAGTTGTGTGATTTGAATTGTTATCTGAATTGATGTGTGAACGCACATTTAAGTTTTAATCTGAGTAGGAAATAATATTGAAAATTGTGTTTAGAGGGGTAGTAAAAATAATTTTTAATTTATTAATAAATCTAATAAAATATTAATATTAATGATTGTAAAAAAATATGCAATATGGATCTTAATTTATTTCGCTCTTCACTAGGAACGCAATGAAAAAAGAATCATCTCAATTGGATATTAAATGAAGAAGTTATGATTTTCTTGCTTAAATATAGGAGAGTGAATTTTAGCTTTTACTCTAGCAAAGATATCTAAATATAAGAGTTTAGGGGAGTCAAAACTTTAAAAATTTAGATTCTTGATACTCATTTGATTCGGATTTTGAGGAAAACAAACATATATTCAAAGAATTCTTAATATTCAAATCTAATCAAATAGCACCAGCTAGAAAATGGAAAAGCATTTCATTCAATGAATTCATTTGTGTGGAATAAGAAACAACTTTAATCATCACTAGGGGCAGAGCTGCATACTAACTAGACGGCAACTTTTTTTTTCCTTTTAATATTGTATATAAAATCTTATAAAAATTATATTCTGCTTCCTTTGAAATTATGTTCCGCTCCTTTGAAATTATATATCTCCTTCATTTAATTTTTCTTGACAATATTAGTATACATTATGTCCTTCTTGATTATTTTTTTTTGGCTCCGCCCTTGGACATCATCCATGTGAGACTGTTTGCTTCTAGTTTTAAATTCGCAGATACGCCTGAAGAATTAGGAAGCTACAGAAGTCCCATTGGCTTCCTCACCCAATCTTCTTAGGAGGAGACAACCGGTGTCTCGACCATTATTCGAGAGCCTGGTGGAGAGCCTTCATGAGAATATAAGTCGTTCTTCTTTGATTAATCTTAGAGCATCTTTCCAATCCTCCACCACTCCAAGGGCCACAAGTAGAGCACACATAACGGCTACACTTCTTCCATGTCCTGAAAAGGATTGTATAGGGGAACGTTCAAAATTAGGATCTCTGAGAAATGGGAAGGAGTTCGCCACTTAACAACGGCATGTACAAAACAAGTAGACTAACATGTGATTACGAGGAAAGGTACCAACAGATAGACTTTTTTTTTTTAAAAAAAAAAACATTTTTCATTAGTTTAATCTATCGTTGTTTAAGCATAGTTATCTCGTACACTCAAAACTTCAAAATTTTAAATTATTCAATTAGCACCAAATGATAACAATAATCCTTACAAGCAAGCAAGTTTGAAATCGGTAAATTTTTATTTTTTTTGTAGATTTAATTACATATTTGTGTTCTCCCTACGCTTATACTTAATTGAACAATCAAGGTATTAGTTTAATCGTTCTTGGTTATGAATTTTTTTTAATCCAAATTTGTTTAGTTAACTGTTAGATTTCTTTTGCTGGGCCTGTGTCATTATATTACACAGACATTCCAGGATTGAAAATACTGAGTACTAATTATTCTCGTATTGCTATGGCTAAAAAAAGAATAAAATATGATTATGGAATCAAGCAAGATCAGGAATCTGCAACGGAATTTGAGGATCGAATTTCGGACTCACCTGATGCTGTTCTGTTCTTCCCACCTTATATCCAGGCGATGGAGGCGGATGTGGACTATGGACTTGTGTGATTCAAGGGATATTAATGATTTCAGAAGAAACGATGAAAGAAATAGTTGTACAAGTTGGTAAATGAGTGTTTGAAAGCACCCTTATGCAGATACAACCATTTCTACATTCAAGCTTGACATGGAATAATACTATGGAGGTAGCAGCCAAATGGATGGTTGGTTGCGATTTTCGGTCAGGAAGAATGTTTGGGAGTTAGATCTCCGTCTTCAAGCTGCAAGATACTTCTTGCCTCGGTTCATACTTCATTCAAGAGCATTGACTCTTCTGAAGTTGAGTGGTTTAGTGTTGGGAACTAGTTTTCCTTCAAGCCTGCCGTCGCTGAAAGACTTGTATCTCTTGGACATCCAAGCGGACGATCGTGTATTGAACTATCTATTGCAGGGCCGCCCTTCCCGCGCGAGACACTTCATTTAAATTATTGTTTTGGCTTGTCAAATTCAAGGATGAAAATATTAAAATCGAAGAAAATATTAACATTTAAATTTTTTATAAATATTGATGAAAATATTGATATTTATCAAATCGGTGTAAAATATAGAAAGTTATCTTAAACCATTTTGGGCCCGTTTGTTTTGAGAATTTTTTAAATTCTTTAGACTCGAATTTGGATTTTAATATTAGAAATCCTTTGGATACACGTTTGTTTCGCTCAAAATTTAAATCTTTTAAATATCAAGAATATAAGTTTTTAAAGTTTTGACTCCTCCTAAATTTTTGATACTTAGATATTTCTACTACAATAAAAACTAAAATTCTCTTTCCTATATTTGAGGAAAAAAATCATAACTTTTTTATTTGTTATCCTATTGAAATGATTCTTTTTTCATTGTGTTTCTAGTAAAGAGGAAAATAAATTAAGACTCATATTGCATATGTTTTAGGATCATTAACATTAAATTTTATTAGATTTGTTGATAAATCAAAAACTATTTTCACCATCTCTCAAAAAACAAATTTCAATTTTATTCCATACTCAGATTAAAACTTAAATGCATATCCAAACGTCAATTCGAATAACAATTCAAATCATTAACTCAAAACGTTAGTCAAATCACACTAACTCAAATTAAATCACAAATTTAAATCTCTTTACCAAATGGACCCTTAATACATAATTTAGATGAAATTTTCAACCAAATTACTAAGCATGTGATGAATATGAATGGTAAAAGTGATTATAATGGTAAGTATACAAACTCAAATTGAGTAAATTAGTTAAAAGAAATAAATACAAGTACTTGATATCTATAGTTTCATACAAGATAAGAAAACATAAATACCAAAAAGAGCTTCTAAATGGTTCAAAGGTATTTAGAATACCTTCTTGGTTCAAACAATATTGATATCAACACATGGAGTTTGAATAGTTTCTTTTAATATAATTCTAAACATGTTGTACATGTCTCTCTTGAGGTGCATAGTTAAAGACATCATATCTGTCATGTTCACTATAAGAGTAACTCCTATTATAATTACTAGTGACTTTAAGATTGAAGTTGATATTTTAAATCACATGTTCCAATGAACAGAATAAATTAAAATTAAATTTATTGCATTGAAAAGTAATTTTATGAAAGACTATATTAAAAGGTTGAATAAAAATAACTTAAATTTTATGTTTCAAAGTAATTTTAAAAATTACATATAAATTTTGAATATTTTATTGATTTTTTGCCAATATTTTTGCAAAAATTTTCGTAAAACTTTTTGATATTTTGTCATTTTATACTATAGTTTTCACGAAAATCAATGTTAAAATATCGATATTCGTAGAAATTTTTGAATATTTTACAAAAAGGATATGACACCCATATTGCTATATCGATACTTCTAAAATACAAAAATATCGACAAAAATATCAACGAAAATGTCAGTTTTTAATCCTTGATCAAATCCAAAAGTTGCAAGTTTGAGCCTCAAATCAATAAATTGGTTTCTCAGAGATAAAACTAGTAAACTAACAAGAATATTACTGAAATGAATTATATTTATTTAAATATATTCGTTACTTAGCTAGCTATCTGTTGGTTTTTCTCATAATTCAAAACACAAGAAACGAGGATCAAAACAGAGAAAAATCATCCATAGAGACATTTCCTTGTGTATGGTACTTGATGGCGAACATTAATGACATCTTTATAGGCAAACTATACTCAAGTATGCACAAGAGAAATTTCTCAGTTGATCACGAATATTCTGAAAATAAGAAGCTCCATGCATATAAACCACATAGATTTAGCATATATTGTGCAAAAAATTCTCATATTGCAAGAGCAAATACTTTACCTCAATATTTTGAATTCTCATTAGTCAAATCTTCATTACATTCTGTTAATTTTATTCCATTTTATTTAATAGTGGTATGATTCTATATGCTAGGTTCTACTCGTAAAGTGATGGATTAGACAACCTTGGAGTAGGAACGGCAACAAGAGAACTCTTCTTTTTAAGAACAATCCCAAATTTCTCTGTAAGATCCATCTTCTCCCCTCGAGGCAATTTCCAATCAAAAGAATGAAAAAGCGTAGCAAGGGAGTACATGACCATCCTCTCAGCCATTGCAATTCCGGCACATATTCTTTTGCCGGATCCAAATGAGAGATAGTCAAATTCACTTCCGCTAAAGTCCCACTTGTTGCTCTTATAGAACCTCTCCGGATCAAACTTCAAAGGGTTTACCCATATGGAAGGGTCTCTTTGTGTAGCCCAAACGTTGATGAAAACCCGAGATCCTTTCGGGATGGTGTAGCCCCCGACGGTGCAAGTTTCGCTCGGGCAGTGCGGGATTAACATGGGCAGGGCTGGGTGCAGCCTCAGAGTTTCCTTCATCACAGCCTTTAAGTGTGGGAGTTTGTAAATGTGGGACTCTTCTACTATGTTGTCGTTGCCAACCACGGCGAAAAGGAGACGAGCTTGAAGAAGAGGAAGAGGAATAGAAGGGCGGAGAGAGCGTAAAAGGAAAACGCGCGAGTGAAGGTGTCGTTTTGCTTCCATGATGAAGAAGAAACGACGGTGGTTATGAGGTTTTGTACGGACGTGGGTGCGGTTTCCGATTCCATGATGGTGACGAGAAAAGGTGGAAAGATTTGGTTTTTGAGAGAAATAAGTGGGCAAAAGGTTGGAGTTCTTAATAATCTATTTATTATTTTAAGTTTCAAGTTTCAATCGTTGCATTGCACCGATAATATTTAAAAATGGAATAAAATAATATTATTGCCTGGCTGTACTTCTCTGCTATGCATCATCTATCTTGTAGACTCTGGAACACATAAACGAAAGATTATCATAGTGAGCTTTTTGTCGTCTAGCTTTGCTTAAAATCTTCAATGGGGCTCATATTCTTGGTGGAGAACATTTTACGTGTCAATTCATACGTAGGTTCCAAACGATAAAGAAGGCTTGAATCTGATGAAATAATAATTAAGGCAGTTTTTAACTACTTAAAATTGAAACTTTGTTTCTTATTTAGATGGTTTTAAATTATTTTTTATAGTAAAATTATTGTCTTTTGTTTTTTTCTTATAAATTATAGTTTTTTGTAGTAAATTTCTACTTTACATTGTAAAGTAAAAAATATGTGATAAATGATTGTTTTATACCATGGTCTAAAAGTATTATATGATAGCTTTATATTGTAATAAATTTTTTATTTTATACTATAGTATATAAGACTTTTATGTTTTTTATGATTGAGACTGTATGGTTGAAACTGCAACCCACAACACCTTAAGAATATTATTTTCAAGTGAACTTTTGTCACTTAGCTCTTGCTCCTTGTCATTTTGGAACTTGATAGGTGGTTTGGAGCCAATAGCGCCGCAAATATTTTTGGACGTTACCATATTATATGCCATTGGTGCTCCATGCCCGGGGTGTTCTAAGATGCCACAAATGATAACGTCCACAGACCACCAATTTGATTTTTTTTTTCCTCTTAACGTACATTCCAAAATCATACACCAACTACATTTTGTCATACAATATCAAAATCGTTAATATATATATGTGTGTGTGTGCATACATACATACATATATGATATTGTTTTCTTTAGGGACTAGCCCTACAATCAAAGGCTAAATTGTCCAACCATGAATCATCCAACAGTGGGGCAGAAGGGTCTAACTCAGTAGGCCACTCAGAGTTAACATCTATGTCATCAAAGATTATGGGCTTACATTTTCCACCTCTGCTTTGGCATATTCCCTGCAACCACAGATTGCAATGGACAAACACCAAATCCTTCAACTTCTTCATTTCCGCTCTCTTAAGATTCTTGCCGTGAATGCTCTCAAAGGTAGTCCAATGCCACCTGCACCAATGTGAACTGCAAGGTTGGCTCAATATCCTCATTGCAGCTCTCTGAAGTGTGGGGATTTCGTAACCATATCCTGCCCACCAATCACCTAAGAATGAATGGGTGAAGAAAAATAGGATAAGAGGGTCAGTTTATCAATCTCATGTTGTACATAAAGAATAAGAAAGAAATGTTTAGTTGCATTGTCCATGAATGTTGCCAAGGCAGGACAAAGAAACAAAACCCACGTCAAAAATGTATAAATACAGGCATATTAATATAATTCTCTTTCTATATATCCACTCTTTTAATGACTCAAGTTTTAGCATGTCTAGCAAAGTGGTTTGAATTGGAAAAATAAGGATTGTAGCTTGCAAGTGCTTCACACTGTAGATACTTTTTTCTTTACATTATGGCTACATAGAGCTTTACGTTGTAGACGGTTTGAACTGATGAGTTCAAACCGATATGCCAAACATCTTATTTCTTTTTAATAGCAATACAACTATCTATTAAGGGCACACTTATTAATGTGTAGAGGAAAGTACTGGAAGTGAAAAGCTTAGAAAGGAAAAGAAAAGGAACGGAAGATATCCTCAATTCCCTTTATGTTATTTACTTGGAATTAGAAATAGAAACAATTGGATTCCCTTTCTATCCCTTTCTAATGTTTACAAACTTTAAGAATAGAAATCATAATAACTAAAACTAAAAGAAAAAACTAGCATATGAATCCTATATAATTAGTGGCCAAAAACTTGGGATTGGGTTTCCCTTTCTTTAGTTCTATGGAGAAAAACAAGCCAAGGGTTGTTTGATATTAGTTTCAGCTTTGTACATACCTGAGGAGTTCAATGTCCTTCTCATGATTGCAATATCCGTCCCAAGGGCACCTTGTGCATTAATGTACCTCAGAAGTTCCTTTGTTATTTCTGCCTTATCAATGTCTGTGGCAGCCATTTTCAACATGGCATCTTGAAACCCATTCCTCAACCTCAAAACAATCTTAAAATTCACGTTGTCAGAAATCTAAGGATTTAGGAACACTTCAGCTACATGCAAGGATGAGTGAAGCTACATGTTGTTCCATCTCTGCTCGATCATCTCCCTAACCAACATATACTTCTCTTAGACTCCCTTATAGTAGGCCTTTATGCCAACCTTAGCCCTTTCTATGTCTTCATAGATGTAGCCCATGGCTAGCATGTTCCCATCAACAATTCTTAGGATCTTAATAAATGGTTCAGAAACACTAACAGCTTCGTGTGCATACTTCCAAAATCTATCCAAATGCAACAAGGACTTGATTGGTTGAGCCTCGGGACGTCACCAATTTGTATAAGAAAACATGTGCTTTAAATTGTCTTCCTGAATCACAATTAACCTAAAGGAGAGGAAATTACTCACATATCTACTAATTCTTGGCCTGATTAGTTCCCTCCTACCAGTAAACTTTCTCATCATATTCAAAGTCCAAAATGGCTATGCATGTACCTTGTTATGGTCTTTGCCTTTTCCCTAGCTTACCAAGATCCTTCAAAATCTTATCAATGCAACAAGATGCGCAAGGAGACCAAAATGAAGAATTGTACTTTGCCATGAGAAGCTGTCCCGCATAGATATAACTGGCTGCAGCGTCGATTATGACCTGAACTACATTTTCAACACCAACCTCCAAGACAACAGACTTAATCAACTCGAACAGGTAAGTAGCATCGTCTTTGTTACCAGAGACGTCAACTGACTTCATAAATAGTGTCCCCTTTAGGCACGTTACTGAAAACACCACAAGTGATTTGGTCTACTAACATCAGACCAGCTATCACATAAGATAGTACAACCTGTTTCTATCCACTTACCTCTATACTTCATATAAGAATAATGTATTTTGCCTTTCACTTTCTCCAATAGTGAGGATCTCAGCTTCTCATAACTCGGGGCTCTATAAACCACACCCCTCCCCCCTTAGCATTCACCATTTCTTAGTAATGCATGGATTTAGTAACACTAAAAGGGACACAAACTGTGGAAGAAGAAAACATCAAATTTTTTATTAGCAATATGTCACGGCCTTACTTTTTCCACAACACGACCTTGCGGCCTTAGCAATCTCGATGCTAAGTCAGCCTTGATTTCTCCCGCACTCACAAGACAATGCAAGAATGATGATGGTTAAGTAAGAATACTTGAGAAAAAACTAAGAACAAGAAGCACAAAATAAGCTTCAATTAGAATGTGGAAACTTTACAAACTTTGGGAGATTGATTACAAATGAGGGGGGTCTTCCCCTATTTATAGGCCATTGGCCTTCTAAGGAAACTTCTAGATTTCTATGGAATATAAGTTGTCCTAGAACATTCTAGTATATTTTCTATTACATACATGGCCTAAAATATTTTAAAGTATTCTACAATACTCTAGTATGTTATAAGTATCTCAAATGTTCTAAAAAGTTCTAGAGTTCTCTAGGGTCTCCCAAAGAGTTCTAGAATCTTCTAGAGAGTTCTAGATGTTTCTTGAGTATTTTGGACCCATGTAAAATCTTCTAGAATATTATGGAACCTCCTAGAATGTCATAGAAGCTTTTAGAATATTGCGGAACATGCTAGAAACTCCATAACTCTACCTCATTGCCTTGATTTCTCTAGGATGTTCCAGAATATTCTAATTGATTCCAATACTTAGAAAATACTCTAGAGAATCCTAGAGTCTTCATGAGCCTTCAAGGGTTAGGATGGGGCAAAAATTGTGCGGCTTGTGACATTTTCCCTCTCCTAGGCTCGCTACGCCCTCGTTATGCCTTCTTCTTGAAATTGCCAGATTTTATTCTTGAACTGCCATAGTGCATCTTCATGCTCCCAGCTAACTTCGCTCTTTGGCAAGTTCTTCCATTTAACTAAATACTCCCTATAGTTTGGTACGCCATGCCTTCGAATTAGCCTATTAGTGAGTATGCTTTTGACTTCCTTATCAAATGAAGTCACCACTGTAGTTGGTGCATGTTTAGACTCCTCTTTTGTAGGGTCTTTTATATCCTCGTGATATGGCTTTAAGATACTAACATGAAAGACTGGATAAATCTTGGGTTTTGGAGGTAATTGGAGTTGGTAGGAAACCTTACCAGCACATCGAATAATAGGAAAGGGTCCTTCATATCTCCTCACCAAGCCCTTGTGGACTTTCCTTAAGGACTTGAATTGTTGAGGAAGTAATTTCACCATAACAAGGTCTCCTTCCTTGAACTCTAACAACCTTCTTTTCTTATCCACCCATTTCTTCATCCTCTTTGATGCCTTGTTCAAGTAGGCTCGAGCCAATTCTGGTGGTGTCATCCAATATAGCCTCATGGCTGGTGGCTTTGTTCCCAACTTCAACTCAATTTGATGATCCACCTCTCGCCTTTTGGGCAATTCCTCAGGCTTGACATCCTTGAACTTATTAAGAACATCCTGTACTTCCTTTGGCATGGTGGATTGAGTAGATGATTCTTCATCATCATACTCCTTGAGAATAGCTAAGTAGCTATCCTCCTCCTTCCTCAAGCCCTTCTTGAATTGCATGACAGATAGCATCTTGGATTGCGTCTTGGTAGACCTAATTGTAGGCACCATACAAGTCTTTTCACCATCTAATATGCACATGGTGTTGGCAAATGGAACTGAGAAGGCCTTTACTTGATCGAAAAACTCCATACCAAGAATAACTTGAAGTAGTCCATAGGTACCATAGATAAATCCAAATGACCTACCCATGCCCCAAGGGTGGTCTTTACGCCCCGGGCTATGCTGTGGATAGGCTTGGCCAATGAATTGACCGCTTTGATGGAGCCTCCTCCATCGACTACCTTAAGGCTTAACCTTTGGGCTTCTTCAATAAAGATAAACTTATAGGATGCACTTGTGTCGATCAAGGCCTTGGTATCTTTCCCATTGATGTTAGCATCCATAAATAGTAATCCTTTGGCTCGAGTCTTTGGAGTACTTTGAATAAAATTCAAGAGTTGTATGGAGCCGACATGAGCACTCTCTTTGTTACCTTCTGTCCCTTGCTCTTCAAAGGATGCGGTCATAGCATTAAGGTCTTTTCTCTTAGGACAATCACGAATCCAATGAGCCCCGTCACATAAGCAATTGTTTTTGGGTCTAGAATTGTCTTGACCCTCCTTTTGCTTCCTTTTGTCCTTCTGATTGGACGAAGCATGGTCCTCGTCCCCCTCCTTGTGATGGTTTTTCAAGTGGTCTCCCCCACCTTTGTTGGTGTTGCCCTTTTTCTCTTTGGACTTGGATCCTTTTGGCTTGAGTAGTCGATCAAACTCTCAGCAACCGCAATGGCTGTAGTGAGATCTTGCACACCACGACACCTAAGCTCGGTCTTTGCCCATGGTTGTAGCCTGTCCATAAAGAAGAAAAGGGAGTCCTTGTTGGACATATCCGGAATCTCTAGAATGAGATTTGTGATATCGTTCACATAGTCCCCGATACTACCCGATTGTTTAAGCCTTCGCAAGCGAAACGTGCCTCTTCCTCGGCATTCTCTGGATAGAATTGTCTTTTAAGTTCATTTTTAAAGGCATCAAAGGTGGTGATGCTGCATATACCTCTCGTGATGTCCTCTTGCCTTCTTTGCCACCATAACATGGCGGTGTCCATGAGGTATAAAGAAAGTTGGATCTTGGCAACATCCTCTACAATGCCTGTAATGCCAAAGTATTACTCTAATCCCTAAAGAAAGTTGTCTACCTCCCGAGCATTGTGCACCCCTATAAAGCTCTTGGGTTTTGGCACATTAATCTTGCGTGCCTCTATGGTAGGTGTGATAGGACCGGTTGCAACTGCTTGCTTGCACAATGCAAGGTCGGCACATGCTTCTTCCAACTGGATAAGCACGCTATTGATCTTCCTTTGGCACACGTCTCGAACACGAGCCACCTCTGCTGAAAGCTCTTCCTGAAGCTCCCGAATGTCCTTTCTTAAGGACTCTTCTAGCCTGCCAAGGGACTCACGCACAGCCCCATGGAGTTCGGCATCCTCTGCCTCTAGACCATTCAACCTGTGGTCTACGTCCTCCATCCGTGCATCCCAGGCGCTCATGCTATCCTCCACTCGAGTTAAGCATACATCAGAGCTAAAAACCATGTCCTTGGACTTCCCTCGTGGCTTTGGTGTTGTGGGATCAAGTTGTAGTTCATGACCCTACCCTTGCTCCGACGTCTCCACATTTGTAGTGTCCATTCCTACACTTGCTTTTGTTTTTGTCATGGCTGAATCGAGGCTTTAATACCAATTGTCATGGCCTTACTTTTTCCACAACGCGACCATGTGGCCTTAGCAATCCTGATGCTAAGTCAGTCTTGAATTCTCCCAAACTCACAAGACAAGGCGAGAATGATGATGGTTAAGTAAGAACACTTGAGAGAAAACTAAGGATATGAAGCACAAAATAAGCTTCAATTAGGGTGTGAAAACTTTACAAATTTTAGGAGATTGATTATAAATGATGGGGGTCTTCCCCTATTTATAGGCCATTGGCCTTCTAAGGAAACTTTAGATTTCTATGAAATATAAGTTGTCCTAGAACATTATAGTATACTTCCTGTTACATACATAGCCTAGAATATTCTAAAGTATTCTACAACATTCTAGTATGTTATATATATCTCAAATGTTCTAGAAAGTTTTAGAGTTCTCTAGGGTCTCCTAAAGAATTCTAGAATCTTTCAAAGAGTTCTAGATGTTTTTTGAGTATTCAAGACCCGTGTAGAATCTTCTAGAATATTATGAAACCTTCTAGAATGTCATGGAAACTTTTAGAATATTGCAGAACATTCTAGAAACTCCATGACTTTACCTTATTGCCTTGATTTCTCTAAAATGTTCTAGAGTATTCTAATTGATTCCAACATTTAGAAAATACTCTAGAGAATCCTAGAGTCTTCATGAGCCTCCAATGGTTAGGATAAGACAAAAATTGTGCGGCTTGTGATACTATGCTATAGAATTATGATCTACTAATGTCAACCTCTGTTGTTTCTCACTTTTTTTTGGAGGCTAAGCCTTTTTCTCCTTCAGTGCTTTTTTTCTTATAATTGTTGTTTTGATCTTTTCGTCCGTTTCATAATGCCTTGCTGTAAATAACAATTGACAAACATTTTTTTTTATGGCTTTGTTTTTATATTATAATTGCAAATCAAGATGAAATCAATCCATGTGTGCATTCGTGATATGGGCACTTGCAGCAGTTAATGACCCCAAAAGCAGACCAGAGGAGAGGAGAGCGTCGATTGGTATGGAATATCCTTGATCAAGCGAATATTAGAACAAACTTAGATATATGATTTTTTTTTTTTGGCTAAAAGATATTTTAGTTAGTAAATAATTAAGAAAGAAAGAAAATTTACAACTCACATCTGATATTTGAGAATATACATACATATACATATATATATATATATATATATATATATATATATATTAGGGGTCCTTTGAGAGACCATACATGTTGATCTCTACAAGTACTTCCATGTCGTGACACATTAAAATAATAACAGCATGAAATGGGGAATGGAAGGTAATTGCATGAAGACTTCATCTGAAAATGTATTTTTTTTTTTTAATTTGACCAACCCACTTGTTGGGGATAACTCAAATTTGTCTGTTCCAATATTGAAAGTAAATTTGGAATTGCAGTTGTGTTTATTTTGTTATTAATACTCTTTTTGCTTAATATTTCATCATGTATTGAAAAAAGTAAGTAGAACATTAAGAGTGAGGAAAGAATTAAATAATATCAATTTTTAAGGGAAATTATAATTCTATTGCTTCACTTTAGGCATCGCTATTCGATTATTTTTGTAAAATAACCCAACAAAAAATGACTTTCTTTTTTGGTTTTTCCTTCTTTTACACTTTTAACCTATTTGGGAAAACAGTTGAAGCTAAATTTTATAGTTCTAACTAAAATTATCATAGTATTTTCTTTTTTCACATAATTAGAACCAACAATTAGTTAAAAGTACAATATATATTTTCAACTACATTTTCAAATGGCTATTGTTTAGTTAGGATTATCAATTATAGTTTTTACTAGATATCTAAATAAGCTATATATTTGGTAGGAAAGAGGCACAATTGAATAGGGAGAAAAAAGATTGGTTATAAAAATAAGAATTGATGGAAATGAAATGGTTTGCCTTTTTTGTTATTTGCTCTGAGAAGGGGAAAATGAGTTGGTGTATAATTACTATTTTTTATTTAACATTAGATATTAATTAGAAATGAAGTCAAGAAAGTAATTTTATCTCGTTTTAAGTATGACAACTTTTCCATTTTACACGAACATTTTCAAAGCAAATGTGCATACAAATACAATATTTGCTATCAAAAAGTATAAAAATCGCAGATAAATTCTATTTTAGACTCTAATATATGATGCTATTTTTAATATTATATCTACCTTTTGTCATAACTATTAAGTCTAGAATTTTGTAGAAGTAAACTTTTAATATTAAAATAATTTAAAAATGACAATCTTGTGATGATTAAAATAAAAAAAAAATAATGGACCCACCAATAGGGATCAAATGTCAAATGTGTTAAAAGCTAAACTTGGTGGCAAATTGGGCATTGAAAATGATAAGGAGAGTATTTTTCACACTTAAAAGCCAAATTTTGCTATTGGTACATTAATTCAATATTGCATTGGAGATGTTTTAATCTCTACTTTGTGAAATAAAAAATCACCACCTTGAACTTAAATTAATTTTTTAAAAAAAATTTCGTGAAAGAAAACATTGTATAAGAAAATACATAAATATAGTGGGTCCCTGATATAGGACTGGAATATAATTGAAAGAGAGACAAAATTTAGGGAGAGAATAGAATCCAAAAGGAAAAGACAAAAAAAATCAAGAAAAGAATTACAAAGAGAAGAGCAAAATTAGAACAAGAAGAATCAAAATTTCAATATCCATTAATTTTGCCTAAAAAATTAATATTTATTAGGGTAAATTGTTAAATTAGTTTCCAATATTTCAAGAAAGTGTTATTTTGGTCTCTTTTTTTTTTATTTAATCAACCACAACCATTGATTTTACTTGCTGATGTGCTAAATTAACTGACGCTCATTAACTTTTGTGTCACGTGAGTTGCACATGAGATCTTTAATAAGGGTATTTCAGTAAAATATTTAATATTTTTAAGAAATTAGAATTAAAACATATTTCTTTAAAAATTAAAAATTTAAATTAAAAAATAAAAAGTCAGCAAAACAATAAAATAGAAAAAAAAAATTACTCCAAACCTTACTCCTCCATTAGAGGTCGACTTAACTAAGGAAGAAGAAAAAAGACAAAACTCAACTAAACCTGAAGCTTGATCAATAAAGGGTGACTTCTCTAGATCTACCGTCACTGGGGAGGGACGAACGCCGAAGGAGAAAGAGAGAGATTTGGGAGAGGGTGCAAAGGTCACCACCATCAAGAACTAGAAAAGGAAGAGATTGCTTAATCGTTGGAGGTGGGCGACGAGGAAGTTGGCTAGTAGATGGGCTGGCTCACATGACGACAAGACAGACCGCCTAGGCTCGACTAAGTTTATGAAGATAGGCTTGATGGCATTGGAGCTTTTGTCATGCGATGGGCTTTGGTGATGACGACGGAGCTCAGATCCAGTGGACTTTGGCTGGGGCTCAACGTCTTTCTGTTTTGCCATGCCACCCCGAGGGTTGTGCATGGTCCAATCTGATCCCAAACTGCCAGGTTTTGGGATTAGACTGTTTTGGTGGTTTAGGAAAATTTGGGACTAAATCAAGCCGTTTAAAGTATTGGGACCAAACCGGGCCGAGCCATTCTATTTTAGGTCTAGTTTAATCCCTTGTTTGGGACTTTTTTTGAGAGATTTTCTTAATTTTTTACACTAGATTTTATACTTTTAAATCTCTAAATATCCAAGAAACTAAAAACAACATTGCGAAAGATAAAAAACAAAAATAACAAATAATTCAAAGCAAAATATAAATAATACAATCATTCAAATTCCAAACTCTAAATATAATAATACAATCATGCAAACTCCAAACTCTAAATAAACATAAAGTCTAAATAGTAAATGTAAATAAGAAGTGAGTGAATACCAATGATCAATCCACCAAAAAACGAGCTGTAATTGCCTCCGAATCAAATCTTGATATTAATGGTGCTCTTGAAATAAGAGGCACCCTACTCCATTATGGAAATTAAAAAAAAAAAAAGCAAAGAAAAGAAAGAAACATGAAGTTAAATTTTAAAAGTTATAAATAGTAAAAAAAAAGATATATGTAATATGTATTATATATTTAATTTTTTTATTTATAGCTATACAAACAGTCCAGAACTAGTTACAAATTTCTAAATGGTCTGGTCTCAACAGCCCGATTCGATGGTTTGGCGGTTTTTCTGTACAGCCTTAGCCGCCCCCTTTTTCCTTGGGCCAATGTTTGGCGCTGGCCTTTGGTTGGTTACGAGTTCTACGGCATCACAGTGGGTTTGGCAGTTGGAGGGTGGTGTGTGGTTGGCGTGGGTGGGTTGTAATTTGCACTCTTCAATCTTCGTGGGTAGAGATTGCGGCCACAGGAAGCTGAATTTTGTGAGTTATGCCGGGGTTGGATCAATTTGATCTGGGTTCCAAAAAAGCTACGGTTGGTTTCAATATGATATGGGTTTATGGTGTATGGTTTTTTGTTTATGGATATGTGATTTTTTTTCTTTCCATAATAAAATGATGAAGAAGAAGATCTCAGGAATATCTGGGGTTGTTGTTCTTTTTTTTTTTGTTTAGGTTGTTTGTTTGTTTTATTTTTTAGATTTTTTAATATTTTTTTTAATTCTTGCTGATTTTTTGATGTATCAATTATTTTGAAGGGTAATTTAGCAATTTTAATTAAAAATAATGTCCAACAATATTTTTGTCCAAAATTGACAATTTGACTATTAAAATCGTACCTCAACAACTAAAATCAAACGTTAGTGTCGTTGAAATAAAAAAATTTGGGGATCAAAAATAACACTTTTAAAAAATTAGGGACTAATGTTGTAATTTATCGTATTCATTAATCTTCAATCATCCCAATGAGAGCTACAATTGTAATGTATTTTATAAAGATGTAAAGTAGTGTAAATTTAGGCCGCTTCGCCTAGCCTGGGTGGGCAATAATGCAAAATGGGTCGGGCTGGCCTGAATTATGATTTGGTCGGCCCGGCCCGGCCCAAAGCCCAGCAAGCCAAAAACAGGGTCGGGCCATTCAGGCCATTCCTATTAAAGGAAAAAAAAGAAAAAAAAAAAGAAAAAGCTGGAACAAGTTTAATAACGTTGCACAGCGACAGCTACTATAGCCACAAGTTTAACAATAAGTTCAACAAAATACTTTTTCAAAAAGGAAAAAAAAAAAGGGTGATGATTTCCCTAGCAACAGTTGGATCATTAGACCATGTACTTACCAAATTATCCATGTTGAAGGCAAGCAGAGTTTGTGTAGGCTTCTTCCCTTGTTGATGTTTTTTGGTGCATTTCTCACCATGAGCAGTTAAGTGCCTGGTTCTACCTATAGAATTTGCAGACAAATCTTTTTTGCAAAATTTACAAATCGCAACAGTTGCCTTTTTACCATTCTTGTCTAATTGCTCATATGTAGCATGTTTTCTCTAGGTTCTTGTTGTTGCTGCAGTTGAACCACTCGAGGGCATTGTTGATGATTGGGAATTGATGTTTTCGTTTACTAGTGGTGGTTGTTGTCGTTTTTCATTAACTTCATCCCCTTTCACCATGCGGAAATCTCTTCTTCTTCTATATTCCGGTCATCCACTTTATAATAGTCATTACCATCAAGATCATACCAACACATATTTAGGTCTACTTTCTAATCCTACAAGAACAATAATGATGACAAACATATACTTGTTAATAATTCTATAATCAAAATTTAAAACTAAAAGCTTTGTAAATTTAATTAAAAATTAATAACTTATAATTGTAAATTGTAATCATACCTTGATAGTTCGTATTGAGACTTGAAAATTGAAGTAGAAAAGGACTAATCTTTTTTTTCAACAAAAAAAATACTTTCACTGATTGAGAGTTTTTTTTTGAGGAACTAATTGAGAAGGTTGTAGAATTAGAATTAAGAGAAATTGGAGATTGAAGGATGAAAAATAGATTGAAGAGTGAAGAGAAATTGGAGGTTGAAAAATAGATTGAGAGTTAGGTGAAAAATAGGTTGATAGAATAGGGTGTTTATAGATAAAATTTAGGGGGAAAAAAAAAAAAAAAAACAAGCAAAAGACAAATGTGACCGTTTTAGAATCACTTACGGCTATATGCTAAATGATTCAAACGAACATCAGACCGTTTGGGCTTGTTTGTGACCGTTTGGACTTTTTTGTTTTGCTTTGTTTTGTTTGTTTGTTTGCTTGCTTCTTTTTTTTTTTTTTTCCTGATCTGATTGCACCGTTTGGAGAGTGGAGACTTTCCATCAAAGCTTTTTATATATTTTTTTTTCAATTTTACAATTAAAAATTGACTAACTTTGCATGTTTTTAACATTCATATTATTATCTTTCTAAAAAAAAAATCGATATTATTAAATTTATATTTTAAATATGGGGAGAATTATATATATATTTTTGTACTTCCTGATTAAAATCAATTTTCAGGCCGGGCCTGTTCGTGGGGCCATGAGGCTGGACCCGGGCCGCCAGACGGACCTAGAATGGGGCCCAGCTTGACTCTAATGTGGGCCGGGCCATGCCCTAGCCCATATGAAGTGGGTCAGGCTGGGCCGAAACAAAAATGTGGGCTTCAGGTCAACACACTTAGCCCGGCCCAAATTTAGAGCTTTAAATTTATTTTATTTATTATTTATTTATAAACTAGCAAAAAAGCAAAACTTTATTAATTTTTTTTAGAAATAATTCATTTATCAAACTAATTAATCCTTTCAGCATACTATTAATTTAGATCATATTCTGCGTCCGTTCCACTGGTTCTATTCAGTATTCTCCCTTTCTCTTCTTTCTTAACAAACAACCCACTTTTCTCACCCAAAACCTCTTCACCTTTATCACTTCTCCTACGTTTCAGCCTCAGTTTTCACCACTATCCAACTGGGCATTAGAGACTCCAGTTCGGCTAAAAGGTTTTCCTCTGTACTTGGCTTTCGTTTGTTCATCTATTCATCAAAATGTTTCACAGGAAACTTTCCTTTGATTTTATGTTACTTTTTTTTTTTTTTTTAATTCTTCTCACTTCATATAGCCCGCTAATTCTTAGCTTTTGGGTTTTGTTTATAAATTGAATTATGTGTGGTCGGATTTTGAATGGTGGGCTTTTTTCATGGGAAGGATTTCTTGCTTTTTCTGGTTAGATTTCAGAGATAAAATTGCATGATATTTGATTTTGATGATCAAATTTTTTGGTTTATCTATCATTGTTCACCGTGTTGCTCATTTTGTTTGCTGATAAAGCTACTACCAAAGTGAGAGTCAAAGCAGTTTCCTTTTTTTTTTTTTTGGTTAAGGGTGAGCTGGGTTTCTGTCAAACTCTAAAGAGGTTTTTCTTTCCTCTCTTTCTTTCTCTCTCTCTCTCTCTCTCTCTCTCTCTCTCTATCTTTGTGTGTGTGTGTGTGGGGGTGTGCGCGTGCTAAAAAATACACTTTAAAAAGGGGGTTGTGAATCAGAGGAAAATGGCCAAAAAGCTTCAAAACAAATCTTGCCAAACAATTGGATCATCCCTAAAATCCACAATATAAGATCAGAATTTCCTAAAATCGCAAACTTTTAATCAAATGACATAGAACAAGCATGGTTATCTTGTACACTCAAAGCTCCAACTCTATATTATGTAATAGCTCTGCTTGATATCAATAATCCTTACATGAAATCATTGATGACTCCAACTAGAAATTTAGGTAACGAAGTTGGAAACGAAAAGATATAAATTATTAGTTTGAAACCTACACGATTTATTGGTTGTAAATTTTTATTACTATTATTATTATTTTACAATTTATAACGCAAACCTATATTACTGTAAGAAATATTGTTTGTGATATGTTTCAGATGCAACAAAATGAGCCTCAACAACATTCATGCTTAATGTAAACAATCAAGCTTAAATTAGCTTTTAAATTTTGGAATGAGAGTCTTTGAATTAAATATTTATGTTTTCTTGCTCCTAAGTATTCAGCTTAGTTGTTTTCTTGAAATTCAAATTTGTTTATTTAACTTTCAGATTTCTTTTTATTGGCCTGTATCATTATATTAGACAGACATTCCAGGACTGAAAAGACTGCGTAGAAATTATATTCATCTTATTGCTATGGCTGCAAAAAGAATGAAACATGATGATGGAATGGAGCAAGATCAGAATCCTGAAACGGCGGTTGACGATCGAATTTCAGACTTACCTGAGGTTATCATACTTCACATATTATCTTTTCTTCCCACTATATGTGCCATTAGGATGAGCCTCCTTTCCAAGCGATGGAGACGCATGTGGACTTTAATTCCGGTTTTAGACTTCTCTGATACAAGGGATATTCATTATTTCAAAAGACATGGTGAAAGAAATAATGGACGGCAAAAGTTCTATAAGTTTGTAGATGAGTGTTTGGAACACCCTTATGCAGATTCGATTATTTCTAAATTTAAGCTTCACATGGGACAATATGGAGGCAATACCCAGTGCCAATTAGTTGGTTGGTTGAGATTTCTACTAAAGAAGAATGTTCAGGAGTTAGACCTCCATCTTGTAAGATACTGCTTACCTCAGTTCATACATCATTTAAGAGCGTTAACTCTTTTAAAGCTGAATGGTTTAACGTTAGATTTTCATTTTCCTTCGAGCCTTCCTTCGCTGAAAGAGTTGTATCTCTCGAACATCAAAATGGAAGATCAAGTATTTCAATATCTACTGATGGGCTGCCCTTCTCTCGAGATTCTTCATGTAAATTTATGTCATGGCTTGTTTAAGCCAAAAGTAACAAGTTTGAGCTTGAAATCTATGGAATTTATAACCAAAAGTGGTATGGAGACAATCGA
The DNA here is from genome assembly GCA_025403435.1 of Artocarpus heterophyllus. NCBI lineage: Eukaryota > Viridiplantae > Streptophyta > Magnoliopsida > Rosales > Moraceae > Artocarpus > Artocarpus heterophyllus. Next base: position 8,484,134 of record CM046353.1, read on the forward strand.
GGTTGAAGCTATTAATCTTCATTCATTTGTACACGGTCAAGGTGGCAACAATAAATGCAGTATAAATCTTTCTCACTGCAGGGCAATTAGAAATCTATCGCTTATCAAAGCTCGTTTGACGGACCAGTGGTTGGAAGATTTGATTCCTCGACTCCCCCTCCTTGAGAGTTTAAAATTAGTGCATTGCTATGGCTTGCAACACATCAAGATCAGGAATCGACATCTAAAACACTTTGTTCTCTCTTTAGATCGTCGATTGGACTCGCTTGAGGCTACAATTGATGCCCCGAATCTAGTTTCCTTTTGCTACAGGGTGTACTCGATGTTCGAAATTTCGGTCGATGCGCCGAATCTTTCTGATGTGTATATCAAACTTCCTAACTACCTTAGGAAGACTTACGATGTTCGGTGGTATGCTAATCAAATAAAATTCTTTTCAGAATTCAAAAGCTCTAAAAATGTTCGTGTGTTTTCTTCCAGTGAAAAGGTATTTATCTATACATGCATGTCAATCAAATAGTCTTTATTATATGATCTTCACTTATGTTATTCTTTTTTTGTGTTTGTTATTGATAACATGTGAAGGCTCTTATCATTCCATATGAAGTGAAAAAGATGTGCAGTTCTCCATTGCCCGATCTCAAGCATATGAAGGTACGAATAGGTGGTCAACTGTCTAGGGAGGCAATGCTCAGAAAATCGCTGCTTTGGATTGCACCTTCTAATTTGGAGACATTGTTAATAGGATAATTGATCTTTAGTTCTAGTATGTGATATATGGATTATGTGATATATGGATTATGTATATGCAAGTTAATATTATGCCAACAAGAGCTAGGACCTTTGTAATGCCTTTGTTGGAGTCTACTGCATATTTCTGTTCTATTACTGTCAACATCTCTCTCTCTCTCTCTCTTTTTCCCCCTCATTTTTTTAGGTGGAATAAACCTCTTTCTATTCAATGCCTTTTTTTTTTTTTTAACACTGAATTCAATGCTTTTTTTTTTTTGTTATATGACCTTTAACTTCATTTTAATAATGCCTTGCGCTAAATTACACGTGGCTTTTTTTACTTTTTAATAATAAATAAAAATGGTATAAATCTACGTGTCATTGATTAATTGATTTAGCCAAAAAAAAGACCTAAAGAACTATTTAATGACTTTAAGGTAACAAGTTAGGCTTTGTTTGGTAAATATGTTAGAAAAATAAAGTTTAGTTTGTTATATTGTAAAGTTCTCACATACTATAGTAAAAAATAAAAATTTATTGTAGTGTAAAGTACTCATATATTATAATTTTTAAGTTTTAATTTTAAGTTTTAACTGATTTTTCAAACGCACTCTAAGAAGAACCGGAGGTGAGGCGCCAAGTTCCATGGTGCAAAACTTTTAAAGAAAAAAAAAATGCACATAGGAATGGTAGTGGGGCAAGATCGGGATGCATAAGTTTCCCAACCTTTGTACCCTACTTCCCTTCTGCTCCCATACTTGCTAGTTAAGATGGGGTTGGAGCTGAAGAATTTTATTGGAAAAGCTATTTTCATACTTTATTTATTCATAAACGCACGAAGATTATTGGATTTCACCTTAACCCCTCAAAGGCTTAAACTTGAGACCTCAATCCCATGTAGCGTGCGCCGCTTACCACTGAGCTGGGCCTTCGCCTTATACCTTACCCATTGCTTATTATAGTGACATATCCAAGATTTTATTCTAATAGGGGCGCGAATAAAGAAAAAATTATATGCTAAAACATAAAAATATATTTCCAAATATAACTAACAATAAGATTTCGTTGAGTCAATATTTATAATTGATCAGTAGATTTTTACATAATTGTTTTACGTTGTTGTTATTAAGATTTTTTATTCTAATTTATTTTTCGTAATATTTGTCCATGACTCTTCGATATAGATTTCAAGTATAAGATTAATGCAACTACTGAACATATTTTAATAGAAGTAATTAGCATATATAGAGAGGGCATTTCACAAAAAATAAAAAAGCGCATGTGTGGGTTTGTATAAATAAATAAATATATATATATATATATATAGGGTAAAATAAAGGGAAGTTGTGTGGAGAGCGTCTCCGTTTGAGGATAGAAGTGGATTTTTATTTTTCTATGCTATTCAAAAAGAACAAAAAAAAAAAGATTATCGATGACAAAAATGAGAACCAAAATGATTATTTATAAAAAATAATGAAATAAAAATTTACCAAAAAAAGGAAATAAAAATATAGAAGTGGGTGATGCCATTTGATTTTGACAAACAAATTGAAAATAAAAAAAGAAAAGAGTTTTTTTAGAATTACAAAAGAGAGGGTTTGACTGATAAAAAATGGATGAGATCATCCAATTTGGGACAAAATTAAAAAAAAAAAGATAATATGATCAGTTTTTAAGGATTGATTAGGGCATGGGTTAATAAAGGGGGCACTTTTTTCGGCATTAAATTGGAAGTGTTCCTTCAACAAAGAGAAAGCACTAAAGCCTACAAACAGGAAAGCTTTAGAAGCCCATTTGACTAGGCCTAGCAATGAAGCAAAACAATGGGACAAAAACAATGGGTTAATAGTCTTTGCCTGTGGACGCACCTATGAGATTTTAAGAAAAAGAAACGGCAATTAAAAAGTCGGCCCCCACATGCCCCCACGTGCTATTAAGAATTAATGTTTTATGATATTATTAACTTCAAAGCAAATTCCATTGAATTTATATAAAATTTAGTTACTAATGTTTTATAAAAATAATTGAAAAACAAAATCCAAACTCCAATTCGAAACTTTTACAGCAAACCAAAGCTTTAAAATAGTAATACATTTTGGCGATATTTTTGAAGGTATTGGAAAGCCGTAATTAGTCAAATATGTGTTGGTAACTAAAAGTCCGTTTGGTTTGAGTATTTGAATAGAGTATTTGAATGAAGATTTAAATTTTTGTGAGAGAAAATACTGTAGCAAAATGATTCGAACCACAAAACAAACGGGCCCTAAGTATGTGCTAACTATCGAGCACGTGCTAAGACCGAAGCACATGCTACATCCTGGACATATAATAGGACTCAAGCACGTGCTACGTCTTGTGCACTTGTTAAGTCCTAAGCAAGTGTTAAGACCTTTACAGGCGAGCATGTTAGGGCCATAGCTGGAATATCAAAATTCATCAAGCATCGTCAAACAAAGAGATAGTCTGTACTTAAAGGCGTTAAATGTCCAAGGATCAAATCGTTGTAATTGTAATATCAGTTGTAAAACTTAAAAGGTAAATAATTATGATTTATTTATTGAGAAATAATTCTCAGATTTATTGGAGAATTGAACTCCTCCAATGCTAATAGATTATAAAATCCCCTCAAATTGAGATAAGAGATCATGGACAAAAATTCCAACACAAAGCCTTAAAGCAATTACACTATGTTCCAGTTTTTTACTCCTTTCGTTCTTTAAGATTTTCTGTGTCTCTGTGTTTTGCTTTAACATTCTTGAAAACTTTGTTTGTTTAGTCTTAATATCTTGTTTTTTTAAGGATGATGAATTAATGTTGGACGAAAGTAAATATGATTGTTATACATAAATGATAAAGGTTTTTTTGATTGTTGTTGCTATTAAAAGTTCATACAATTAGGTTAGGGTTGGGTTAAGAGAGGCTTCCCCACCCCTATCTCACTTGTACTCAAGAGTAAATTATAACGCCATTAAAAAACGACCAATGATTTTTCTTTCTTTATTACAAGAGTATGAACGTCTGGTTTGTTTGGTTTTTGCTTATTGTTGGATAGCGACTAGACAAACAAATGTTCATAATGCTTGGATTACCAATTCAAACCATTAGTTCAAACTAGAAATATTATAGCAATTTGAATTCTGTGAAAAAAAAATACTATAATAAAGCCAGTTTAAATTAAAAATTTTTTTGTTCAAACAGAAACACCAAACATCACAGTAGTATGTTTAGCACCTAACATAAGTTGAAACAAGAAAGTTAGAACAAAAATCAAGTTGTCAATCTATGGAAAATAAATACTAAATAAAAGATGTGTTTGAAAAACCAGTTGGAACTTGAAATAAGAACTTAAACACTGTAGCATGTGAAAACTTTACACTGTAGCAAACTACTGTAGCATGTAACAAGTTTACAATATAGCAAGTTGAAACTGTAGCAAGTTGGAACTTTTCTCAAACAAAGCAAAAATCTTTATGGGGCTTGGGGATGGCTGCAACCAAAAAGAAATGACATTCACACATTATGTTTCGAACCTATTTAAAAAAAAAAAAAAAAAAGTCTCCACTTTCCATCATGTTTGCCATTATATTTCGTCTACATACTAAAAAAGCAGAGGAAGAGGATTTAGGATAACCCCCAAGTTCTCAAATTCTATAAATTAGATGTTACAACAAAAATTAGGAACCATGCTTTAGGATATATCGGTCTAAATTAACAAGAACAAATGTCCCCTAATACCCTTTTTCTTCCTCAAACCTCTTGTTTGCAGTTGTAGAAGATTAATGAACTCTCCAGTATAAAGCGAATTCCGTTCTTGGCGTATGGATTAATGCACATGCACCAAGCAGGGTAAGAAAGAAAAACTGCTATTGCACTCTAGGAGCTTGCATGAAGAGATACTGAAGAAATATAGCAGTGTCAGTTATCCTGATACAAGAAAGTTACTTATGAAGAGAAAACGGACTTAAAGCACATACCATTTATCGCTTACCTCGAATGACTTTCCTGATCGTTCAAATTCCAGCATGCTAAGAGCCACTTCACAACTCTGTGAAACAATTGGCTCGGAATCCAAGGAAAATTCCTCAAGAAGCAATATGCTTTGATCATCTAAAAGTGAATTAAAATCACCATGTCCGTCAAGGTATTTGCATTAAAATAAACATAGGGATCTAGGTGTCATAGAACTAGACATTAAATAGCAATAACATGTACCTGCAATGGAACCAAGAGCTTCCGCGGCTTCATGTCTAACCATCGGATGCTCCTTGACATCCTTGAGAATGCTTGATAGAGCAGCTGAAGCAGCTTTGTTTTGCAATTGGCAGGCACTCAGCGCCGCGGCGCTGGGAAAGGAGCGCCGCAGCGCTATGGCGGAAAAGAAGAAAAAAGAAAAGAAGCGCTGCAGCGCTTGGAAAGAAGGGCCGCGGCGCCGAGAGTGATTCTAAACCACGATTTTTGGACGTGAAACAAGAGTTTTGTTAACTTAAGAGTAGTATAAATAGACAAAGATATAATAGTCTTAAGAGCTAGGTTTTTCTTATTTTTCAGAGCGTTGTTTATTTTTCTTAGGAGAAATCAAGCAATTTGGAGTAAGAAGTGAGAGATTGGTGACAGAATTTCTTGCTCTCTTAACTCTTAATGTTTGATTCAATTAAATTTTCAGTTTTTATTTCTTTTTCAATTATGTTCTAATTTTCTTAGTTAGGACTATGATATAGCCTAATCATGACGATGTGAATTTCATATTTATGCAACATAATTGATTTCATTCATGTGAGTTATTTGTTATTATGTTTAATGCTTTTGAATGATTAGCTACCATTTAAATGATCTGATGTGCATGTTCAAAACTGAGAAGAGAGAATTATGCAAATGCTTTATCTAACATATAACCATGAATTAAATATGGATATAGATATACCATATTATTTGTGTGGCTTTATCGGGAAAGTTCATAAATCCTTTATTTAAATTCACATAGAGATATAGCGAGTTAATAAACTGAGTAGATTTGCTATACCTAGAGATAGGATAGTAAATAATTTAGGAATTTTCGTCATCACATGTGTATTGTTAATTGGGTTGCATAATTTTATGAAATTCATATCGAGTGATTATGGTGAAATCAAATGCCTTAACGCCTTGTCTTATTGAAGTATCTCTTGAAATTAATTGCAATTTTTATTCTTAATTTAGTACTTTAGTTCAGTAGTTTATTCAATCACAACTTCATATGATCAACTAGATAAACCTTAGAGTCAATCCAACTTTAGTACTTAGTTAGATTATTATAAAACAGTCCCTGTGAGACGATACTCTTACTCACTATTGTATTACTTGATCGATAACGTGCACTTGCGTTAGTGAATTTTACCGAACAATTATTAAAGAAGGCGATCATTTCTGCAATTTGAGGCAACACCAATGGGGAAGTAGGACAATAAATGCCAGACAATAAAATAGTAGAATCATAAAAAACTTCCAAAAATTCAATAATCAATCAGCAATTATCCAATGATATTCCTATAACACTGTAGCACCCATTTGTGTATTATAAAACCTAGTAATAATATTTTTATATCCTATTGCCTACAACATCATATAAGTTGAATTCGACCTAACAGGCATGTCAAGTCCAAACTTTCCAGGCTTCATATTTTCTGCTTTACGGTACCTCTTAAATTCAGCAAGACATGAGTTTGAATTATTAATCAAAGCAAGCGCCTCTTGAATATTGTCAATTACAGAACTTACCGATTTCAAACCTGATTTTATAATGAGGTTGATTGTATGACATGCATGTCTTTGATTTTGAAGAATTCCACTGTTGTATGTGCTTATCATACTCTCGAGCATACAAATCGCCCTTGTATTAGCTGTAGCATTATCTAGTGTGATAAAAATAATACGTCCGCGCAAGCCAAATTCCTCAATGATAGTTATCATTCTCTCGGCAATATTATCGGCATCATGTTTATTGGTCAATAAGTCTAAAACTAATAATTCTTTTTTGCAAAGTCCAATTGAGAGTCTAAATAATGTGCAACTACACTCATATAATATTGCTTAGCCCTATCACTCTAAATATTAGATGTTAATGCAATTGAAAAGCTTGAGAAACTCATTTCATTTTTTAATGCAACATGCATTTTTTTTCATAATATGCTATCATATCATTCTTAGTAGTATTTTTGGAAACTTTATGAAATTGAGGACTATATGATCTTTAAATATATTGTTTATAAAAAGGCCTCTCACCAATTTAATAGGTAAATCCATAGCAGTAATACAACACAAAGATTCACTAGCAACAGTTGGATCATTAGACCATGTACTTGTTGGGGAATTAGTTGACTCCTAATACCAAGGATCGCAAGAACGAACAATTGCAGAAAATAAATAGGAGAAAAGAAGAAAAAGAGACACCAAATTTTTATACAGGTTTGTCCAAAATTGAGACTACGTCCTGTTTCTGCCGCTTGCAGATTCCAATATGATGAAGGAGATTACAGATTACAAGAGCAGTTTCTCACACACTCACAAACTGTGCTTACCAAAACTCTCTTCTATCTAACACCCAATGGGAATTTTTTCTCTCTCAAGGATGGAGCTCTCAAGAATTTTGTCTCTCACAAAATTATGCCACTCACAATTTTCACACACACAACCCTAGCCACCTTGTGTCTATTTATAACCAAAGGAGGAGAAAATTCGCAACTAATGGGAAACCCTAGTGGTTTCCCGTTTTTGGGCCTTTGAATTCTACTCTGATTCAAAACATATCGCACAGCACAGTGCGTCAGCGCCGCGGCGCTCGAGACGAGCGTTGTGGCGCTCCCCTGCGGCGCCTAGGCGCTCTTCTCCTGGCGCCTAGGCGCCATCAACTCGACGCCTAGGCTTAAACCACCTAGCGCCTAGGCGCTCTCCACATGGCGCCTAGGCGCCCTTGTCCTGGCGCCTAGGCGCTCTTCACCTGGCGCCTAGGCGCCCTCGCCCCAGCGCCGCGGCGCTCTTCTGCCAGAGCCGCGGCGCTTGCTCCCTGCCTTTGAGGACGCGTTTTTCTCCCTTTTTCTTCCTTTTGCTGGGTTATCGACTTGATTTGGCTCCACATCTGCAACAATCTCCCACTTGGAGACTAATCAATCACCATGTCTCCCACTGCAGCGGCAACGACTTCTCACGCCTCTTGGAGAAGTCCAACTGAAGTTGCGCACAACTTCAGTTTCTCAATCGGATCCATCTTGGTGAGCATATCTCTAGATCCTTTTACCACCCACCTTGCCTTATACCGTTTGCTGCCAGCACTTTTATCTTTTGCCCGGTATACCCTCTTGTTGTGCAAGGACTTTTTACCCTGTGGTAACTTTGCCAGTTGCCATGTCTGATTGGACATTAAGGAATCCATCTCATCCCTCATGGCTAACTCCCACTTGACCGAATCTCCAGCCTCCACGGCTTCATCATAGCTCTCTGGCTCACCTTTGTCGGTCAACAAGATGTAATGCAGAGTTGGGGAGTATCTCTGCGGTGGTCTGATTGTCCTGCTAGACCTCCTGACTGGTGTGGCAGGAGTCCTCTGGTTTCCTTCTGGAGCTATGTTTTCCTGGTCTTCAACCTCTGGATTTTGCACCTCCACTTCAGGCAGATCCTTCAATGGAATCACCTCAGGCTTCTTATCTTCAGAACCTGAACCCTTGGAGTCCGTGCTGTCTCTGTCCTTGTACAGAACACCTTCGTTGAAGATCACATCCTTGCTCCTGATAATCTTCCGGCTTTGGTCATCCCAGAGACGATAACCAAACTCAAGTCCGCCATAGCCAACCAGAAAACACCTTTTTGACTTGGCATCCAGTTTACTTCTAGCAGCAGAATCAATGTGTGCATAGGAAACACAACCAAACACTCTCAAGTAAGAGAGATCAACCTATTTATGGCTCCATACTTCTTCCGGTAGCTTGAACTTCAGCGGTGTGGATGGACTTCTGTTGATCAGATGAGCGGCTGTGTTAATTGCCTCAGCCCAAAACATCTTTGGCAGCCCTGCATGCAACCTCATGCTTCTGGCACGCTCGTTTAAAGTCATGTTCATCCTCTCAGCTACCCCATTCTGTTGTGGTTTCCCTGGAATGATCTTTCTCATCTTTATCACATTCTCAGCACAGTACCGCCTGAAATCTTCACCTAGGTACTCTCCCCCATTGTCAGACTGCAAGCACTTCACCTTCAAATCTGTCTCGTTCTCCACCATGGCTTTCCATCTCTTGAAAGCATCGAACACATCAGATTTGTTTTTCAGAAAGTAAACCCATACCTTCCTGCTTGAGTCATCAATGAACGTCACATAGTAGTTTGCGCCACCAAGGGAAGTCACCGGCGCAGGCCCCCACACATCAGTGTGAACTAGCTCCAATTTCCTGGACTTAGGCTCTCTACCCATCTTTGAGAAACTGACTCTCTTCTGTTTACCAAAGATGCAGGCTTCACACAAACTGTGATCAACAGTTTTCAAACCCGGCAGTTTTCCTTTGCAGTGAAGCACCTTCATACCCTTCTCACTCATGTGACCGAGCCTATAATGCCATAGCTCAGTATTGGAAGCAGAATTAGCAACTGCTAGGGTATCTCTGCAACTAGAGTTCATGTAGAGAGTTCTAGCCTTGCGTCCCCGAGCAATAACCATCGCTCCTTTCGTGACTTTCCAACCTCCACAATTGAAGGTTACTTTATGTCCATCATCATCCAGTTGCCCCACCGAAATCAAGTTGCGCATTAATTTAGGAACATGTCTCACCTTATGAATCTTCCATACCGACCCATTAGGCATTTTTAAACTGACATCTCCAATGCCAACTATATCCAAAGGTTCTCCATCAGCGAGATAAACCTTACCATGATTTCCAGCAACGTAGTTCTCCAGGACATGACGGTGTGCTGTGGTGTGGAATGATGCTCCTGAGTCTATCACCCACGAATCAAAAGAACTGTCGACAGACAAGATTAAGGCATCCTGTTGCTCTTCAGTGGCGGCATTAGCTTCATCATTAGTCTTGTCTTCATTCTTCCTTGGAGCCCTGCAGTTCTTTTTCAAGTGGCCCGTCTTCCCACAGTTCCAACACTCCATGGTCCTACCGTTTCTTGATTTGCTTCTCCCATTCCTTGACTTGCCTCTCCTGCCATTATCCCTGTTGGATTGCCAGTCAAGTTTCCTGCCCCTATTATCAACATTAAGGGCCGAGTTCGACGAAGAGGCTTCACCTGAGTCTTTCCTGCGAACTTCTTCCGCCAGAATAGAGTTTCTGACATCGACAAACTTCAATTTTGCACTCCCTAGAGAATTTGTAATGGCCACCCTCATGGGTTCCCAGCTATTCGGTAACGAGGCCAAGAGGATTAGAGCATTGATCTCATCATCGAATTTTATCTCTACCGAGACCAATTGGTTAAGGACGGTGTTGAAACTGTTCAGGTGCTCTACCACCGAGGCACCTTCAGGCATCTTTAAATTAAAAAGCTTCTTCATGAGATGTACCTTGTTGTTGGCTGAGAGCTTCTCATACATCTCTGGCAGAGCCTTCATCATCCCCGTTGTAGTAGTCTCCTTTGCAACGTTGTGGGCAACGTTCTTTGACAAAGTCAAACGGATCACACCGAGTACCTGTCTATCAAGGAGACTCCACTCCTCATCCTTCATGCCTTTGGGCTTATTACCCAAGGGCAAGTGCAGTTTCCTGCTATATAGGTAGTCTTCTACTTGCATCCTCCAATAGGAAAAATCTGAACCATCAAATTTGGTGATGCCGGCTGCCATACCTTCTTCTCCAGTCATCGTTCTTGATCAAAACCTCCGCTCTGATACCAGTTGTTGGGGAATTAGTTGACTCCTAATTCCAAGGATCGCAAGAACGAACAATTGCAGAAAATAAATAGGAGAAAAGAAGAAAAAGAGACACCAAATTTTTATACAGGTTCGTCCAAAATTGAGACTACGTCCTGTTTCTGCCGCTTGCAGATTCCACTATGATGAAGGAGATTACAGATTACAAGAGCAGTTTCTCACACACTCACAAACTGTGCTTACCAAAACTCTCTTCTATCTAACACCCAATGGGAATTTTTTCTCTCTCAAGGATGGAGCTCTCAAGAATTTTGCCTCTCACAAAATTATGCCACTCACAATTTTCACACACACAACCCTAGCCATCTTGTGTCTATTTATAACCAAAGGAGGAGAAAATTCGCAACTAATGGGAAACCCTAGTTGTTTCCCGTTTTTGGGCCTTTGAATTCTACTCTGATTCAAAACATATCGCACAGCACAGTGCGTCAGCGCCGCGGCGCTCGAGACGAGCGCTGCGGCGCTCCCCTGCGGCGCCTAGGCGCTCTTCTCCTGGCGCCTAGGCTCCATCAACTCGACGCCTAGGCTTAAACCACCTGGCGCCTAGGCGCTCTCCACATGGCGCCTAGGCGCCCTTGTCCTGGCGCCTAGGCGCTCTTCACCTGGCGCCTAGGCGCCCTCGCCCCAGCGCCGCGGCGCTCTTCTGCCAGAGCCGCGACGCTTGCTCTCTGCCTTTGAGGACGCGTTTTTCTCCCTTTTTCTCCCTTTTTCTTCCTTTTGCTGGGTTGTCGACTTGATTTGGCTCCACATCTACAACAGTACTTACCAAATTATCCATGTTGAAGGCAAGCAGAGTTTGTGTAGGCTCCTTCCCTTGTTGATGTTTTTTGGTGCATTTCTCACCATGAGCTGTTAAGTGTCTGGTTCTACCTATAGAATTTGCAGACAAATCTTTTTTGCAAAATTTACAAATCACAACCGTAACCTTTTTACCATTCTTGTCTAATTGCTCTTATGTATCGAAGAATTGCGAGCAATGTGCATGTTTTCTCTCGGTTGTTGTTGTTGCTGCAGTTGAACCACTTGAGGGCATTGTTGATGATTGGGAATTGATGTTTTCGTTCACTAGTGGTGGTTGTTGTTGTATTTCATTAACTTCATCCCCTTTCACCATGCGGAAATCTCTTTTTCTTCTATATTTCGGTCATCCATTTTATAATAGTCATTACCATCAAGATCATACCAACACATATTTGGGTCTACTTTTTAATCCTACAAGAACAATAATGACGACAAACATATACTTGTTAATAATTCTATAATCGAAATTTAAAACTAAAAGCTTTCTAAATTTAATTAAAAGTTAATAACTTATAATTGTAATCGTAATCATACCTTGAAAGTTCATATTGAGACTTGAAAATTGAAGTAGAAAATTACTAATCTTTTTTTTCAACAAAAAAAATAATTTCACTGATTGAGAGTTTTTTTTTTTTTTTTTTTGAGGAACTAATTGAGAAGGTTGTAGAATTAGAATTATGAGAAATTGGGGATTGAAGGATGAAGAGAAATTATTGATTGAAGAGTGAAGAGAAATTGGAGATTGAAAAATAGGTTGACAGTTGGGTGAAAAATAGGCTGATAGAATAGGGTATTTATAGATAAAATTTTGGGGAACCAAAAAAAAACAAACAAGCAAAAGACAAATGTGACCGTTTTATAGGGTGTTTGAAAAGGTGGTGGGAACTAATGGTTGGAACCACTTTTACTGTAGCATGTGAGAGTGTTACACTGTAGCATATTTTTTATTGTTACTGTAGCATGTAAGAGCTTTACACTGTTTATAACTAAGATTGTGATAAAAATTGAGTGGTTCCTACCACTATCAAACACCCCTTAAAATCACTTACGGCTTTATCCTAAATGATTCGAACGAACAGCAGACCGTTTGGGCCTGTTTGTGACCGTTTGGACTTTTTTGTTTTGTTTTGTTTTGTTTGTTTGTTTGTTTGCTTCTCTTTTTCTTTTTCTTTTTTTCCCTGATCTGAATGCATCGTTTGGAGAGTGGAGACTTTCCATCAAAGCTTTTTATATTTTTCTTTTTTCTTTTTAATTTTACAATTAAAAATTGACTAACTTTGTATGTTTTTAACATTCATATTATTATCTTTCTAAAAAAAAATCGATATTATTAAATTTATAATTTAAATATGGGAAGAATTTTATATATTTTTTTGTATTTCCTGATTCAAATCAATTTTCAGGCCGCGCCTGTTCGTGGGGCCATGAGGCTGGACCCGGGCCGTCAGACGGAGCTAGAAATGAGGCCCAGCTTAATTCTATATGTGGGCCGGTCCATGCCCTAGCCCATATGAAGGTGGGTCAGGCTGGGCAGAAACAAAAATGTGGGCTTTAGGTCAACACACTTAGCCCGGCCTAAATTTAGAGCTTTAAATTTATTTTATTTATTTATTTGTTTATAAACTAGAAAAAAAGCAAAACTTTATTACTTTTTTTTTAGAAACAATTCATTTATCAAACTAATTAATCCTTTCAGCATACTATTAATTTAGATCATATTCTGCGTCCGTTCCACTTGTTCTATTCAGTATTCACCCTTTCTCTTCTTTCTTAACAAACAACCCACTTTTCTCACCCAAAATCTCTTCACCTTTATCACTTCTCCTACGTTTCAGCCTTCAGTTTTCACCACCATCCAACTCGGCATTAGAGACTCCAGTTCGGCTAAAAGGTTTTCCTCTGTACTCGGCTTTCGTTTGTTCATCTATTCATCAAAATGTTTCACAGGAAACTTTCCTTTGATTTTATGTTACTTTTTTTTTTTTTTTTTTTTAATTCTTCTCACTTCATATAGCCCGCTAATTCTTAGCTTTTGGGTTTTGTTTATAAATTGTATTATGTGTGTCCGGATTTTGAATGGTGCGATTTTTTCACGGGAAGGATTTCTTGCTTTTTCTGGTTAGATTTCAGAGATAAAATTGCATGATATTTGATTTTGATGATCAAATTTATTGGTTAATCTATCATTGTTCACCCCGTTGCTCATTTTGTTTGCTGATAAAGCTGCTACCAAAGTGAGAGTCAAAGCAGTTTTTTTTTTTTGGTTAAGGGTGAGCTGGTTTTCTGTCAAACTCTAAAGAGGTTTTTCTTTCCTCTCTCTCTCTCTCTCTCTCTCTATCTTTGTGTGTGTGTGTGTGTGCGCGTGCTAAAAAATACACTTTAAAAAGGGGGTTGTGAATCAGAGGAAAATGGCCAAAAAGCTTCAAAACAAATCTTGCCAAGCAATTGGATCATCCCTAAAACCCACAATATAAGATCAGAATTTCCTAAAATCCCAAACTTTTAATCAAATGACATAAAACAAGCTCAAAGCTCCAACTCTATATTATGTAAAAGCTCTAGTTGATATCAATAATCCTTACATGAAATCATTGATGACTCCAACTAGAAATTTAGGTAACGAAGTTGGAAACGAAAAGATATTAATTATAAGTTTGAAACCTACACGATTTATTGGTTGTAAATTTTTATTACTATTATTATTATTTTACAATTTATAACGCGAACCTGTATTACTGTAAGAAATGTTGTTTGTGATATGTTTCAGATGCAACAAAATGAGCCTCAACAACATTCATGCTTAATGTAAACAATCAAGCTTAAATTAGCTTTTAAATTTTGGAATGAGAGTCTTTGAATTAAATATTTATGTTTTCTTGCTCCTAAGTATTTAGCTTAGTTGTTTTTTTGAAATTCAAATTTGTTTATTTAACTTTCAGATTTCTTTTTATTGGCCTATATCATTATATTAGACAGACATTCCAGGACTGAAAAGACTGCATAGAAATTATATTCATCTTATTGCTATGGCTACAAAAAGAATGAAACATGATGATGGAATGGAGCAAGATCAGAATCCTGAAACGGCGGTTGACGATCGAATTTCAGACTTACCTGAGGTTATCATACTTCACATATTATCTTTTCTTCCCACTATATGTGCCATTAGGATGAGCCTCCTTTCCAAGCGATGGAGACGCATGTGGACTTTAATTCCGGTTTTAGACTTCTCTGATACAAGGGATATTCATTATTTCAAAAGACATGGTGAAAGAAATAATGGACGGCAAAAGTTCTATAAGTTTGTAGATGAGTGTTTGGAACACCCTTATGCAGATTCAATTATTTCTAAATTTAAGCTTCACATGGGACAATATGGAGGCAATACCCAGTGCCAATTAGTTGGTTGGTTGAGATTTCTACTAAAGAAGAATGTTCAGGAGTTAGACCTCCATCTTGTAAGATACTGCCTACCTCAGTTCATACATCATTTAAGATTGTTAACTCTTTTAAAGCTGAATGGTTTAACGTTAGATTTTCATTTTCCTTCGAGCCTTCCTTCGCTGAAAGAGTTGTATCTCTCGAACATCAAAATGGAAGATCAAGTATTTCAATATCTACTAATGGGCTGCCCTTCTCTTGAGATTCTTCATGTAAATTTATGTCATGGCTTGTTTAAGCCAAAAGTAACAAGTTTGAGCTTGAAATCTATGGAATTTAGAACCAAAAGTGGTATGGAGACAATCGAAGTTGAAGCTATTAATCTTCATTCGTTTGTACACGGTCAAGGTGGCAACAGTAAATGCAGTATAAATCTTTCTCACTGCAGGGCAATTAGAAATCTATCGCTTATCAAAGCTCGTTTAACGGACCAGTGGTTAGAAGATTTGATTCCTCGACTTCCCCTCCTCGAGAGTTTAAAATTAGTGCATTGCTATGGCTTGCAACACATCAAGATCAGGAATCGACAACTAAAACACTTTGTTCTCTCTTTAGATCGTCGATTGGACTCGCTTGAGGCTACAATTGATGCCCCGAATCTAGTTTCCTTTTGCTACAGAGTGTACTCGATGTTCGAAATTTCGGTCGATGCGCCGAATCTTTCTGATGTGTATATCAAACTTCCTAATTACCTTAGGAAGACTTACGATGTTCGGTGGTATGCTAATCAAATAAAATTCTTTTCAGAATTCAAAAGCTCTAAAAATGTTCGTGTGTTTTCTTCCAGTGAAAAGGTATTTATCTATACATGCATGTCAATCAAATAGTCTTTATTATATGATCTTCACTTATGTTATTCTTTTTTTGTGTTTGTTATTGATAATATATGAAGGCTCTTATCATTCCATATGAAGTGAAAAAGATGTGCAGTTCTCCATTGCCCGATCTCAAGCATATGAAGGTGCGAATAGGTGGTCAACTGTCTAGGGAGGCAATGCTCAGAAAATCGTTGCTTTGGATTGCACCCTCTAATTTGGAGACATTGTTAATAGGATAATTGATCTTTAGTTCTAGTATGTGATATATGGATGCAAGTTAAGATTTTGCCAACAAGAACTGGGACCTTTGTAATGCCTTTGTTGGAGTCTACTACATATTTCTGTTCTATTAATGTCAACATCTCTCTCTTTTTCTTTTTTCCTTTCCTTTTTTTTAGGTGGAATAAACCTCTTTCTATTCAATGCCTTTTTTTTTTTTTGATACTGAATTCAATGCTTTTTTTATAAGATCTTTAACTTCCTTTTAATAATGCCTTGCGGTAAATCACATGTGGCTTTTTTTTACTTTTCAATAATAAATAAAAATGGTATAAATTTACGTGTCATCGATTAATTGATTTAGCCAAAAAAAAAAGACCTAACCAACTCTTTAATGACTTTAAGGTAGCAAGTTAGGCTTTGTTTGGAAAATACATTAGAAAAATAAAGTTTAGTTTGTTATATTGTAAAGTTCTCATATACTATAGTAAAAAGCAAAAGTTTGTTGCAGTGTAAAGCTTTTATATATTACAATTTTTAAGTTTTAATTTTAAGTTTTAATTGATTTTTCAAACACACTTTAAGAAGAACCGGAGGTGAGGTGCCAAGTTCCATGGTGCAAAACTTTTAAAGAAAAAAAAAACGAGAATGTACATAGGAGTGGTAGTGGGGCAAGATCGGGATGCGCAAGTTTGCCCACCTTTGTACCCTACTCCCCTTCTGCTCCCATACTTGCTAGTTAGGATGGGGTTGGAGCTGAAGAATTTTATTGGGAAAGCTATTTCCATACTTTACTTTATTTATTCATAAACGTACGAGGATTATTGGATTTCACCTTAACCCCCTTAAAGGCTTGAACTTGAGACCTCAATCCCACGTAGCCTGCGCTGCTTACCACTGAGCTAGGCCTCCGCCTTATACCTTACCCATTGCTTATTATAGTGACATATCCAAGATTTTATTCTAATAGGCGCACGAATAAAGAAAAAATTATATGCTAAAACATAAAAATATATTTCTAAATATAACTAACAATAAGATTTCGTTGAGTCAATATTTATAATTGATCGGTAGATTTTTACATAATTGTTTTACGTTGTTGTTGTTATTAAGATTTTTTATTCTAATTTATTTTTTGTAATATTTGTCCATGACTCTTCGATATAGATTTCAAATATAAGACTAATGCAACTACTGAACATATTTTAATAGAAGTAATTAGCATCTATAGAGAAGGCATTTCACAAAAACTAAAAAAGCGCATGTGTGTGTATAAATAAATATATATATATATATATATATATATATATATATATAGGGTAAAATAAAGGGAAGTTGTGTGGAGAGCGTCTCCGTTTGAGGATAGAAGTGAATTTTTTCTTTTCCTATGCTATTCAAAAAGAACAAAAAAAAAGATTATCGATGACAAAAATGAGAACCAATATGATTATTTATAAAAAAATGAAATAAAAATTTACCAAAAAAAGGAAATAAAAATATAGAAGTGGGTGATGCCATTTGATTTTGACAAACAAATTGAAAATAAAAAAAGAAAAGAGTTTTTTTAGAATTACAAAAGAGAGGGTTTGACTGATAAAAAATGGATGAGATCATCCAATTTGGGACAAAATTTAAAAAAAAAAAAAAAAGACAATATGATCAGTTTTTAAGGATTGATTAGGGCATGGGTTAATAAAGGGGGCACTTTTTTCGGCATTAAATTGAAAGTGTTCATTCAACAAAGAGAAAGCATTAAAGCCTACGAACAGGAAAGCTTTAGAAGCCCATTTGACCAGGCCTAGCAATGAAGCAAAACAATGGGACAAAAACATGGGTTAAACGTCTTTGCCAGTGGAGGCACCTATGAGATTTTAAGAAAAAGCAACGGCAATTAAAAAGTCGGCCCCCACGTGCTATTAAGAATTAATGTTTTATGATATTATTAACTTCAAAGCAAATTCCATTGAATTTATATAAAATTTAGTTACTAATGTTTAATAAAAATAATTGAAAAACAAAATCCAAACTCCTATTCGAAAACTAAACTTTTACAACAAACCAAAGCTTTAAAATAGTAATACATTTTGGCGATATTTTTAAAGGTATTGGAAGGCCGTAATTAGTCAAATATGTGTTGGGTACTAAGTATGTGCTAACTCTCGAGCACGTGCTACAACCCAAGCACATGCTATATCCCAGACATGTAATAGGACTCAAGCACGTGCTACGTCTTGTGCATTTGTTAAGTCCTAAGCAAGTGTTAAGACCTTTACAGGCGAGTGTGTTAGGGCCATAATTGGAATATCAAAATTCGTCAAGCATTGTCAAACAAAGAAATAGTGGGTAGTTAAAGGCGTTAAATGTCCAAGGATCAAATTGTTGTAATTGTAATATCAGTTGTAAAACCTAAAAGGTAAGTAATTATGATTTTTTTAATGAGAAATAATTCTCAGATTTATTGGAGAATTGAACTCCTCCAATGCTAATAGACTATAAAATCCCCTCAAATTGAGATAAGAGATCATGGACAAAAATTCCAACACAAAGCCTTAAAGCAATTACACTATATTCCAGTTTTTTACTCCTTTCGTTCTTTAAGATTTTCTGTGTCTATGTGTTTTGCTTAACATTCTTGAAAACTTTGTTTGTTTAGTCTTAATGTCTTGTTTTTTTAAGGATGATGAATTAATGTTGGACGAAAGTAAATATGATTGTTATACATAAATGATAAAGGTTTTTTTGATTGTTGTTGCTGTTAAAAGTGCATACAATTAGGTTAGGGTTGGGTTAAGAGAGGCTTCCCCACCCCTATCTCACTTGTACTCAAGAGTAAATTATAACGCCATTAAAAAACGACCAATGATTTTTCTTTCTTTATTACAAGAGTATGAACGTCTGGTTTGTTTGGTTTTTACTTATTGTTGGATAGCGACTAGACAGACAAATGTTCGTAATGCTTGGATTATCAATTTAAACTATTAGTTCAAACTAAAAATATTATAACAATTTGAATTCTGTGAAAACACTATAATAAAACAAGTTTAAATTAAAATTTTTCTTGTTCAAACGGAGACACCAAACATCACAGTAGTATGTTTAGCACCTAACATAAGTTGAAACAAGGAAGTTAGAACAAAAATCAAGTTGTCAATCTATAGAAAATAAATACTAAATAAAAGATGTGTTTGAAAAATCAGTTGTAACTTGAAGTAAGAACTTAAACACTGTAGCATGTGAAACTTTACACTGTAGCAAACTACTGTAGCATGTAACAGGTTTACAATATAGCAAGTTGAAACTGTAGCAAGTTGGAACTTTTCTCAAACAAAGCAAAAATCTTTATGGGGCTTGGGGATGGCTGCAACCAAAAAGAAATGACATCCACACATTCTGTTTCGAACATATTTAAAAAAAAAAAAAAAAAACAAAAACAAAAAAAGGTCTCCGCTTTGCATCATGTTTGCCATTATATTTTCGTCTACATACTAAGAAAGCAGAGGAAGAGGATCGAGGAAAACCCCCAAGTTCTCAAATTCTATAAATTAGATGTTACAACAAAATTTAGGAACCATGCTTTAGGATATATCGGTCTAAATAAACAAGAACAAATGTCCCCTAATACCCTCTTTCGCCCTCAAACTTCTTGTTTGCAGTTGTAGAAGATTAATGAACTCTCCAGTATAAAGCGAATTCCGTTCTTGGCGTATGGATTAATGCACATGCACCAAGCGGGGTAAGAAAGAAAAACTGCTATTGCACTCTAGGAGCTTGCATGAAGAGATACTGAAGAAATATAGCAGTGTCAGTTATCCTGATACAAGAAGTTACTTATGAAGAGAAAACGGACTTAAAGCGCATACCATTTATCGCTTACCTCGAATGACTTTCCTGATCGTTCAAATTCCAGCATGCTAAGAGCCACTTCACAACTCTGTGAAACAATTGGCTCGGAATCCAAGGAAAATTCCTCAAGAAGCGATATGCTTTGATCATCTAAAAGTGAATTAAAATCAGCATGTCCGTCAAGGTATTTGCAATAAAAAAAACATAGGGATCTAGGTGTCATAGAACTAGATATTAAATAGCAATAACATGTACCTGCAATGGAACCAAGAGCTTCGGCGGCTTCATGTCTAACCATCGGATGCTCCTTGACATCCTTGAGAATGCTTGATAGAGCAGCTGAAGCAGCTTTGTTTTGCAATTGGCCCAACACATAAGCAACCTTAATTTACAGAAGCCACAAGTAAGGGATTAAAGCATCCACAAACTTGTTCTTAACAAAATCATACTGAGCCTTTTCAATGACCAACATAAAAGCCACAATCTAGACTTGCTAAAAATTGTTTGGTCAGCAAGATGATTAACCAACCTCATGCTTCAAAAGAGCACTTTTCGAACCCAAAGAATCAATTATAGCAGCTACAGCTTCATCTCCACCATTATTTCTTAGCGCAAAAAGAGCTGAATATCGCTCATACATGCCCTTTTCTTCATCCAGAAGAACCTCCCTAAAAATTGAATAACACAAGTCAAAAACCTCATGCACACTATTTGTTGAGGGTTAGGTTTCCCAGCCGGAGCCTGGTGAGTCCCTCGAACGTATTGCCGGAGAGGCTGCTCCGAGAGCCTCTACGTGGATTTGCCTCCCGCGGGGAGAACGCGTCCCCTAGGAGTCGAACCTTTTCCTTCTTATATAAGAGAGTTTTAAGGCCTATCCCAGGTACCAATCCAACCAATTAGTGGGATTGGTACCTGGGAATTGGTTAGATTGGTAACTGGGATAGGGCTTAAAACTCTCTTATACAAGAAAGAAAAGATTCGACTCCTGGGGTAAAAGGAAAAGGTTCGACTCCTGGGCTATAAGGAAAAGGTTCGACTCCTGGGGGACGTGCTCCCCCGCGGAAGACAAATCTGTGTAGAGGCTCCCCGAGCAGCCTCTTTGGCAATACGTTCGAGGGACCCGCCAGGCTCCGGTTGGGGAACCCAATCCCTCAACACTATTATTATAGGGATCAAGCAATTTGCATGAAACTGGACAAACCTAAGTTCAGCCACTGAAGAACATGAAGTAGATGCTGTAGCTGGATCAACCGACATAAAAGGTGACTTTCCAACAGTAGATTTGCCACTGTCAACCTTCAACTGCTCGATACGTTCGAGAGCCAATTCACATGTCTCTCGAACCTCCTGCGCTGGATCTAAGGCCAGGCTATTCCTCAACAAAGGAACATTACTCTCTAAACCAATTGCACCAAGGGCTTCAGCCGCCTATTAAAAAATGTAAAAACCAATTGAATTCAATCAAGAAACATATGTAAATTAACATTGAATGATATCAGAAGTGACGGATAACAAAAAAAAAGTTAAAATCAAGAACTCACCTCGTGACGAACAATAGGATGAAGAGAAAGATCATTTAAAACTGCTTCCAACGCAGGGACTGCATCCGCATCTTGCATTTGGCCCAAGGCAAATGCAGCCTCATGAGCCAACAAATTTGAAGAGTCCCTTGTCGCTGCAAAAGTAAAACACTCTAAGCCAGAGGATAATTCGCACAAAAAACTTTGAATAGATAAACAATCTAGAACATCAAGAAATTCCACGAAATTCATAAACATCAAGTTCATTCATCCTTGGGAAACAAAACCAATGACGGCGCGGAGCAACAACAAAGTAATATACAGCTGCAGCTTGGCCAACGTGAGTAAAACAACCGAGGATCCACATCTTTTGTTCCACAAATCACACTCATCTTGCAGTTATATGCAGTTGTATATGAGCATTTTTAAAGGGTATTTAACAATTAATTAGTTCATATAGTCCGAGCTCTAGAAAACATTGATATTTTTGTATCTTTTTCAATTATTAGTTTCATCAAACAGTTTGGTAGTGGAAACGCATAAAATTGGTACACAACTCAAAATGGGGATATTATCATGTAGAGAATATGCAAACAGAAGTCTTGGGGCTTATACATAAAAGGGAAAGAAAACCCAGAAAAAAAAAAAAAAAAACAATAAACTTTGGCACGATACTTAGAAAATTATGAACAAAGAGGCATCAAAAAAGAGTAATTTGAAAGAGATTGCCAATATAATCACATGAAGGAAATAGAGGAAGGTAAAACCAAAAAGGAGTGAATTGAAGAGAGCAAAAACGAACCGAGAATGAGAGCGTTGCGAGGAGCAGGGCTTTTGAGATTTCGGAGAGAGAAAAGAGCTCTGAAGCGCTCGGAGATGGGCTGGTTTTGGTCGAGCAATCGATCGCAAAGGAATTTCTCCATCTCCGGTGACGACTCGAAGCTCGCCGTGTTTTCCAAGGAACCCATACTTTCTGCGGTGTAAAGCTGCTGTGTCTTCTACTCTGTGAACTACGCAGTGGTAGGAATGAAATCGATTAGGGCTTTCTTACCTTTGAGCAGAATCGAATTCCCCCTTTCCTATGGTAGACGATGACGACGACCGTGGCAACTGGAATATTAAATTATTCCTTTTCATTTTTCTAGCAAAAAAAAAAAAAACTCCTACTCCTTTTTATTTTAATGGAATAATTAAATTAAAAATTTATCAACTTCTTCCTTGTTGACTTTTTTTGGATTTTTTTTGTTGAGGAACGTTTTAATTTTAAGTAATCTCCAAATGGAGAAAAAATATAAAATTGAAAAATTTTATTTGATTAAATTTTGTTTTAATAAATTTAATTAGCAGTTTTAGAATCTTAAGCTGCCAGATATAACCAACTCATTTTATTTTGGAGTAATTTCATATTTTTATATTTTTATAATTAATGAAATTTACAACAACTTAAAAGACTTAAGGAAATTTTCAATAATCACTTTTGCATAATGGAATCAATTTTTACATGTGACTTAGACATAAATTTAAATATTGTATATGATTTAGTTTATTTTTATTTCCCTAAAAACTACTACATAGGTTGAATCTATACATATTTAATATTATTAGCTGAATTGATGTTTTTTTTTCCCCTCCAAACTAACAATATAAACAAAACGTCAAAATTTTTTTTAACATGGTGCAACAAAAAAAGGGTTCTAAAATGACAATCAAATAGGAAATGACCAAAGCATTTGAGAACACGACAACTTTAACAACCAACAGAAACGACAAATTGGAAGGAAAAACTGATATCGTAGTAAAAACGACAGTAAAAAAAAGGATAGAGCAAGAAGGACAACATGATATAAAACGACGACTTATACACAAACGACAACCACAATAGAAAGACAAAAAATCTATTAATCATGTGCAAAAAAATACGACAACAAATAGCGAACCAAAAGTCTTTTAGAAAAACTAAAATCAAAACCATTTGTTAGTAGACAAAATTATACGAAGACAAAAAACGACGACACAAATGAAAAATATGAAAATCGATGGCCACAACAAAATTGAAATCGACAGCCACATGAAAAAAGAGACCACACCAAACGAAGGACGGACTTGTCCCAAACAATACGAAGACAATGAAACGTCAACAAATACTCAAAACGACATAAATAGAACAATTGGAAATGACAGTACCTTTAAACGGCAATAAAAGAGAAAGCGGCAACAACTCGACAACGACACAAATTTAACAAACGACGAATAATAAAGCGAAAACACAACATAGGCAACAAAATAAGAATAAAAAACAAAACAAAACAAAAGTAAAAACATTGGGCACAAAACGTTTTTTGAGAAATGAGAGAAACAGTCGATATTTGAAATATTTTGAAGTGAATAGCAGGTTTTTAGAATATTTATTCAAATTTTGAAGTGAACAGTAGGTTTTTAAAAAATTTATAGTAAATAATAAATTTATGATATATGGGTTCTTAATAAAAAGCAAGAGTATTTATACTGTAAATAAATAGATAAATAAATTATTTATATTTTAAATTTTTTATTACATAAATAAAAATTAATTATACTATATAAGAGGTAAATAAACTCACTATAATTCTGTTTTCTATTATAAAAATTTTTAAAACTTGAGGTTTACTCTAATTAGTTTTGAAAAGGTAGTATTTGCTCCAATTTATGATATATATTTTCTTTTAAAACGCGTTTAAAAACTTTTTATAAAACGACTAGAGCCTGAAAAACAGCAAAGCAAACTCACCTAAGAACTACTTAGAAAACGACAACAGTTCTAGTTTTTTTCCCTTTTTTTATAAACATTTTCAGGGAAGAAAAGAAATTATTTATTTATTAGTTTTCTTGTTCTCTACTTTACCCTCGACGGATCTGACGCCCAGTTTATATATGAATTTTCTGGGAAGCAGAGAACTCAAGAACTAAAGCAAAATTGGAACAAAGCACACAAACGAAACCCAAAAGAATCGTTTCTGAATTTTGTTCTTTTGGTGGGCATGGATGTGATAAAGACGCAGCAGATTTCGGCGAGGCCGATCGAGAAGGTGATAGTTCACCCTCTGGTTTTGCTCAGCATCGTCGACAACTACAACAGGGTTGCCAAGGACACGCGCAAGCGCGTCGTCGGAGTTCTGCTCGGAAGCTCCTTCAAAGGCACCGTTGACGTCACCAACAGCTACGCCGGTTCGTGTTTCTTCTCTTGCCTTTTCTCGCTTCTGTTTGGATCTGAGCTTTCAATTTCGGGATAAATGATTCAGATTTTGTTTTGGAAATTGTAGGGTTTATTTAAGGATTATGTTTTCCCTTCGATTTGGTAACAAATTTATGGTTTTTGGATTCCGTAATCTGAAGAAAGGAACAATAAAAGTAAAGATAATTTCTCCTTTTTGTCAGTTTAATCTGGTTTATTAGATAGAAGAATGAATGGCTCCTGAAGAGAGAAAAAGAAAAGAAAGAAAGAAAGAAAGAAATCGACTGCAATTTTGTTGTTATGAATTTGAGTTTAGCAAATTTGTTTACCCAATTCGTGTTTTTTTTCCCCCTCTCTAATGATTAATACACATTTATGAAATAAAGGTGATTGGGTGCCCCAAAAGCTATATATTTCTTCAATTAAGCTTCATCGTGGTTCCGGACTGAGTGATATTTACCTTATAAATTTTATTTGTTTATTTATCTTATCACATTGAATGAGGTTATTTCGACATGTGAAAGTTTGAATCTTTTGACTTTACAGTTCCTTTTGAAGAAGACGACAAGGACCCAAGCATATGGTTTCTTGATCACAACTACCATGAGTCCATGTTTTCCATGTTCAAGAGGATAAATGGTATTATTGGCTTAGATAATTTCACTTCACCTATCCACATTTTTTTGTTATCATAGAAGTGATTAATGGCCTTTTCTTTGTTTCCCTTTCTCTCTCTCTTTTTAGCCAAGGAGCATGTTGTTGGATGGTACAGCACCGGTCCAAAATTGCGAGAAAATGATCTGGAAATTCACGGATTATTTAATGAGTAAGATGGAAGTTTATTTCAATAAATTAACTATGATTTGTATTTTTGTTTGTTAATGGAAATGATTTATATGCTTGTTTAACTCTGCTTTACATTGATCTTTCAGCTATGTTCCTAATCCTGTCCTGGTCATAATTGACGTCCAACCTAAAGAACTTGGAATACCCACAAAAGCTTATTGTGCTGTTGAGGAGGTTAAAGAGGTAGAAGCACAACTTCGTTTTTACTTGAAACTTATAATTTGCTTTGCATTATATTACAATTGATAAAACAACAGTGAGCACATTAACTAACATTTCAATGCAATTACAGAATGCTACCCAGAAAAGCCAGAAGGTGTTTGTCCATGTGCCTTCGGAAATTGCTGCCCATGAAGTTGAGGAAATCGGTAAGCAATGAAATGTGAAGCTGATGAGTGACTCTCCTAGTTAAAATTTAGGTCCCTTTACCTTAATCTAATTTTTTATATGTCAATTTCTATCTTTCACGTGTGTATAATTTCTTGTTTATTGGTTAGCATTGAAGTATATGTCAATTTCTATCTTTCACGTGTGTATAATTTCTTGTTTATTGGTTGGCATTGAGGTATATGTCAATTTGATCTTCTTCTTCTTGTTGTCTCTTCATTTACTTGCAATTTTGCCCTTGACAGGAGTGGAACACTTGCTAAGAGATGTGAAGGATACAACTATTAGCACCCTCGCGACAGAGGTTTGGTTTTTATTTTCCTTTCTCTGTAATGGTTCCCTTCATTGAGAAAAAGCATCATGAACGAAGTTTGACCAGTGACCATGCAATATTTGAGATGAACCAAAAGCAATGATCTTATTCTGACTTAGATAGTACTTTCATAATTCTCAATACAGGTTTCTTTTTGTCTTATGCAGGTTACGGGAAAACTTACAGCCTTGAAAGGTTTGGATTCACGACTTCGGGAGATTCGGAGTTATCTCGACCTTGTTGTTGATGAAAAACTCCCACTAAACCATGAGATTTTGTATCACCTACAGGTTCAGTTTTGCTTTACGTACGCTGAGTGTGTTACAATAATCGTGCTTTAACTATCTTGTGTAAGATTTTTCAGAACTTGCTTTGTTGAAATTCCATATCATAATTCCATGGAAAGACATGCTAATTGTTTTGCGGATAGTCAAATCTTTTGAACATAGATCTTGATTTCTTAACTAAACAGTTAGTGAGTTTAGAAAGGAAATAGGCATGGGGAGTTAAGACTGATTGCCTGTTCTGAACTATAAAATCCA
Source organism: Artocarpus heterophyllus (assembly GCA_025403435.1). Lineage (NCBI taxonomy): Eukaryota > Viridiplantae > Streptophyta > Magnoliopsida > Rosales > Moraceae > Artocarpus > Artocarpus heterophyllus. The sequence goes on from CM046353.1 coordinate 8,510,702, forward strand.
GATACTCAAAAGCGGCATTAATACGAGTGAAATACAAGTAAGATAACATTCACATTTTAGCAAACGAAAGATTGGTTTGTTGTGGAGAGCAAAATCATCGCACCTTGATTCTTTGATATATCATGTTCAACCTGATTATATTTCCTGTAGTTGTACCATGAAACTACTTAAATAGTTTTTTATTGTAAACAGTTTATATATCCTATGCCGTTCTTGTTGCTTGGAATATTTCTTTGCTATAGTGATTATTGCCTTCTTTTTTATCTACCATGAAATTCTTGCAGAATGTGTTCAATCTACTTCCAAATCTTAATGTCTCGGAATTGGTCAAAGGTTTTGCAGGTAAATTAAGATTAAAACATATTTCTTACATATAATGAGTGTCTAAGTTATCTCGAGTATTGCTTTGTTATTGACGTAGCAATTTGTCTTACTGTTTAATACCCTTTTTTTTTCATGTTTTTTCCATGTAAATAAAGCTAAAACATAATTCATACATCTAATCAGTGTTAAGTTATCTCAAGTACTGCTTTCTTATTGACGTAGCAATTTGTCTTGCTGTTTAGTGCCTTTTTTTTCATGTTTTTTCCCATGTTATGAGCAGTGAAAACAAATGACATGATGTTGGTTATCTATCTTTCTTCCCTGATCCGAAGTGTGATTGCTCTCCACAACTTGATCAACAACAAGGTGACGTTCTCACATTCCGAGTTCCCGTGTTTGAGTCTTTGTGTTAAATTCTCAAATTGGATTGAGGTTCTAATGATATAGACAGGCCTGGCGTAGGAGGTCCTAATTTTGGGATCCTCCACAGGCCTTTTTCTACTTAAGTAAAGTGTTCGGTTCATTCTGCCTTTATGGCTCAAATTTGAATCTTGTCTGCGTTGATTTGGATTTGGTTCTCGAGCAAATTAACTGTTTTGGGATATTCCAGTAGCCTCCCTTGTCAATCTATTTGCATGATTCCATGATGATGTTACTATTACTTAAATGGCATTTAGAAATTTGATCAATAACAAAATTTTGACGTTTTCCAGATTCTTAACAAGGAGCACGAAAAAGCGGAAGACTCGAAACCTGTTGCTGTACCAACTGCACCAGGAAGCTAGAGTTTTAAGAGTCAGGCTTCGATTTAGGCACCTCCATATGACGACGAAAGATTCAATGATTTGATCGTTCAGTTCTTTTTGATCATTTTTAAAGCTTGCTCGAGTTGAATTCTGAAGCCGATGATGCCGATATCTTCGCCTATCTAATGTTTACCCTTTGAATTCCTGTTCTATATGGGGGGACAGTTTCTCAATTTTACGTCCTTCAATTTGCCAAATTGTTAACAGAAATATTCTTGGATTTAAGATGTACTCTCTTTTCGAATCTTCAATTGAGAGCAATTTCATTTTGTCAGACCCATGTAACAAGAATCTACCAACTCTAGTTTTGTCTGAAATACATGAAAAAATTTGGTGTCACATTTTAGAGGGGTTCAAAAAATATGCTAAAACTATTTAATTCAAACTAAACTGAATCAAATTGTAGTTTTCTCTTCTTCTTTTTTGACTGTTTGGGTGATTTTTTATGCGAATAATTTTAGGTCATTTGGTTAGCAGTTTGGACTCCACAAACCATCCACTTAAAACCCAAACCGACTCTAAACTGACCTATACATAATTTTTTTATTTTTAAAATATTTTTACATAGGATAATATTTCTTATTTTTTACGTAGGTTATGTTTTATTGGTTATCAAAGAGGTTTTATGCATATAAGAGGAACATTTTCATACTTGATAATTACACATATAAGGGGTTTTATCTACATAAGTGGATAAGCTTTAATTCAAGTTTATATATAATGTGTTTTGTGTTATTTGGTTATACTTTTGACTTTTTTGTTTACTTATTGGTTTATGCTATATAATTGTACTTTTGATTTTTTAGTTTATTTGTTGATGAATTTTGGTTTGTGTTTTTGTGACTTTTTATTTTGTTTCTTATGTTGTAATAAAACCTTAAAGAACTAATTACGAAGCGTGCCACAGTATTTGGTTGTGGATCGATATATACTATCAGCCGTAAAATAATGGTAATATATGCCACGCTCTAATTCTTACATTAAGTAGAGAGGCTTTTACCGAACAACTATGACTAGTACCTTACCTCAAAGATGAATTTGGTATTTTCAAATATAGTGCAATGACGTGGCATGACATTCTCTACAACTAATTTTTTCAATGGCATAAATCAATGTACACTTTATTTTTATGGCATATATGAAAATGACCTAATTTTAAATGGTAAATTCTTAGACATTTTATAATTTTTGTTCAAATATTAAAAACTTTTTTTAATCTTAAGCTCAAAACGCTCAAACCTTTTACGAGTGATTTGGTTTAATTTAGCTTTTGTTAAAAAATCAAACCACCCAAATCGTCTAAAAATAATATTTATTTTTTGTTGGGTGGGTTAGAGAAAAAAACATCCTAAATTGCTCGCAAACACCCCTACTACATGTTATGCAAAACATCCCCAATCAACAATGTAAAGAAAAACAAGCAGCATAGAAACAATAAAAAATTTAACCGAAACTAACAAGCTTGAATCGAAAATATAACAGCTCAAAGCCAAGAATTGAGAAGCAAAGTTTTCTAGCAATTGCATATTTTTCATTGGAGAATTTTGCAGTAGGGTAAAATACATGAATGTAGTATACATACAAACACTTTATCAGGCACAATTTTAGGCCGTCAGCTCTTCCTGACCTTTCAATAAAATGTCACACTTTTTTCTAATCTCAAAAGATTCAAGTTTGACGGATTGTGTATACAATAAGAGTTTTATGTCATACCCTACCACAAAATGATCCTTTTTGACTTGTCAAACAATAAAAGTACCAAATTTCCACATTGAGAAAGACAAAATTGTTGGGGAATTAGACGACTCTTAATTTCAAGGATCGCAAGAACGAACAATTGCAAAAATAAATAGGAGAAAAGAAGAAAAAGAGACACCAAATTTTTATACAGGTTCGTCCAAAATTGAGACTATGTCCTGTTTCTGCCGCTTGCAGATTCCACTATGACGAAGGAGATTACAGATTACAAGAGCAGTTTCTCACACACTCACAAACTGTGCTTACCAAAACTCTCTTCTATCTAACACCCAACGGGAATTTTTCTCTCTCAAGGATTGAGCTCTCAAGAATTTTGTCTCTCACAAAATTATGCCACTCACAATTTTCACACACACAACCCTAGCCACCTTATGTCTATTTATAACCAAAGGAGGAGAAAAATAGCAACTAATGGGAAACCCTAGTGGTTTCTCCTTTTTGGGGCGTTTGAGTTCGACTCTAACTCAAAGTTTCGCAACAAACCAGACTTCGGGTGCCGCGGCCCTCATTTTGGGCGCCGCGGCGCTGGTTTGTTCTCGGACGAGCACCGCGGCCCTTGTTTTGGGCGCCGCGGCGCTGTGTCTCTGCCCCCCCAGCGCAGCATGTTTTTTTTTTTTCTTTCTCCTTTGCTAGGATGATTTGGCTCCATATTGCAACAATCTCCCACTTGGAGACTAATCAATCACCATGTCTCCAACTGCAGCGACAACAACTTCTCATGCCTCATGGAGAAGTCCAACTGAAGTTGCGCACAACTTCAGTTTCTCAATCGGAACCGTCTTGGTGAGCATATCTGCCGGATTCTGACTCCCAAGAATCTTCTCAAGCTTCAACACTCCATCTTCTAAAGCCAACCTGATGAAGTGATACCTCAATTGTATATGCTTCGTCCTAGCATGAAATGCAGGATTTTTTGCCAAATGAATGGCGCTCTGACTGTCACTATGTAATGCACTCCTTTCCTGCTTGTGACCCAATTCTTCCAGAAACGACCGCAACCAAATCATTTCCTTGCTCCCTTCTGTCATTGCCACATACTCTGCTTCTGTAGTAGAGAGTGCAACTATCTTCTGCAGCTTCGAGACCCAACTAATTGCAGTGCCACCCAAAGTGTAGACATAACCGGTGGTACTTTCCTGCCATCAATGTCTCCTGCCATATCAGCATCAACATAGCCCTGTAGTCCCAAGTCTGACTTCTTGAAACACAATGCTAAACCCGTAGTACCTCTCAGATATCTGAGAATCCACTTAACTGCCTCTCAATGTTGTTTACCTGGATTACTCATGTACCTACTCACAACTCCCACTGCATGTGCAATGTCCGGTCTGGTACAAACCATGGCATACATAAGACTGCCTATAGCGGAAGCATAAGGCACCTTGGCCATGTGGTCTCGTTCCTGCTCCGTGGTCGGTGATTGCTCCTTTGATAACTTGAAGTGACTGGCCAAAGGAGTATTCACAGGCTTCGCATTACCCATGTTGAATCTGCTCAGCACCTTTTCAACATATTCTTCCTGTGATAGTTTCAGACTGTTACGGTTCCTCGTTATTCTCATCCCAAGGATTTGTTTTGCGGCACCCAAATCCTTCATTACAAACTCCTTAGATAGCTCCTTCAGCTTGTCAATCTCCTGTTTGTAACCTCCTGCTATCAGCATATCATCGACATATAGCAACAGTATGATGTAAGAATCACCAAAATTCTTCACATAACAACAGTGATCTCCCTGACACCTCAGGAAACCGTTGCTGCACATGAACCCGTCAAACTTCTTGTACCACTGCCTGGGAGCTTGTTTGAGGCCATACAAGCTCTTCTGAAGTTTGCACACTAGGTTCTCCTTACCCGGTACTTCGAATCCTTGTGGCTGCTTCATGTAGATCTCCTCCTCCAAATCACCATGGAGAAAAGCTGTCTTCACATCCAACTGTTCCAAGAACAAATCCTCATTAGCCACTAGCGCAAGTACCGTCCTGATCGTCGTTAGCTTCACCACCGGAGAAAAAATCTCATTGAAGTCGATGCCTTCTTTCTGCTGAAAGCCTTTTACCACCAACCTTGCCTTATACCGTTTGCTACCATCAGATTCATCTTTAATCCGGTATACCCACTTATTGTGCAAGGACTTTTTACCCTGTGGTAACTTTACCAGTTGCCATGTCTGATTGGACATTAAGGAATCCATCTCATCCCTCATGGCTAACTCCCACTTGACCGAATCTCCAGCCTCCACGGCTTCATCATAGCTCTTTGGCTCACCTCTGTCGGTCAACAAGACGTAATGCAGAGATGGGGAGTATCTCTGTGGCAGTCTAATTGTCCTGCTAGACCTCCTGACTGGTGTGGCAGGAGTCCTCTGGTTTCCTTCTGGAGCTATGTCTTCATGGTCTTCAATCTCTGGATTTTGCACCTCCACTTCAGGAAGATCCTTCAATGGAATCACCTCAAGCTTCTTGTCTTCAAAACCTGAACCCCTGGAGTCCGTGCTGTCTCTGTCCTTGTACAGAACACCTTCGTTGAAGATCACATCCTTGCTCCTGATAATCTTCCGACTTTGGTCATCCCAGAGACGATAACCAAACTCAAGTCCGCCATAGCCAACCAGAAAACACTTCTTTGACTTGGCATCCAGTTTACTTCTAGCAGCAGAATCAATGTGTGCATAGGAAACACAACCAAACACTCTCAAGTAAGAGAGATCAACTTTTTGTGGCTCCAGGCTTCTTCCGGTAGCTTGAACTTCAGCGGTGTGGATGGACTTCTGTTAATCAGATGAGTGGCTGTGTTAATTGCCTCAGCCCAAAACATCTTTGGCAGCCCCGCATGCAACCTCATGCTCCTAGCACACTCGTTTAAAGTCCTGTTCATCTTTTCAGCTACCCCATTCTGTTGTGGTTTCCTTGGAATGGTCTTCCTCATCTTTATCCCATTCTCAGCACAGTACCGCCTGAAATCTTCACCTAGGTACTCTCCCCCATTGTCAGACTGCAAGCACTTTACCTTCAAATCTGTCTCGTTCTCCACCATGGCTTTCCATCTCTTGAAAGCATCGAACACATCAGATTTATTTTTCAGAAAGTAAACCCATACCTTCCTGCTTGAGTCATCAATGAACGTCACATAGTAGTTTGTGCCACCAAGGGAAGTCACCGGCGCAGGCCCCCACACATCAGTGTGAACAAGCTCCAATTTCCTGGACTTAGGCTCTCTACCCATCTTTGAGAAACTCACTCTTCTGTTTACCAAAGATGCAGGCTTCACACAAACTGTGATCAACAGTTTTCAAACCCGGCAATTTTTCTTTGCAGTGAAGCACCTTCATACCCTTTTCACTCATGTGACCAAGCCTATAATGCCATAGCTCAGTATTGGCAGCAGAATCAGCAACTGCTAGGGTATCTTTGCAACTTGAGTTCATGTAGAGAGTTCCAGCCTTGCGTCCCCGAGCAATAACCATCGCTCCTTTCGTGACTTTCCAACCTCCACAATTGAAGGTTACTTTATGTCCTTCATCATCCAGTTGCCCCATCGAAATCAAGTTGCGCATTAGTTTAGGAACATGTCTCACCTTATGAATCTTTCACACCGACCCATTAGGCATTTTTAAACTGACATCTCCAATGCCAACTATATCCAAAGGTTCTCCATCAGCAAGATAAACCTTACCATGATTTCCGGCAACGTAATTCTCCAGGACATGACGGTGTGTAGTGGTGTGGAATGATGCTCCTGAGTCTATCACCCACGAATCAAAAGAACTGTCAACCGACAAGATTAAGGCATCCTGTTGCTCTTTAGTGGCGGCGTTGGCTGCGTCATTAGTCTTGTCTTCGTTCTTCCTTGGAGCCCTGCAGTTCTTCTTCAAGTGGCCCGTCTTACCACAATTCCAACACTCTAGAGTCCTACCGTTCCTTGACTTGCTTCTCCCATTCCTCGACTTGCCTCTCCTGCCATTATCCCTGTTGGATTGCCTGTCAAGTTTCCTGTCCCTATTATCAACATTAAGGGCCGAGTTCGACGAAGAGGCTTCTCCTGAGTCCTTCCTGCGAACTTCTTCCGCCAGAATGGAGTTTCTGACATCAACAAACTTCAATTTTGCACTCCCAAGAGAATTTGTAATGGCCACCCTCATGGGTTCCCAGCTATTCGGTAACAAGGCCAAGAGGATTAGAGCATTGATCTCATCATCGAGTTTAATCTCTACCGAGACCAATTGGTTCAGGACGATGTTGAAACTGTTCAGGTGCTTTACCACCGAGGCACCTTCAGGCATCTTTAAATTGAAATGCTTCTTCATGAGATGTACCTTGTTGTTGGCTGAGGGCTTCTCATACATCTCTGACAGAGCCTTCATCATCCCTGCTGTAGTAGTCTCCTTCGCAACGTTGTGAGCAACGTTCTTTGACAAGGTCAAACGGATCACACCGAGGACCTGTCTATCAAGGAGGTTCCACTCCTCATCCTTCATGCCTTCGGGCTTATTACCCAAGGGCAAGTGCAGTTTCCTACTGTAGAGATAGTCTTCAACTTGCATCCTCCAATAGGAAAAATCTGAACCATCAAATTTGGTGATGCCGGCTGCCATATCTTCTTCTCCAGTCATCGTTCTTGATCAAAACCTCCGCTCTGATACCAGTTGTTGGGGAATTAGACGACTCCTAATTCCAAGGATCGCAAGAACGAACAATTGCAAAAATAAATAGGAGAAAAGAAGAAAAAGAGACACCAAATTTTTATACAGGTTCGTCCAAAATTGAGACTACGTCCTGTTTCTGCCGCTTGCAGATTCCACTATGACGAAGGAGATTACAGATTACAAGAGCAGTTTCTCACACACTCACAAACTGTGCTTACCAAAACTCTCTTCTATTTAACACCCAATGGGAATTTTTTTCTCTCAAGGATGGAGCTCTCAAGAATTTTGCCTCTCACAAAATTATGCCACTCACAATTTTCACACACACAACCCTAGCCACCTTATGTCTATTTATAACCAAAGGAGGAAAAAAATAGCAACTAATGGGAAGCCCTAGTGGTTTCCTCTTTTTGGGGCGTTTGAGTTCAACTCTAACTCAAAGTTTCGCAACAAACTAGACTTCGGGTGCCGTGGCCCTCATTTTGGGCTCCGCGGCGCTGGTTTGTTCTCGGACGAGCGCCGTGGCCCTTGTTTTGGGCGCCGCGGCGCTCGTTTTTGGGTGCCGCGGCGCTGTGTCTCTGCCCCCCCAGTGCAGCATGTTTTTTTTTTTTTTTTTTTTTCTTTCTCCTTTGTTAGGATGATTTGGCTCCATATTGCAACAAAAATTTCTACTTTTCCCCATTGCCAAGCCATTCCTTCGAGTTTCACTTGTCATGTTCATCTTTGTCGGCCGAACTGACTCCTCAAACTCGGCATCCATGATAACCCCATCCATAACATGCACAACAATTTCTTTCCTTTTGACATCAACTATTTGGGATCTGACCCTGTTCACCACAAGCATTCCATCCACGTCCTTGGAGATATACAACGCAAACCCAGATATAGAATCATACAATACTTGCTTCCCAAAAGGCACATCATCTGAAACAAGAGTCCTGGGAACAGCTGAGAATCCCAGAACTCTAGAGACTATTGCATATGAATCATCGTTCATCTTCTCCTTCTTCGCCTTCTCCACCATAAGAGTCTCATTCGCCTGCAGCCCCAAATCACGCTCGAAAGCTCTCCCCGATGGAACAAAAACAGTGAAAGCAAGATCGTCGGGCAACATTTCAATCATCATCTATCCTAATTTCTGAATGCTGTTCTCATTCTCCGAAGCTTTTCGGATCTTCGTAGTCTGATACAACCCGATCGGCCTTCCTTGGAGCTGTAGTTGAGGAAGCCAGCGCGTCGAGATTAGGATCACAAATAGGCAGCAAACAAGCACAACCAACCATACAAAGGCAATTGAATCCCTCAAAAACTGGCCTCTTTTCATCTTCTACAGAATTGATGTTAGACTTTAGTTCCAGACAACTGCTTTTTGCCAACAGTTCTTGACAAGCAACAATGTTTCAATTATTTTTTTCCTTTTTATGTTTGGATAAATCATCAGCATATCAAATCAGGTTCTCTGTATCTTAGGCGAACAACTTCGCAAGCCAACTATTAGAGCAGATATCAGGACATTTTAGTACTTATTATTCCCAGCTATGTCAACACAATAACTGTGTCTGTTTGGTTCCTGAGAAAGTTGAGATTTTTAACTCAAAATTAAAATAAGAAAGAAAGAAATCTGGGAGGATTTGAACTGAGAAAAGAAAATGGAACTATCTATGCAGAGATATAACAGTTTGCCGAAAACAAATCAGGTAAAGTGGAGAAAGGGAATAATTACCCGAAACAGGTAGTTGGGTACCAGTAATCAATAGAACGCCGTGGTTCTAAGTCCTTTGGCCGTATCTGGCGATTAACCATCTTCATTGTCGACCATGAAGAAGTATTTCGAGTTTTGAAAAGGGGTTTCTATTTATTTATTTATTTATTTTTGTGGAAAACAGGAGGGTGCAGTAGAACGAAGGCTTTTGTGCAAAGGGGAGAAATAGACCAAAGTAATAATCGAATAAAAATGAATAAATCAGGTTTAAATAAAAGTTAATAAATAGGCCAAAACACTGTAAATTTGATTAATGACTTAGTTAAATTATGAAAATATCCTTAGTTAAACCCCTCTCCTTTTTCTGCTTCCTCTCCCTCAGTTCCTCTCTTTCCTCATTCTCCACTCTTTCTCCTTTGCTCGATGAAGCTCAACCATAGACTTGAACGCGACTGAGATCTCCAAAAGCCCACTGAAGAGAGAAAGTTGTGGAGAGAAAAAGAGAGAAAGTCACGAAGAGAGAGGGGGGAGAGCAGCCGCTATCGCCATGTTCGCAAGCCCACGCCGTCACCGAGAGTCTCGGGGGGAGCAGGTGCTGGAGTCATGCGGGGAGTAGCTTTGTTGCCTGAGTTGCGTAGGGAAAAAGCGCTAGAGTCAAGCTAAGTCGCCAAAGTCATGCAAGGAGAAGTGTCGCTAAAGGAGTTGCAAGGGGAGATGTGGCCAGAGTCGTGCAGGTAGCAGTGTCGTCGCCGGAGTGGGAGAGAAAAGAGGAGGAGAGAGGGGAAGAGGAGAGAAAGTGTATGCGTACGAGGTCATTGGATCGTGTGAGGTCCCGTGGAGGGAAGCGCCGGATGTTGAAACTCATTTGGCCGTTTCAATTTTGGCCCACGTGATGTGGTTCACGTTTCAACTGCCTCACGTGTAACGGTTGGTACCAACCGTTACAACCGTGTGATGGTCACGGTTTTTAAAGATTGGGTCCCTGAGCACACAATTCAGACAGCAAAAATTACACCATCAAGTGTAGAATTGAGAGTGCTCAGAAAAACCAAGTATTCATTAATCACAGTGTGTAAAATCGTGCAAAACAGAGCAATCAAACGACAATGGCTGGAGGTAATAAATTCGATCCAATACGCTTCCGTTTTCTATGATTTATGGTTGTTATAAATGCCTCAATAACCTACATTTGGTATCCGAGCCTCCATACCTCTGTCTTGTGTTCAAATTTTGAACGAAAAAAAATTCTGTTTTCACGACATTAGAACCGTGATTTGGGTTTTTGTTTTTCTTTGGCATTTTTTCATTGTTACTGCTATAAAACCATTAAGTTAATGTTTTCTTAATGTTTTATGATGAAAAACCAAGAAATTCGACAAATTTCTGCAGGTTGTGCATGCCGACATTGTGGCCGTGAAAAACAAATCTTGATTAATATGAATTCTTGGTTAATTATGTATTTTGAATTCATAAATCATCACATTATTGATTTCTGAGCATTTTAGGATTTGGAACGCCTGAAATGGACGTCGGAGGAAGGAGAAACCGTCGGGTCGCGCGGGTCGCAACCGGGTCAGAACGACCCGGCTGGAGGTTGAAGACGATCCATACGACAGGTCGTTTTACATTCGGCCAGCAAAACAACCCGTCGTTTTAGCAAGCGCGAGACCTTCCCAAAGCTGAACGACACCGTTTTGGGGACCCCCCCACCCCACCCCCCCCCCCCCCCTTTTAAGTTAAACGACGTTGTTTTGCATATAAAAAAAAATCCAAAAATCAAAAAAAAAAATTATTTAATTTTTGGTTTTTGGATGTGCACATAATTTTGCAATAATTTCATAGGAAATTCAATTTATACATTATGTGTCAAGTATTTGTTATATGCATTGTTTTGAGTTTTATTATGCATGTTATTAATTTAATTAACCTATTTAGCACAAATTAAGATTTTGTTATTAATTATTATATTGCCTATAGAACATGCAATTTTCATGAATAATTTGTGAACAAAATTAAATGTCTGAGTGATCCATATAATTTTGAATAATTGAAGCTTAGCCACAACAACTCTAATTATACAAAATTATATATTAATTGGTTTAAGATCACATTTGGTTAAAAGACATTTATTGTAATTAGTTGTATTTAATATAATAAATTTTATCCCACATGAATTTTATTATATTAGTATGACTAATTGGGATAAAATATCAAATTATATTTTCTGATTTACCCACAGGGATTAGAAAAGGGAACATAATTTGATAGTTTTATCATACAATTAAATGAATCTAATTGAATTAGAACTTTAGCTCACATGCAAGTTTTATGTCATAGATTCATGATATTATGCATGATTTACATTGGTAAAGCATGATTTATCAAAATTATACTAAGTGATCCATATAATTTTGAATAATTGAAGCTTAGCCACAGCAACTCTAATTATGCAAAATTATATATTAACTGGTTTAGGATCACATTTGGTTAAAGGACATTTATTGTAATTAGTTGTACTTAATATAATAAATTTTATCCCACAGGAATTTTTATTATATTAGTATGACTAATTGGGATAAAATATCAAATTATATTTTCTGATTTACCCACAGGGATTAGAAAAGGGAACATAATTTGATAGTTTTATCATACAATTAAATGAATCTAATTGAATTATAACTTTAGCCCACATGCAAGTTTTATGTCATAGATTCATGATACTATGCATGATTTACATTGGTAAAGCATGATTTATGTTTATTAGCCTCAATATTTTGGATCATAAGCATGTTTATTTTAATTATGCAATCATACAACCTGTGAATTTCTCTGATGTCTGATGTGATATCCTTGAGCTGAAAGGGGATAACTATAAGGTCTGGAAGGAGAGAATACTCGTTCACTTAGGGTGGATGGACATTGATTATGCTATAAGGAAAGACGAGCCCGTAATTACTGACACCAGCACTCAGGATCAGATTGCTCTTTATGAACGTTGGGAGCGATCTAATCGCCTTAGCGTCATGTTCATAAAGACTAAAATCTCTGCTAGTATACGTGGTCCCGTCGAGCAGTATGACAAGGTCCGGGCATTACTGAATGCCATTGATGAGCAATTTGAAACTTCAGATAAGGCACTTGCCAGCACCCTAATCATGAGGTTCTCACCCTTAAGGCTCACCAGTGTGAGAGGTGTGCGTGAGCACATCATGGAGATGAGGGACATAGCGGCTCAACTAAAGAACCTTGAGGTGGATATGTCTGAATCTTTCTTGGTGCACTACATTCTGAACACCCTTCCAAAACAATATGGGCCCTTTAAGATTTCCTACAATACACATAAAGACAAATGGTCAATAAATGAACTTCTGACCATGTGTACTCAGGAAGAGGGGCGGCTTGTAATGGAAATGGGTGAAACTGCACTAACAACCACGAGAGGAAAGAATCAGAATCAAGACCAATATCAGGCCAAGGACAAAGGGAAGAGTAAAATACCTCCCAAAGTTGTCATTAAGAAGGAATCCAAGTGTTTCTTCTGTAAAAAGAAGGGACACATGAAGAAGGATTGCACAAAATTTCAGAGTTGGCTTGAGAAGAAAGGTAATCCAATCTCATTGGTTTGTTATGAATCTAATATGGTTGATATTGTTTATAACACATGGTGGATTGATTCTTGATCTACAATCCATGTTTCGAATACCTTGCAGGGTATGCGAAAACTAAGGAAGCCACTGGGAAGTGAGCTTAGCATCTCTTCAAGAAATAAGATGTGTTCACATGTGGAAGCCATCGGAACATGCACCTTAGTTTTAAGTAGTGGTTTTACTTTGAAATTGGATAAGACATTTTATGTTTCAAACTTTTCTAGGAACTTAATTTCTGTTTACAGACTTGTACATTTGGGATATTCCTTTACTTTTTCAGACAAATGTTTCAGTTTATTTTATAAATCTGATCTTGTTGGGAATGGTATTTTGTCTGATGGTCTTTTCTCAATTAACTTGTAAAATGAACCACATCATACTGCTATGCATGTTCAATCTGGCATTAAACGTTGTGTTATAAATGAGGATTCCTCTATGTTGTGGCATCGAAGATTAGGACATATCTCCATTGAGAGAATCAAGAGGTTAGTGACCGATGGAGTACTTAGTACTTTGGATTTTACTGACTTCGAGACTTGTGTGGGTTGCATTAAGGGAAAGCTAACCAACAAGTCTAAGAAAGGTGCCAAGAGGAGTTCAGAAATATTAGAAATCATACATTCAGATATTTGTAGTCCAGTAATTGACTCATATGGTCCGAGATACTTCATCTCTTTCATAGATGATTACTCACGGTACATGTATCTCTACTTGCTTCATACAAAGGACGAAGCATTAGACGCCTTTAAAGTTTTCAAGGCTGAAGTAGAGAAACAATGCGGAAAGCAAATAAAGATCGTGAGGACAGATAGAGGTGGAGAATATTATGGTAGATACACTGAGGATGGACAAGCTCAAGGTCCATTTGCAAGGTTTCTTCAAGAACATGGGATAGTTGCCCAATACACCATGCCTGGTTCTCCGGATCAGAATGGTGTAGCAAAAAGAAGAAACTGAACATTAATGGACATGGTAAGGAGTATGCAGAGTAACTCCAACCTACCTAAGTCCTTGTGGACTGAAGCTCTTAAGACGGCTGTGTATATATTAAATCGGGTTCCCACTAAGGCTATCCTAAAGACGCCATTTGAGTTATGAAAAGGTTAGAAACCAAGTTTGCGACATATACGCGTTTGGGGATGTCCGTCTGAAATAAGAGTATACAACCCACAAGAGAAGAAGCTAGATCCGAGGACCATTAGCGGATATTTCGTTGGATATGCCGAAAGGTCCAAAGGATATAGATTCTATTGTCCAACTCATAGCACTAGATTTGTGGAATCAAGGAACGCCAAGTTTCTTGAGAATGACTTGATTAGTGGGAGCGATCAATTTTGGAACATAGTTTCTGAAGGAGATCATACTGAAGCTCAACCATCTACATCAAGTGACAGGTTGATCATAGTTCATAGCACTCCTATAGTTCAACCGAGTGTTGTGCAACCGATCATTGAGGTTCCACAAATTGCTGATAATAATCTAGAAGGTCAAGTTGCTCAAGAACCACCGGAAACAATCGAGCAACAAGTTGGACAACAGATTCCTCTGGAAAATGTTGAACCAATATTAAGGAGATCTACTAGAGAAAGGAAATAGGCAATTTCTAGTGATTATGTTGTGTATCTACAAGAATCGGACTACAACATTGGAGCCGAAAATGATCCCGAAACATTTTCACAAGCCATAAGTTGCCAAGAATCAAAACTTTGGTACGATGCAATGAGGGATGAGATGGATTCTATGGCATCCAATGGAGTCTGGGATCTTGTCGAGTTGCCTGATGGTGCAAAAGTCATAGGATGTAAATGGGTCTATAAAACGAAGAAAGACTCATTGGGCAACATCGAAAGATATAAGGCAAGACTCGTCGCCAAAGGATTCACTCAGAAAGAAGGAATCGACTACAAGGAGACCTTTTCTCCTGTATCCAAGAAAGATTCTCTTCGCATTATCTTGGCACTTGTTGCTCATTTTGACTTAGAGTTGCAACAGATGGATGTGAAAACGGCGTTTCTCAATGGTGAACTAGAGGATGAGGTTTATATGAAACAACTAGAAGGATTCTCTTCTAGTAATGGTGAGTAGTTGGTATGTAAGCTTAAGAAATCCATATATGGGTTAAAGCAGGCCTCCCGTCAGTGGTATTTAAAATTTCATGATGTCATCTCTTCATTTGGATTTGTAGAGAACATCATGGATCAATGTATATACCAGAAGGTCAGTGGAAGTAAAATTTGGTTCCTGGTTGTATATGTGGATGACATTCTACTTGCAACCAATGACAAGGGTATGCTACATGAGGTAAAACAATTCCTCTCTAAAAACTTTGACATGAAGGATATGGGTGATGCATCCTTCGTTCTAGGCATTAAGATACACAGAGACAGATATAAAGGCACTTTGGGTCTGTCTCAAGAGGCCTATATCAACAAAGTTTTGGAGAGATTTCGGATGAAAAATTGTTCACCGAGTATAGCTCCCATTGTGAAGGGTGACAGATTCAATTTGAATCAGTGCCCGAAAAATGACCTTGAAAGAGAACAGATGCACAACATTCCATATGCTTCAGTTGTTGGAAGTCTTATGTATGCTCAGGTTTGCACAAGACCTGACATTGCATTTGCTGTCGGAATGTTGGGCAGATATCAGAGTGATCTAGGATTAGACCACTGGAAGGCTGCAAAGAAAGTGATGAAGTACCTACAAGGAACCAAAGACTACATGCTTATGTTTAGACGGATTGACAACTTGGAAGTCATTGGCTACTCTGATTCTGACTTTGCTGGCTGCATTGATTCACAGAAATCAACTTCCGGATACATTTTCATGCTAGCTGGTGGAGCTATTTCATGGAGGAGCGCCAAACAAACCTTGACTGCTACTTCCACTATGAAGGCCGAGTTCGTATCCTGTTTTGAGGCTACCTCACATGGTGTATGGATCAAGAGTTTCATTTCTGGGCTTAGGATTGTGGATTCTATCTCTAGGCCATTGAAGATATTCTGTGATAATTCAGCTGCTGTTTTTATGGCTAGAAAGAACAAGAGCTGTAGTCGAAGCAAACACATCGACATTTAGTATCTAGCCATAAGAGAACGTGTTAATGATAAAGCAGTGGTCATTGAACACATAAGCACTGAATTGATGATTGCCGATCCCTTGACTAAAGGCATGCCACCAGTAAAATTTAGGGATCATGTGGATAGAATGGGACTTGGTTCCCTTATGTAATTTTGTCGTACTTTGTTGTGAAACTCTATATTTATGATATTTTCTCTTTTCAGCTTCAATTAAGTGCGCAACTTTATTTCTGAGAAATATCACTAAAGTTTAGGACCTAGAATAAACATAGGGTTTATTCATTAAGATAAGAGAGAAAATCTAAGAAACAAGATATATTGTGATACATGAAAGATAATACTCGTTATTAAGATAACCTGTCGCCATGATTCATGTGTTTTGTTTCTCATTATAGCAGTTGATGTAATACGTGGGCCAAGTGGGAGAATGTTGAAACTCATTTGGCCGTTTCAATTTTAGCCCACGTGATGTAGTTCACGTTTCAACTGCCTCACGTGTAACGGTTGGTACCAACCATTACAACCGTGTGATGGTCACGGTTTTTAAAGATTGGGTCCCTGAGCACACAATTCAGACAGTAAAAATTACACCATCAAGTGTAGAATTGAGAGTGCCCAGAAAAACCAAGTATTCATTAATCACAGTGTGCAAAATCGTGCAAAACAGAGCAATCAAACGACAATGGCTAGAGGTAATAAATTCGATCCAATACGCTTCCGTTTTCTATGATTTATGGTTGTTATAAATGCCTCAATAACCTACATTAGAGTCGCAGAGGGAGGTGTCATCACTAAGGGAAGATCCGGCCTAAGTCGTACGGGGACAGCAAAGTCGCCAACGTTGCTGCCAGGGTCGGATCTAGGTTTCTTTTAGAGGAGAAGACGAAGATGGGATAAAATTGGGAAGGGCTCGTTTGGTAAATGGATTCGAATTAATGATTTGATTTGAGTTAGTGTGATTTGAGTTAGAATTTGAGTTAGTGATTTAAATTGTTATCTGAATTCATGTTTGGATGTGCATTTAGGTTTTAATTTGAGTATGGAATAAAATTAAAACTTGTGTTTGAAAAGGTAGTAACAATAGTCTTTGATTTATTAACAGATATAATAAAATCTTAATGTTAATTATTCTAAAAAATATACAATATGAATCTTAATTTATTCGTCTCTTCACTAGGAACACAATGAAAAAATAATCATTTTAATTGGATATCAAATGAAGAAGTTATGATTTTTTTCCTCAAATATAGGATAGAAAATTTTAGTTTTTACTTTAGCAAAGATATCTGAGTATCAAAAGTTTAAGGGGGAATGAGAACTCTAAAAACTTGAATTTTTGATACTAAAAGGATTCGGATTTTTTAATAAACAAACACATATCCAAAATATTCTTGATACTCGAATCTAAATTTGAGTCTATTTATTAGTCTAAATAATACTCGAAACAAACGGACTCTTAGTGTTTATTACAAAAATGTTATGTATTTAAATATTTTAAAGGTGTGTTTTTTACTTATATTAAGATTAAAAAGTGTGTTATTTGGTACAATTTTCTTATTTCTTTTACACCAGACTCCCTTGAATTTTACGAGTTTGACAGATAAATCCCTAAATTAAAATTTTCTACAATTAGCTCCTCCAACTTAAAAATTTATTCAATTCTAATACAATTGGTAAAGTTGTTAGGTTTTTTAGACGGAATATTACATGTGACTGGCACATGGATGGCAAAAAAAAAAAAAGGCATCATGATCATTTTCGTCTATTTAGGACTCAAGTTCAATTATTAAGGTCCACATGTACGAAATTGACAGAAGGCCGTTAAATTTATCACCATGTTGCATCACATGAGGAATACATGCAGGCAATTGAAAACAATTCAGGTAAATAATCATTTAAAATACAAAAAGAAAAAAACCCAAAAATAACTTTCCCAAAAAGCTTTGATCTTCATGCTTTGAATCAAAAATACTTTTCACATGCCAATTTCGGTAAAAGAAAATTATTACCGCTATCAAGGTTGATTTGTTATAAAATATAAATTCAAGGTGCAAAGTTTTCAAAATTAAAAATTTAGGGGAATAAATTTTTTGTTTTAATGGATCTCAATCTTCGTGTTTTGCTTTTGTTTTTGTTTTTTTATAAATTATCATTTCAAGTATTTCTCTCATTGATCTTTTTATGCTAGGATACAATTCAAATAATAAATATTCTTTTCTAGGTGGTCTACTAATTATGAATATCATTTACTTAATGTATGTTATTAATATCTCTACGTATGATGGGTTAAGATATTTTTTTTTATACAAGAGGAGGGAAGAGAGGAGAGTAATACCACCACTATTGAGTGGGGTTCAGCGTGACTCCCACAACTTATGGTTGAAGTAGATAGACTTATAACCAACTAGACTGTCCTCACTTATCATAAAAAAATTTCTCTATTCCTTTCTCTCTATTTCTTCATTTCTAGACAAAAGGGTGGAATAAATAAAGTAATATCATCATTTTTTTATTTATTATAATATGGATGAAAATACGCGTAAATTTAAGAGACAATGGTGCAAAAAAGCTTTATAATTACCGTCCCACATTCCCTTTCTTCACCTGTAAAAAGGACAATGAAGGTAGTAATTACAGTTTGTATACGTTAAATTTTTCTTTCAAACACAAAAAAGGTTATTTGTAATTATGATATAATCCAGTAGTAGTTTTACATCTGAGTCTCTGACTCCACTGCGAGGCCCTTCTCTTCAAGTTCAAAAAAAAAAAAAAAAAAAAAGTTAATTTGGTGACGTTGCCAATTATTGATTGGTTATAATAATCAAGTCCATATGCTATACTTTACCATAGCCAGACGATGCTCGACTGATATTGGAAGGTGACCCCTCATGGAAAGGTATGGGCAGAAAAGGCGCCATATGGACGTGGAAAATTGGACTACCGGGATTTTTCCTTTTAATAAGTGAATGTGGGAGTTGTTTATATTGGTTTTAAATTTATTAAAGTTGTCAACTTGGTGTTTTACAAGAGCACTAAAATGTCTATTTGGAGCAAATTGGGTTATCCATTCGTCCATGCCCATCCCTGTTGTCCCCCCACCTTCAAGCTCTTGGTCCTCTCTTATCTCCATAGATATATAGTTGCGTTTTTAATTAGTACTATTATTATTAGCCATTTGATATAAATTTAACAGTTGTAACGAAGTTGATAATTGATTAAAATATTTATAATAATTTATGAAGTTGAATTTTTACTACGCAACATCAATAATTTTTGTTAGAATATACTTTTTCAAAACGTAACTACTAAAAACTATTGTTCACCAATATAAATCTAATAAGTGTTATTATTGTTAGCTTTTTAATATAAGTGTAACGAGGTTGACTAATATCTTTTATTGATAACAAGTATATCCATGGCTTTTCATTTGTTATTTCTCACTAATAGGTAAGGAAGTACTGTTTTTAGGGGACCAATCTAATTTGGGGCGGTGGAATTGTTAACCCTCTTTCTCAGTGTCGCTGGCATTCTAATACCATAAGCCACTGCCCAAGCACAACAATCCCTCTCGAAGCTAGCATCAAATTTGAGTTGCCCCCAAGAAATGAGGCTTGGGAAGAATCTCTATCATTTTCCCAAGAAAAATTAAAAACTCTTAACTCCTAGCATTTTGAACTCCGCCAACTCGCCAGGATCAGCTGATCGATTGCTGAGGAAAACATCACTTAAACATCATTCATCACTTTCCAAATCGTCTTCAGATTGTAGCAAAAAAGTTGGTTTTTGATAATTTGAATTGAGCTATGGACAAATGCTACTTCATTTTAGTACATTTGACACACTTAAACGTTGACTAGGACATTGAAAGATTGTGCGGAAATGCATCATGTTAGATATTTTTATGGTCAACGTGTCATGTTCCCATTAGTTGTTTTATTTAATTAAAGAACAATAATTATAGTTTAACAATTATTAGGTGTCAAAATCCTGTTGATTATAAAAGAGATATTTTCTATTTACTGCATACATTGTTGGTATGTGTGTCTCTTTCTACCTATTAATGTTATTTTTCTCTCCATCAAAAAAGTATTCTGTCAAACACTAAGAAAATATTAAAAGAGAGAAACACAGTTTTTTTTAAAACTTCCTAAGATCAATTTGTTGAAATTGAAGATTTCATCATGAATAAAAGTATGTCTTCTTCTTTAATTATTGTTATGAGAGAATCATATAATTTTAAAATCTTGACATTATGTTTATGCAATATTAAGGTTTGATTTGTAGTATTAAGAAATTTCCTAACACATCAACTATGGTTGGACTTGGGAATAGGAAATAATATCCTCTTATTTAATCCAAGAAAATTCATCTCCCTTACATTCCCAATAATTAAAATTATATATCTGCAGTGTGTATTCTTCTGAATAATTTCCCCTTCTTCTTCTTTTTTTTTTATAACCTCATCTTTTTCGGAAAAAAAAATTTCCGACTACATGATAGCCGATAGAAAACATCAACTTAAATGATTAAGAAAGCCAAAAGGGGTATTCGATATATAACTCAAAATACAAAATATTTACGTCACAAAAAGCAGAAACATCCCCACCCCTCCGGACCAAATCAACACCGTTCAAAACGTCAAACCCATTTCTAATTGGGCAATAGTATTCATGGTAGGGCCAAAAGTTTTTCTTTCTTATTTAAATGTCTGACACAATAGGGATTACTGAAATTCCCACCACAAAGTACACAATTGAACGGTCATAATCATCATATCATCATAACTCCACTACGCCTCACCGCACCCGATCCCTACCCCTCTCCAGCCGCAGCTCAATCAGAAAGCAGCTGATCAAATTTTAACTCAATACGTAGTGCATGAACTCCGAATCCTGCTCCAGCGCCGCCATGGTGTCCTCTGCCAAAACCACCTCGAGATCGACGGTGCCGCTTCCTTCCCTTCCCGGGAACGCTGAGATCTTGCCGTCGAACTTGTTCGCCTTCCCGCTTCTGACCGCCAACGGCCTTCCCCAGCCGAAGTCGTTGTCGTACATCGGGAACCTCGGCGAGCTCCCCATCGTGATCGACGCGCCGTCGGGGTTTCCCAGAGGAAAACACCTCGGGCTTCTCTCCCAATCCTCCACAAATTGGCGCACGTTAGCGTTAACGTGAGCCTTCACGTTTTTGTTCAGCTGCTCCGCGCACCAGCGCAGATCCCGAGACAGGACCTCCCCGGCCGACGCGCAGGTCGGCACGCTCTGGATCGCGTTCCCGAAGTAGTACGGATTCAGCCTCGGCTCCAGCCTGTGGCGACAGTTCACCGCCATTCTAAACGTCGTCGTTTTCGAGGACGGAAGCTTCCTCGCCCGTGTAACCGCTCTCCATAGCAAAGCGCAGAGAGACTGAAATGACGAGATTTCCTGCGCCGTAGTGGATTGCTTGGAAACGACGCCGTTTTTCAGCCAGCTCTCGATTATGGACGCCACCTTGTTGTTGTCGCTTTGGGTGTACGTGTCGTTCCTTTGCTTCCCCAGAATCTCGATGTCGTTTTCGACTGCATTAATAGTATTATAGATTTGGTTGTTTTTATTATTGGTCCGGTCCTTGAGCTTCAGAATGGCTTCCCTGCTGAAACTGAAAATTCTCTCCCTCAGCGGCTTGTCGTTGGAGAACGTGACTTGGGGCCCACCCTCCGGCAGTTTTAGTACGGCCTTCGAGATAAGGACAGAATCCCGGGTGAAATCCGGGCTGGGCCGGGAAATCTTCTTAACCCCTCTGCAGGCGTCGGCGAAAGTGTTGAAGAAGTTCCAGAAGGAAGTCCCGTCCATAACGGCGTGATTAACGGCGCACCCTATGAAGACTCCGTCGGCCAGCTCCGTCACCTGCACGGCCAGAATCGGTCCGAAATGGCCCGCGTAGCTCACCTTCCCCTCAAGCGCGAAGAACTCCCTCACGACCTCCGGTACGTGGTTGGGGCCCAGGATGTCACGGATGAATACCTCCCCGGCATTGGCGTAAATAAAGTCGGCGCCGGCATCGTTGCAAGTGAGGAACACGTGGCCGTCCTGGTCGGTGGTGAGGCGGCCGGCGAGGGGAGGGAAGAGAGAGAGAGTGGTGGAAAGGCCTTGTTTGAGGAGAGAGAGTAAGGAGTGGATTGGGATGTTTTGCGGCGGGCGGGTGAAGAGGCAGCCTTTTTGGATGTAGTGGCAGGACAGCATGGGGAGGTCGGAGATGGAGAGTTTGAGTTCTCCGAGGGCGGATTTCCTGTCGGGGAACACGGTCGATTTTGAGACAACGTTAATGGTCGGAAAACAAGGCATCTTGATAGGTATCAAAATTAAAGATTGATTTTATTTTTTTTTTTTGGTTCTCACGCGTTTACTGTCTCTTCTCCAAATGGGTTTGATATGATTTTGGAGGGAGAAAGAGTAAGAGAGAGAAGGAGTGTGCGCTTGTGTGGGAGAAGTGAGCAAAGGGGAGCGACTATTTATAGGGGAGAGAATTGGAGCTGGGTTCATGCACTTTGCTTGCTGCTTAATAGGTGGATTCTTCTTCTCTTTTAATTTAGTGATTTCAACGTCATGGAGTTTTGTTTTATTGTTTCATTTTGGGGACCCTTTTTTTATTATTTATTTAATTTATTTTGTGTTTTGGAGATTTTGTGGACATTGTGGATGTCTATTTGAGATGCATTTATTTTATTTATTATAATGATTGAAAGCCCACTTTTCTTTCTTATGTGTATTTTTTTTAATTATTTTTTTAAAGTCGATGATAGAAAACAATCATACATGCATATCCTCGCAATTTGCTTGGAGGGAAAAGGAGGAAAATAACAGGTAATTAGGCTTTAGCATTGACGATGGATTATGTTCATCCTAAAACTAGATTTTCAATTCTCCATCTCTTTTGGTGTGATCTTTTGGGTTACTCTTTTTTACTTATTATTCTTCCATATTCTTGGAGGGGTAAGTTGGTGAAACTGAGTGTTACATGATACCTAAATAAATAAATAAAGAGTACATAGACACACAAATTGGAAAATAGAGATGTGAAACTTGTCTGCCAAACCCGTTTAAATTAGGCCCAAACGTGCTGTAACGTCCCGAAATTTATTTAACATTAATGTAATGTAAATGATGAAATAGTGTGCCATAATTAAAGTTTTAACTTTAATTAGATTATTTGGTTGGATTTTTAGTTTTTGGTTGTTTTGTTAAATTGATACATTTAAATGATTTCTTATGGATTTAAAATGATGTTTTGAGTTTTAAAACACAACAATTTATAAAATGTTAAAAATACTCCGTTTTACAAAACCGTGGGCGGCACATGGTTTTCGCACAGTAAAACCGCCAACCGATTTTCTCTATTTATTTCTCTCTTCTCTCTCTCTCTCCTCACTCTCACGTTCAGCTTTCTCTCTCTTCTCTCTCTCTCGGCAGCTCCCTCTCTCTCTCAATCTCTTTCAAAAAATTTTGATTTCCATTCGAATCCAAGCTTCGGAACAGCAAGGAGGAAGCTCGGGGACGTGATTCGGCAACCGAGAACGCGGATTGAAGCTTCGATTCGAGGTTAGATTCGAAATTTCTAAACTTTTTACAAAATTTTCGATTTTGTGTGTTTTTGAAATCTAAGTTTGTTTTAGCTTAGAAAACCGTGGATTTGTGTTAAATGAGCTTAGAACAACTAGAATCTAAACCTAGATTGAAGAAAAACGGATTGGATTCAAGATTTTCATTTTTCTCCTCTTTTTCTTATTTTCGGATTTTTGAAGATTTTGAGTTTAAATGTTGTTTAAATGATTCCAAACATGTTCTAGAATGTTTTTCTATCAATTATAGTTGTTTTTCATGCCTGGGATTTGAGAAAAACAGGTTAGAAACAAGATTTGGATTTTGGGGATCGAGAAACCCGTGGCTGGGATTTCTGGGTTTTCCCAATTTGGCAGGCCGAAGTTCATGTTCGGCAGGCCGGAGTGATGATCGGCAGGCCGGTGTTCTTCCGACCGGCAGGCCGAATCTGGGAAAATGTTCGGCAGGCCAAACTTTGCTTCCGGCAGGCCGAAGCAGGGCGTCCGGCAGGCCGACCGAGGCATGGAAAATTTTGTGATTTTTACCCGATTTCACTGTTTTGAACTCTGATTTAAATCCCAACCTTATAGGATGATTTTAATGATACAAATGGCACACTAGGACATCATGAAATGATTTAGTAACATAGAATGTCTCGAACTAGATATTGATTGACTTAGTTTGTATATAGGATCGTTCGTGGTTCCGTGGAGCTAACGTATAGCGGACCGGGATTACGGTGTGGGGTACCGGCACGAGTATTGAGGTAGGACTTCTATCCTATTTCTTTGGTAGCCTGGTTTTGAAATGATTTGGCTTTGAAAATGATTTCTATCAAAATGTTTTCAACGGTTGTTTGAAAATGATTTTATCGGTTATATTTTAATATACCGTGACAAGAAATGAATTTCATAATGAATGTAATTGACAACACTCGGTAATTGGGTTTTGAATGACAATGATAATAAACACTAAGGCATGATGCCATATCAGAGATCGGGTCGTGTGTCGATCGACCTTGGGGGCAGGTCCCGAAACCCAGCTGGGCCACTACGGTGGTGATATCATGGTTTGCCTAGGTAAAAGTAAACTGGTGTTTTGATTTGACGAGTAGACTGTTCTGTGTCAGAACGGTTCTACTCAATTTATTTATTTATTTATTCAAGTTCCTTTTCTGTATAACTCCTGATAATGTTATGTTCCTTTGCATTAAATTATTTTATAAAAACTTAGTCCTACTGAGCCTTTCGCTCACGTTTTATCTGTTTTAAATTTCCCCCCCTTCTAGGTGGTTTCCCATTTAGGTTTGGAGAAGATTCTTCGGACCGAACTCAGGAGCAATAGGAGAATTTATTTACATTCTGTATTTATTAATCAAGGCATGTAAGACTTAACTTTATTTGTACTTGGACTGTAATTGTATTTATGATATTGTCAGAACCTTGTGTGTGCACAAGTTGTGGGTTGTGGAACCCATATTCGCAGTTTTTATTCAATTATTGTTATTTGTTTAATGATTTTAAATTCTTTTATAAAATGTGGTGAAAAATCTCTTTATTTCTTACTTAATTGGATTTTTAAACTCTTAATTTCAATTAAATTCTCTTTTAATTAATCTAAATATTCCGCCACGTCACCTCCCGTACTCCGGGGCGTGACACGTGCTTCATGTCGTGCCTAGACGGGCCTCATTATATATTGTATCGTGTTGGGTTGACCTATTTATTTATTGTGTCGTGCTGGGTGTATTTGTTTTTTATTTACGATATCAAGCCTGGTTCAAGGCCTATTTATATTCTTATTGTGCCCTTAACATACTCATGCTTTAATCGTACCCAATAGCAAAATTATAGGTAAATAAGAAACATAAGTATCAAACACAATTAAAATTTTAACTTATAATGAAGTAAAATATAGAAAAATTTTGTCAGAAAAAAATAATATATCATAATTTTTATAAAAAAAATTATTAGAAGTACATAATAAAGAGCAATAATGTCATGCTATTATCATGCTATTTATCGTGTCCGTGCTGTGTCCTTAGCGTATAACCTGACTCATTAAATAAACATATTTAATAATCGTGTTATGTTGTGTCATAACTATTTTTTAACGTGCTGTGCTCATCTATCAAGCCTGGCTATTTTGACAGCTCTATTGAAGTACTTGTAGAGGAGAGAGAACTAAACAGACTAATAATTCAAAGAATCTAAAATATAGTTCTTGGTGCATCAATTTCTTTACATAATTTTCATATGTGACGATTTACACCTCCATATCATCATTATTTGAACATGAAGTTCCATGACTGTTGTGCAGATGTTGACATACAAATAGTTTAATGCATAATTTTTAACCAAAAGGAGCTTAGATGAATTGTATCTCTGAAGTTTGATGTATTTATTCATTTAATCTGATAGAATGAAAAAAATAAATTAATAGTGCGCTAGTCCTTTTTTTCCCCCTGAGTTATTGTATATATCCCCTTGTTATGAACCAAAAGACGAGGAAAAAAAGTACCAAGCTATTTAAGATCAAACTAGCTTAAAGACGAACATATACTTAATTCAGATATATACCATGTGTGGTGGAATTCGCGCCTTCTCAAGCCCAAGTCCAAGACCCGCCCCGTCCTACGTCACTTATCTTACTCTCTCTCATTCGACCTAGTGGTTGTTGTTAAATATTATGAAACTTTCACTCTTAATAATGTAGTAAATAAATCGATAACTTGTATAATTAAAAATATAAATCAATAATTTGGCTTACCCTTAAATCAAAAGCAATGGACCAGTAAAAAAAATGGTGAAGCCCTCAGTCCTCGCCTCAAAATGCAAGTTCATGAAAATAAAATAAGGATTATAAAGCTGCAAGTTGGCCTACGAGTTGGTATTATTCAGGGAGAATATAACTTTCTTTGTAAGAAAATGTTAGCAAAAGACACTACTTCCTTCCAGCCAATAAGATCTTGACACGGTTAACATTTAAAAGCCACGTGGCGTCCTAGAGTTCTTCGTTGTTGACTAGGAGGATGTCATGATTTGCATAGACGTTCCCAAGCGTAACAAAATTGACTACTTATAATAGAAATGGAGGCTTGCAGTTTGTGAAAAAAGAAATGAAACACTGCCAAAAAAAAAAAAACTGGATTTTCAGTCGCAATAATTTTTAATAAAATTTTTAATCACAATAAAATGTTATGATTAATATATAATCAGTCACAAATTTTAGTTTAATTTTCATCGTAACTAAAATTTTTAGCCACAAAATGTTTCAGTGGTCTGTGGCTTAAAGTTTTAGCCACAACAAAAATTAAAATAAAGTTTGTGATTAAATGCATATTAGTCACAGCAAATATTGTGATTAAATGTCCAAATTTTTGTAATAAAGTTAGAGATCTTTCAATCTCAACTTGGGATTACTAAGATTATTAAGAATCTTCATGAGATTATCTCTTCAAATCTTTCAAAATCTGAGTACACTCGGCAGAATCCACAGTTGCCCGCCTTGATTTACACAATTTCCATACATATATATTTGGCAGATATGCACATACGCTTTTATGGCTACATATCCAATCAAATTACACTCATTGTTCTCACTTAATCAAGATTTGCACTCCAAATTAATGGCTTAATTATTATTCCAAGTTTAAATTCTGTTTTTATATACATTACTTAGAATGGACGTCAATCTTATCTTTTTAACACTATATGTTTCCTTTTCCTCCCTTTTACATTTATAGTTTATTTCTCACGTGGGATAATATAATAGAACTTACTTTGATATATATGCTTCTTGGTTTAAATATTACACTATTTCACAATGGTTTTTTGTATGATTTTTGGGTAATTATATTAACTTACATACTGGATGACAAGGTCATGACAAAGTCTATTGATATCTATCCATGAAGAGGTTGTTCCATTGATATAAGTACACATGCCAAATATATAATATATTATTGATAAATTTTCTTTCATCTTTTATATTTTAGCCTTTGAAAATTAATATCAGAAACCTGGTTTGAGTACTAAAAAGTTTTTTTTCAAAACAAGTTTGTTATATTATTTTTTCTCAAAAAATTTAAATTGTTATATTATTTTAAGTCAAAATTATTAGTTCAAATTGATGTTTCAAATGCCAATAAGTTTATATTTTGTTCAAGTACAATATACACACATAAAATATGCGCTTAAGCAGTTAACTTGGGAGTTAGTGCATCCTAAAATATATCAACGAGGAAATTCCAATAATAAATCACCATTTGATCTTTTGTTAGTAAACAATTAAAAGTTTAATTATCCAAAAAATATGAGAATAATATTATAGCGCCGACTATTTACGTTCTGTATGTTGGCTGTCATTCTCCAAATCCCTAAAAAGGTCGGCCCCAAGGAGTCTCAACTGTTTAGCTACAACACTGAACCGTGTTATATAGGGGATTATTAGTACTTGAAATATGTCTTCACTATTATAATAGCATATGTATTCCCTAATAATATATTATTAATAATATTATAACACCTTACGTTATAGTATTATTCCCATCAGAATCATTATTAATGCAAGTCGTCTTCCTTTAAAGAAATACATATCTTATGTTTGAGACTACCCAATGGGAAATATGGTCGGTTTATTTATTTATTTTATTATAGTTAAAAAAATGAGAATCTCCAAAGACGGCCATTTTCTGATTTGCCGGCGTGTGGCACTTTTTAATTGCCAAGTACGTATTATATTAATCACTTTGCTAGCTAGAGAGCATTTAAATATCAAACATGTAGCACATTTTTGTAGTTATTATATATTACATTACATGCATAAGCAGAAAAATGTATGTATATATATATATATGTAAAGGAGCTTTCGTTAATTAATTGCTTCACTTGGAAGGTCCAATTGGTCCTTAATTGAGTAATAATTGATTTTATTTTTATTATTATTATTATTTTTTGTGTGTAGAGAAAAATTATGAGTGTTAAGAGAGAGAGAGAGATACAATATTGGGTTGTACGAGTACTAGGAGTCCAGGTGGTTGTTGCAGCGTACCTGGATACAATGCCACGTCTGGTGACAGTTCAAGACCAACCAATGCGTGAAATTGAGGGGTGGTCAAGTGCTTTGCTCCTAATCACAAAGACACAAAGTACTTGTGCAAGTGTTTCATTTTTGCAGTGAAGTGAATTAACCTTGAGATCTGCCACACGTTATTGACAGTTCAAGGCCAACCATGCATGTAAATTGTAAACTCTTCAAGGCCTTTCTTTGCCCATGAAATTAAATAATAATAATAATGGCCTTTCTCTTGTAAAATCCCTTATCAATAAAGTTCTGTTTGTAATTTTTAAATTTGATCAAAATTATTTTTTTCGTTTGTTTTATGACAAAAAATAAATACCAACCGGTCAGTCAGTTATTTTTTCAATATTCACTAAAAAAATCTCTAAAAAAAAAGGTTTTTATGCTATTAGTAACACATATTATGAATATTTGATCTGATCAAAATTACATCAAAATCAATAAAGTGTGCAAAATTAATTGGACTTGTTGCAAGTTTGATGGTCCAAAACAATAATTTATAGGTAGATTATTTTTTCATACTTTATTGTAAAATTTTTAAAGAATAGCAGTTATACAAGTTTTGTTTGTCCTCTCCTGGCAATAACCATCAGGAGATACATTTTTGTAACGGATTGTGAAAAATTATTCCTCTCTAAAACCTTCATTTACATTTATACTATGTTCTCTAGGGTCTATTTAGTTATCTAAAGCAAGTTCAGAAGTTTTTGAGATTATTAGTATTCAAAATAAGTGTTTCTATGCCCAATTAAAGAATAGTATAGCAAGAAGGGATGGGGCAACTTTCTGCCTTAAAACTTTCGTTGAAGTTTTGTGTGCACTCACGCATTTTGCTTCGCATTTTGGAACAC
Organism: Artocarpus heterophyllus; assembly: GCA_025403435.1. Lineage (NCBI taxonomy): Eukaryota > Viridiplantae > Streptophyta > Magnoliopsida > Rosales > Moraceae > Artocarpus > Artocarpus heterophyllus. The sequence continues at coordinate 8,540,168 of CM046353.1, forward strand.
AAATCAAACATTAACAAAAAGCAACCAACGCCAATAATTCTTTCTACCTTCAAGATTTCTCCTCCCCCTTTTTTTTTTTAAGAAAAAGGTATATATTAAGCTTGACTTATTCTCTTAATAAAACGACAAAATGTGTAACATCATTCATTGGTTCGTGTGTGCGTCTAATATATATATATATATATATATATATGTATGTTTGTATGTATATTAACACTTTGTCTTGTGTTTGAACTTGATCCAAACTAATTAGGCCAACAAAATCCAAACAAGTGCATGGTAAGGCCTAGGGGGAGAAACTACAGAAAAGAGAAACAAGTTTAGTGAAATTGCAAGATGACAGAAGAAGATGACAAGGGACCCAACAAACTCATGTCCATTCAAGGCATTGGCACCCACTGCGGACGTGTCATTAATGGGCAAAAACCTTAATTACTTTTATCTCCTAGGCGTCACACTAACCACAGTGTTGTCGTCGATGAAACTAACAAATTGGAATTTATTAGGTCATATATATATATATATATATATGTGTGTGTGTGGTAAGAGTTCATGTACCTCATTTTTGTGCCATTTGGAGATGTATAAACTTCTTCGCATCTGTATCCCCATTGGCGTTCTTTGAATTTAGGGCTTGTGGCTCTGTCTAGGCCGGTGGCTCTCCCCAGTCCCCGCCTTTTTTTGACAGGTTCGTGCCACCAAAACATGCAAATAAAAATAAAAATAAAAATAATAATAATAATAATAATAAAAACTTTGGTTGATTTTATTTTCCCCCTTTTTGTTCTCTATCTAGTATTCACATAGTTTTAATCATTATCGAAGTGATCTAACAATTAAAAATTAAATAAAGTTATTTACTTTTTTATACTCCTTATTTTAAGGATATTCAGACATTGTTTCTTTTATTTTTGATATCATCAAATATATACCTTCAAATTTATTTAAAACAACTATGTATTACAATACTAGCACAGAATTTCGTTGTAAAAATCTCTTAAATTCAGAGTACGTGGTCTGGGTGCACCAGTGTAAGTAACCCCAGTATGGGTGGTATAAATTAAAACACCAATTCCTCAACTTAGAAAGAAACATTGAAAGGGTAAATAAGGGCAATATGGTCGTTGTGCTAGTGGTTAGAAGAAAGCAGAGATAGTTTTAGATGATGAAGATACTGACAAAGGCACTTGTTGAGCTTGTCCAAAATAAAACAGAAATTTTTAATTAATGACACTAGGGGTTGATTCCAAGCATTAATGTTAGCATGCTTTGCATGGCCAAAACTAAACGAATTTTGAAAGATGCCATGAAAGTGGTCATTGCCCCACAATATATGCATGTTTGAAAACCCCATCAACTACCTTAACTGCCTTAATCTCAAAATATCATTACTATATGCATATATGTGTAACACCCGTATTTTAACGGGCATGGTTTTGTAAAATTTAATGAATAAAATGTGACAATTTAAAATTTTATAGTATTTAAAATTACCAAGTTTGTCTATGTTGTTTCAATTAAAAAAAAAAAAGCCACTTTAGTATTTTCTTACCTTCAAAATTTACCAATACTCATTTCTACCAATCTTGTCTCCCTAAATTAACGCTCAATTAAGTAGCTTTCTTCTCATTTTGCTAAAGTCTACGAAGGAGACATTGAATTAATTTTCCCACAATTAATAGAAGACATGGAGATATTTTCTCAACTACCTATTTAATTCTTTCCTCATCTCTTTCCACAACTCACTCCAATTGTCCCCTCAATTATGTTGGCATTAATTGCTAAAAGTCTTCATGGGAGACATGATGATATTTTCTTTTAATACTCTTTTGTTTCTTCTTACAACCTTCCCTGTAAACTTCTTCTTCCTCTCAAGCATTTTGATATCTTTTTATTTAACCATCACCACCTTCTTCTCTGGTTTCTCATTCTCTCCCTTTCTCACTTCAATTTCTAACTAAAGACATAGAGCACAAAGCTCTCTTTGTGGCCAAGACAATTATAATTCCCAACCATGGTCGAGGCGGTTTTAGAGTTAATTCAAGCTTGATTGTTAACCCGAACTTTGGTGCTTTTCAAAGGAGTTTTGAGGGTCAAGGATGTGTGGAGCTAACGTTAATTAATTCCAAGATTAAAAGTTTGTTGTTAAGCTTTAAAGGTAGGGATTCTATTACTCATCTTTTGTGAGGTTTTTGGTAAATTAAATTTGTTTGTTTTATATTATAAAATATGTATATTGTATAGCAAGGAATATAATGATTTGACATATGTTATAAATTGAGAAGAATGGTTAGAAAATTGACTCTATAAATAAAAATTGAATACAAAGGAATAGTGAGATGTAAAAAGGGCGACGGTTACGTCCTTGGGCACGAATACCCTAAAAGGTAAAATAGGGGGAAGGTGATGACGCTTCCTTAGGTTGAAAGTCCCAGAATACACTGTACAGGAATCGACTTGGTGAGGACTCAGGGCTTGATGTCCCCTCACCGGAACACCCTTGGAATGTTTACAGGGTGATCAAGTGCGCCCATTTGGGTTTCGATGAGTTGAGTGATACTCTATTTAACATGGATACCTAGGAACAATGATGATTGTTAATATTTGTATAAATGTATAATTATGAAACTTGGTAATGAGTAACTATGGTATCCACAAGATGTGATCATAATAAATCTCATAATCTGAAATATGATGTAACTTACTAACCATGCAGTTTTAATGTGGTAATGGATAAACCATAAGGTGGGTCATGATTCCCTACTGGGCATGTCGATGCTCATCCATATCATATCTTCATCTCTCAGGTGGAACTCAGTGCAACATATCTGAAGAGGAATAGGCGAAAACAACCCTGTTGTTTTCGTGTTAGAAGACCTTGTTTATTTGTAACTTATCTACTACATGTAAGAGTTGTACTATTTTTTTTATGATAGCTGTGTTAAGTTATTTGGGAATTATACTATGGTGATGATGACTGTAATATATATATTTGGTGCTACACTAAAAACTGTTGTTTGTATTTAAAACGTTTATTTTTATTTTTCTTCTTGTTTAAAGACCCATGGGCATTGTTTAATTGATTTAAATAATATGAAATTTAAAATTATTTTTATTTATTCAAAACTGTTAACCCACACATAGGGGTGTTACAATATGTCAGTCAATCATTAATACCATTTTTAAATAAGAGTATAAATATATATATGTGTGTGTGTGTATATATATAAGGTTTATTCTGTAGAGAGGAGAGCGTAATACCAAATAATTCAAGTATGTGGAGGGATTATTTTCGAATTAGTATTATTTGTATATTTTCTAAAAAATTATTAATTGTTATGGATTTATGCATGAAGAAATATATGAAATGAGGAAAAAAGAAAGAAATATATCCAAAACTGGTTGTTAAAGTGAAAACAAGAATAATATTTAGAAACATATATACATTGAACCATTACTATTAAGTTTTAAAAGAAGCATATAAAAATCAACTCTCCTTTTCTGTTGATCAACTTTCTTTTTACTCTTTAATAACCAACCGATTGGACCGCTTATATAATAGTTCCTTTTTTTGTCTTAACATATGTCCTAGGGGTTGTGAATATTGACAAGAAAGGAAAAAGGTTTGTAGGATGTCATGAACATTGAGAAATTACATGTGTTCACATTTTCGCCTTATAATCTTACTTGTCAAAATGGGCAATTAAGGAAAAACAAAAAAACAAAATAAGAATCACTTTCAATTAAAAATAATAATAAAAAAAGATAAGTATGATAGACAAATTATACAAGCAAAATTAGGAGAAGAATATTATAAATGAAGGACACTCGTTTATGTGGACACTCATTTATATGTGTAAGTGTAATAATTCATACTAATTTATTTTTGGTCTGGTTCCTTGGGCAAATTGCTTCAAATAAAAAACAAAAATAGAAAAATTTTATGGTGAAATTTGCTATTATTTGCAATATATTTCAATTTATCATTAATCTTTGTTAATTTCTTACAAGAATTTTATTAATAGAGGTCTTTGGTTTTTATAAAAGTCTGTGATCTATTGAATTCTTGTGGTGGTCACATATCAAATTCTGTATAAAAGATTAATAGATGGAAGAGAGAATTCAAACTCTAAATCTTCACATTAAAAGTGTGGAAGTAAATTTATCCAAAACTACGGTTGCAACCACAATTATTAGTGAAAATTTAATCCATCACTTGAGACAAACTACTAAAGTCAAATCAAATTTGACTAACAATAATTTCTTCTACCTATAATTAATTATTATCACAATTCCATATATTCTGAAGAAATATTTTTTCCGAGAAAGTTCTGTTGGTGTGAAAAAATCATGACGGGTTTGGAACCTTTCCAAGTCTGCACATGCATGTGAAGATAAGAAAGATTAAAAGTTAAATGTACAATCAAGTATTAGTGCTTCTACATAAGGAAAGAAAATCGAGAGAAGAAACAAATGATATAACGTGTTTGATTGTCTCTTTTGGTGTGGGCAGTTGCATCCAAAACGTCTAGTCTCATTGGTTTTTTTGACTTCACGTTCATAAAATGACTTCATACGTTCAGAGAGCTACCACAACCGACCGATCTAATCTAATATAATTTCATATTATAAATTTGCATTGAAAAAAAATAAAACTTTTTATGTACATGGACTACATTAGATTGATTTTTTCTTTTAATTTGATACAATAATCTTGATTTATAAATTTAAACTGTAAAAAAAATCTACACGAACATGGATTGGATTAGATTATTTTTTAAAAAAAAAAATATTTGAAACGGAAGGTTTCGGTGTTTTAGCCTCAAAATCCAATCAACCATCCAATTCCAATCTAAGGTATGATATGTATTTTTTTATTTTATTTATATCTTCTAAAATATCTTAATGTTTATTAATATGGAAAATACTTACTAGATTATGCTTATGTTTTGTCGCTTTTTTCTACAGGTCTTATTTATTAGAAGAATGTGGGAAATAGCAAATTTTTTAAACTTTTTCAAGTAAATAACAGATTGTAAAAATATTTATAATAAATAACGTATTTTTGATATAAATAGTTTATATATTGTGTAAATAAGAATTATTTACACTATAAATAAATGAAAAATAAATTATTTACATATTCAATTTATTTACTATCAAATAAATATTTTTTATACTGTAAATAAAAGGATAAATAAATTATTTAAACTATAAATTTTAATATTTATTATAAATATTTTCAAAACACGATATTTACTTCAATAAGTTTTAAAAAAGTGACCTTTACTTCAATTTTACTATTTATTTAGGCTTCCGACTTGTATGTGTTGGCATGTATGTCTTGATGCTTGTATTTGGTTAGAATACTTATAAAGAAATGTTTGAAATTTAGTTTGGTTTCATTTACATTTCTCTATTTAGTTTCTACGAATAATTTTTTGTATCAAATCATAGAATAATTGTTTGTATCAAATCATATGTTTAAATTGTAAATTCAAATAAAGAAAACCTCCAAATCGAGTTCAATCCAAATAAATCGCCTTGGATTAAATTAGATTTTGTGTGTAAGATCGGATTGAATTACATAGAACATCACAAAATCTAAAATATTATTGGGTTAGATTAGATACAGTGAAAAGTATATATATTCGATTGGACCTACATACTCACCTTTCGCATTCCGTCCCAAATACAAACAACTTTCATAAATTGTCTTGAAACTTTGTATAATCACTAACTTAGAATATTAATCAACTAAATTTCCACACATGAGAACTGCCTGATTTTCGTCGTTAAGACCCCACTCAAAGTTGAAACTTTGATTTTTTTTTTCCCAAAAATTTTCAAAAAATTTAGTTATATTTCTACTCTTGAAAAAAAAAATCGCAGTTGTGCCTCAATAAATAATTGAAACATATCATTATACTTTTATCTTTTCTAGAAAATTTATAATTTAACTCCATTCAATAATCAAAATACATAATTGTGTCTACATTCAAGACAAACTATCCTTAATTCTTTTATAGTGCCTCCACTGACAATAAAATCTGGCGGGGCCGTTAGGATGGACATTTGTATTTAAATAAACATATTTGAGATTCCCTCTACAAAGGGCAATTATATGCACGAGATAAATGCCCAAAAATGGGATGATTCATCCCTCTAAGTCAAGTATTACATAGTCAAATTGAACTTTATTTGACATCAATATACAGTCCTTGGACCAATGATGACCATCATAGCATGGAAGTGAGTTTTCAAATTATTGGCTTTAGAGTACCATTACTTCCAACTCTCCTCTATCAATTTGCAGAAATAAATTTTGCGGCAGCCTTCGGGGTTCTTGGTCGTATAAAAAATAAGTGTATATTTTTTAAGGATAAAATTATTTATTTATATTTATATTTTTTATTAAAATTTTTAATTAATAATATTTTATATTAATTAGTATTTTTGTGTTTTAGTGTATAAATATGTTTAAAAATGTATTTTAGTGTGCTTTTGTTTTTCATAATATTTTTAGTAATTTTTAGAGTCATGTTAGTATGTTAAATATGTGTTTAGTTTAATTTATTTTGAGTTTTAATGTATTTTATAGTATGTTTTAAATTTTATATATGTTCTATTATATTTTTAATAATTTTTAAAAATATTTTTGAGTCTTTAAAATCATATCTGTGTCAAACTAAAAAAGACTGAAATTTTAAAATTTTGTAATTATTGTGTTTTATTGTAAAATAAATGTTTTTAAAATCATTGTAAATATTTTGTTTGTAAAATAATTAATTCTAGTGCATTTGTTAATTTTAGATTTAAAATTTAGATAAAAACGAAGCAAAACGGTGTAAAAATTGAGTAAAATAGACATTAAGGGCCCGTTTGTTTCGATACTCGAATCACGGTTTGAATCATTTTACTACAGTATTTTTTCTCATAAAAATTTAAATCTTCATTCAAATACTCTATTTGACTACTCTAACTAAACGAGCCCTAAATGCACATGAAATGAACAAGAAATTAAAAAAGAAATGAACACATGGCATCATGGGAGCCATTGGATCGCATCGCCGAACTAATCTGGACTGCCTGCGTGTCATCAGCTGTCCCCCACTGAGTCAAATTAAGCTTTGGATCACTTGCGGTTGTTCCCATGTGTGCCCGTCTTGGTTGCCGTTTAATAAGATACCTTGACCAATCCAATGGTCTGAAAGCTTCCGTTTACTCTTCTCCGCGAAGACTTGATCTAAACCGCAGCTTCAATCTTCATTCAACGATTCGAAGGTCGCGAATTGGCCATCCCGTACTAACATCGCACTAGATCACAAACTAAAACACGCGAAGTGCTGAGCGCGGATCAACACAGCGAACAAAAGAAATTTACTCTTTTATTTTCATCTGACTCAGATGCAATCGAGAAAAAGAAAAAAAAAATCAAAATCAAAATAAAATGAATAAATAAAATATTAATGAAAAAATTCTGAGAGAGAATCAAACTGTTGTGTCAAAAGCCTTATCAAAACAGTAATTTTTTTTCTTTACACTATAGCAGTTAAAAGCTTTACATTACGAACAGTTTAAACTAATAAAATCAAATTTCTTTACACTATAGCAGTTAAAAGCTTTACATTACGAACAGTTTAAACTAATAAAATCAAATTGTTATGTCAAAAGCCCTATAAAAAAAAAGAGGAAGAAGAAATTAAAATAGAAAATGAATATTTACAATTATGCACGAGAAGATAAAAAACCGTGAGAACCTACTGATTTAAATATTTTTCTTAATTTCGTGTTTGACAATATTGTACCAGTCGTATTTGTGTCCAAAACGTCTGTCTTAGTCTAAATGAGTGGGGTTTGGGGGCAATATCAATCTAGTCAAAGTAGACCCAAAAAAAAAAAAAAAGAACAATGAAGGAATAAATCACACGCAAGCAAGCATATATATATATATATATATATCAATTGAAAGAGAGAATCAGATTAGAACATCTCTAATGCAATGATGTGTTAATAATAAATTTGATATTAGAATGCAAAAAATACTCTTAAATATAATGTTATTTTTAATGTTAAATTTATTATATACTAAACTTCATGATTTGTCACTAAGTTTCGCATATAATAAATTTGATATTTAATTTTTATTAATTAATTAATTATTTTTTGTTTTAACGATGACAACATTCCTATTTTTACATTATTTTAATATTAAATGTTTATTTTTATAATTTTTAAGGTTTAATAATTATGATAAAAGATAAATATGACATTTCAAATAGATAGCATATGTATTCAAGTATAGAATAAAATAACACATCAAATATATTATTTTTATACATTTTGACGATAAATATAACATTGGTATTGAAACTTGAATGAAAGATGCTCTCGGATATCCGTTAGCCTTTGAGAACATACCATGTACCCAATAATGTTTTGGAGGAAATTATAAACAAGTGATTGGCACAAATATTGGAATCAAAATTTCCATTCCAAGAATAGGAGATTGTCTTGACTGTCTTTAAATATTCCTCTCTAATTTCTTGGGAGAAGTTCCTTGAACATAAATCACAATCATTTTTGTCTCCACCAAATGGGATTTTATTGGTTAAACGGGAGCTATTTTTTTCTTTCTTTTTTTTCTCCTTTGTTTTTTTTGGGGGGGCTTGGTCATAGTGTAGAGATTCATAAGCAGAGGGCTGGACCCTCTGCATGCTAAATGTCACTCTAAGTTGGAGAGTTTAAACACGTGTGAGAGAGCCCACTTTTTCCATCCCCTTTGATAATGGCACTATTACTAGTGGTAAAGCTAGCCATAATGATATATTTCCGGCTTTCGTGATAAATTCATAGTACTTTGAATGAGCCGGGGAGATTGGAGAACTGGTTATCATGAGCAGTAGAGGCTGGACTCTTTTCGTGTAAATGCTCTTGTTTTGTTTCGTTTTGCATAGGAGGGATGACAACACTAATTATTGGGACATATTATGTCTTATTTGAGCATGGAAACGTACTCGGACCGTGACCAAAACTCAATAATCAATGGGCTTTGACGATTTGATGAGATCGAAAACAACTGTCGATATTAAACTAAAACTTATTTAAACTAAGTTATATATGTTTGATATAACATACACATGTTTTTAACGTGTTTAAAGTCAGCACGTAGCTTCGCGACACCTGATTTTGATCCCAACGCTCTTGGGTGCCATGGCATCACTTGGATTTTCAGCACAAATTTTAATGTATGGCCTTAACTCTTGAGTTAACATCTTACGTAAACACACATATTGATATGAAACACATATGTTTTTAATGTGTTTAAAGTAGCATGTAATGCTGTGGAGCTAAATTTTGATCCGATGCTCTTGGACACCGCGGTGCCACTAGGGTTTTCGGCACAAATTTAACGCATAGCCTTAACTCTTGAGCTATGTCGACTTACCGGTAAATTAACATAGAAATGTAAAACATCTTACGTACATTTGGTTTTTTAGCCAATAATTTTGCAAAATGCGCATATTCTTGTACATGGTAGTTTTTTTTTTCCTTTTTAATTTTTAAGTTGGTCTATAGATTTGAACCAAAAACTCAAAGTTAACCTATAGCGGTATTCATTAGAAAATCAGTCATTGATAATTACTAGCGGTTATGTATAGCGCGCTCAATATCTTGCATGAAAAATGAGTTGATACATAGCATTATTCCTTTCTTTTCCTCAAACTACTAATATGTTTTAAGTTCTGCCAGGTTCTCTTTTGCTTGCCCATTTATTCAGCAACAGTTAGAAAGTTGAACTTTCCAGATCCCGCTCATTTTCAACTACACAAGCCATTCCGTTGTTACACCCTTCTCACTACAAGCCTTCCCTCGTTTGAAGCTTACTATTAACCTTAAGGCAATGCGGGCTGCTCTCGACTTTGTTGAGTCTCATGCAGCCCTTATGAATATTCTAGAATTGGCTTCCTTTCAAATTCTATGACGCTGAGTCTAAAAATGTGTGCCTATTGTAGCAAAACTAAAAGCTTGTTTAGTAATAAAGAAAAGTGGAAGGAAAAATAAGGTGAAAGGATAATTGGAAAGAGTTGGTAAGAAAATAAGTTGGGTGAGGGATATCATTCCCTTCAAAGAACCTCAATTTTAATATCCGACTTGATTATTATTATGTTATTTATTAAATAATCTTATGAGATGTAGAGTAGTTTAAACCATCAGTTTGAATTTTGAAAACTATAGCATGTGAAAGCTTTACACTGTAGCCTTTTACTATAGCATGTGAGAGCTTTATATTATTCACAGTTCAAATCATTAGTTTGAATTACTCTTCCAAACACCTTATTAAAGATTTACTAGTGGAAATTGTTGATTACACGATGTTAGTTACACGACAGCTTATAAAAAAGCATCGTGTAAGATATGCCAAAACGCACCCAAATCAGACTTAAACATAGCTTATACGACAGTAAAAAAACCGTCATGTAAGCTTTGTTTTCCACTACAACAGAGGATTACACCGTCGTGTAAACTTTTTACGTCAATTTTAAACAGTCGTGAAATAAGCTTTTTCTACTGGTGAAATGTTAAATAGTTTTTTTTTTTTTAATGTAGCACAAATTAGTTCTACACCCAAATAGCATGGCGTAAAGCATAAATAACTCGATTTTTATGGTTTTAAGCCTACTTTGGACCAAATAACAGTGATCAAAAGCCTATTATTTTAAATTTAATAGTTATTAGAATTCTAATTTTATTTACATTAATTGTAAATCCAATGTCTACAAATAGTACATGTACTAAGATGACACAAGAATTAAAATATAAACTTTTTTAAAAAAATTAATGAATATCTATTTACAGATAAATTAATAAATTATTCGTAATTATCCATAAATAAATAACATCGCTAAACTAGTATTTTTTCTTATTTGTGTCAACAATATTATTTTATAAAGGTTTACTGTACTTCCTGATCTCCTCTGTCAATTTGTGGAAATAAATTTTGCGCAGCGTTCTTGGTTCTTGGTCTTACCAAATATCATCACGGATTCAAGCCTAACAAACTAGGATCTGCACGTGCATTTGAAAATAGAAGACGAAGAAGAAATCAAGAGGGAAAATGAATATGCACTATGCATGAGAAGAAAACCGTGAGAACCTGTGCAATGATATCGACTGTGTTTTAAGTCTCAATAGGTGGGGTACCTTTGGTGCGTATAAAGTTGGATGGAAATATCGGAATCAAAATTTCCTTTCCAAGAATAGGAGTTTGTCTGGAATCCTTGAATATTCCTCTCTAATTTCTTGGGAGAAGTACAATGAACATGGGTCATAATCATAATCATAATCATAATCATAATCATTTTTGTCTCCATCAAGTCAGATTTTATTGGGATTTTTCTTTTGTCGGGATTTTATTAAGATCTATAATTATGGGCATAGATTATAATTATTTTCTCGAGATTTTTCTCTCCAAATGTTATGGTTTAGTGGTTATAATGCCTTTGTTAAGCATCTTCTGTTCATCTAGTCAGGTTGGAATGCCGTAGCCTTCTATAAAAGGCCGTAGCCTTCTATAAAAGGCCGCCGCTCCAGCTTAAGCCGGTGACGGATTAGGTTGGTGAGTACAAGCAGTGGATCCGGGATAGATTAACGAGAGAAACTAGTGTCAAGATCTTGACTGTGGTGTCGACATTGCTTTAACTGTTCAAAGGGATGGAGGGAATGGGGACCCGGTACCCCTTTTTTGACCAGCAGAAAAACAAGATTTTATTGGTTAAACTGAAAGCTACTTTTTCTTTTTTTAGTCTGGTCATAGAGCAGAGATTCATAATTAACGAGAGGGTTGGACCTAACACATGCTAAATTTTGCGTTGGCAAATGGTCGTAGAGTTTAAACACTTGTGAGAGATTTGCCCTTTTTTTATGATGGTACCATTACTAGTGGTAAAGCCAGACGTCATGGTACATCTCTGATTGTCGTGATAAATTCATAGTATTTGGAATGTGCCAGGGGGCACTGTGGATATTGGCAATCATGAGCAGCAGGGGCTGGACCTCTTTCCTGTGACACGAGGTAAATGGTCTTGTTTGTTTCACTTTGCTCTTGGGAGGGACGACGACACTAATTATTGGAATATTTGTTGACACGTGTTTTATTTGAGTCCAAAAACATACTCAGATTATGATCAAAACTCGATAATCAAAGGACTTTTATAAATTGATGAGATCGAAAACAATAACCCTCAATTTTTTTTTTAAAAAAAAGAACAATAACCCTTGATGTTACCTTAAAACTTATGTGTAAATTAAGTTATATATGATTTTTGAAACATAGTCATGCACCTGTAATATTATGTAATTTTCTCTAAAAATTATGAAAATGGCCCAACTCTTTGAAAGTGATATTCCTCCAATTTACCCTAAAATTGATGCAAATTAGATGTTTTAATTCTACCTAGAACAAAAAATATGCAAAACAAAAACATATAAATTTATAGTGGTTCACTTGTTAAAGCTACGTCTGTTTTTAGCCACTGCAGAAATTCATTACATGATGAATAAGAAATTTACTGAAGAAAAATTATGCACTCTCTCTAGTTTTTTTTTTCCCTTCCACTCTCTATATTTCTTGAGTTTCACAAATAAGCCCTAACATGTCTTATTTAGTTTGCAGGAAAGAGAGAAAAAAAACAAAAACAAAAACAAAACAAAACAAAACAAAGCAAAACCCAAAAAAGTCCTTCATACATTCCAGCCGTGACACCGCATCGCGATGTCCATTGCCTGGTGTTATAGAGCGAATTCTCCTTTTCCAATCCTTATTTTGCTTTTGATGTGCGCGAACGCCCTTGCTGGCATTGGAGCGCAAGCTCTCGGCCAAATAAGGCTTGATGCTTAATTCTTTAGCGTCTTAGTGGCCAAATTCTAACATAGATTGATAATCTGTCGTAACATAAATTAGGCCCCATACTTTTTAACAAAAACTTTTACATATCGAGGCCTACCCATGCCAACTCTTCGATGCTAAGAATCAAGAAGAGATTAAGGTCAATATTAACTCTTGTCAAGACATTAAGGTCATACAATTGATGTTGGGGATCAAGTTTCTAATCCTAGGAATCGAGATGATATGATTCAATGTTTTAGAAGGATCTGCAGTGAATCCTAATAAAGTATAAATGACAAAAATTCCTAAATATTCTTGGCTATGACTAACTCACAACGTAAGCTAATCAGAACAGGCCTTCAAAAGGTACCTCGTGATTGATTTTTTTTTTTTTTTTTTGGTGGGGGGGGGGGGGGGGGGGGGGGGGGTGGGGGGTTCGCGCGGGTCCTTGTCCATTTACAAGTGATTTGTGTTGCCCTTTCTCTCTTTTAAAAAGTTAGAAAAACATAATAGAAGAAGAAATGGAGTGGGACTTTTCACAAATCCTCCAGTCACAACAATTGGATACTTTTTGCTCAAAAAAAAAAAGAAAAAAAACAAAGCTATACTGACAAATTTAAAATATAAAAAATACCCATAACAGTATTATACCAGATCACGGGCATTTAGCCCATCAAAAACCTTTTTGAAATTTTCATAAATCTCGCATTTCAAAGTTTATCTTTTATAAACATCACCTATATTTATTTGTAGTACAACTTAACATAAAATATAAATAATAGTATGACATAACTTTTTAAAATGTGGTATGAATAAACATAATTTTTAAAAGTGTGGTTCTCTAACCTTTTTTGTGCTAGTAGCAGTCTACCATAGTACCATGATACAGATAATATCCTACCATTATACTAATGGTAGCCCATTATGTTACCAGAAATGTCTGCTTGCTTATCAGTTGTAGCATACCACATTATCAGTCAGCAATAGTCCACCATGCAACCGTCAGTAGAATACCATAACAGCATAAAATTCCAACAGACAAATTCCAACAGCATGATGAAATACCTTAATTTTAGGCCCAACAAAGCCCCACACACATATTGGATTTGGTCTGATTTAAGGACAGAAAACTCAAGCGTTTCGGTACACATAAGCCGCGCTAGGCGATGACATAATAAACGCGGCACCAATCAAACTCGCAGTGATGATGCGAGGGTGACACAGCTCTTCTTCTCTTTGCATTGTGAGGGCTCCACTCTTCGCGGCACCTCAAGGGCGCCATGAGTGCACGCGAGGGGACCTCATCACCAAATATCATCACCATAGTCACATCAGTCATGATATTCCTAGCGATTATGTATCGCATTACTCGTTGTCTTGCATAAAAAATGTGTTTATAGTAACACATAGCATTATTCCTTTCTTTTCCTCGAGCTACTAAAATGTTTTTCAAGTCCTGCACTCCTGCTAGGTCCTCCTTTGCACGCGCATTGATTCAGCAGCAGGGCAGCGGTAAGCTTTTCCTCTAACTGTTCGAAAAGTTCATCTACTGGGACTGGGATCTCCGCTTATTTTCAACTACACAAACCATTTCGTTATTACAGCCTTCCTTGGGTGGTTAGGTATCCAATGCAAGTCTTCCTTCCTTTGAACCTCGCTCTTAACTTTAAGCCAATTCGATTTAAGGTGTTGCTACTCACCTCAACTTGATTGAGTCCCTTACAACCCTTGCGAATATTTTAGAATTGGCTTCCTTTCAAATTCTACGATGCATGTGTGGCTGCTGTAGCAAACCTAAAAGATTGTTTGGCAATAGAGAAAAGTGGAAGGAAAAATAAGATGAAAGGGTCATTGCAAAGATTTAACTTGACAGTTGTTTAGTAAGAGGGAATAGATTGCATAGGGATTTCAGATCCCTAAAAAAGAACCACAATCTTAATCTCCTGTGATAGAGAGATTAGATGAATATAAACCATACCAAACACCAAAAGGCAAAGATCCTCCCCTTGTTCTCCATTTTCCTCACCTGGATTTGACAACTGTCTCTCCTTCTTTCCTTTTCCTTCAACCAAACACGGCTTAAAGAAAGACTCTTAATTTTTCCTTTTGTCCAGAATCCTATTGGTAATTTTCCTTTTTTTACCTGGAGGATTCCATGCAACTTAAGCACTTAAAGAATAGCAAGCATTACATCCTCTAAGAGTAAAGAAATATCAGTAAGATCAATATGCAAATATACTCTCCGGACACATGTGAAATAGATGAAGACATGGATGGAGACATGGTAAAAGTCTCATTATAGCAATAAATCAAGAACAAGCAATAGCTACATGTAATCTACAGTCTACTCAGTCCAAAAATGAATTAATGGGATCACCTACGAGAAATATTCAAAAACTATACACTATGCTTCTAAACACAGACAGTTGTGGGGGGGGGGGGGGGGTGGGTGTGTGTGTGTCTGTGTTGTGCTGTTCTGTTAATCCATTTCTTTTCTAAAAGAGTAGAGATCAAAGTTCATCAACCGAAGCTTTCATTTTTTCCCCACAAAAATTCATTGACTTCGTCAAAAAAGAACCATGTTTTAAGCTTGTACAAACTGTCATTTCATATTTTTCATAGAACATTTGCAAGCTGCAACGGTTAACAACAAGGCAGCAGCTTCATTGGTCGAGGAACATAATTTAAAAC
This sequence comes from Artocarpus heterophyllus, assembly GCA_025403435.1. Classification (NCBI taxonomy): domain Eukaryota; kingdom Viridiplantae; phylum Streptophyta; class Magnoliopsida; order Rosales; family Moraceae; genus Artocarpus; species Artocarpus heterophyllus. The sequence goes on from CM046353.1 coordinate 8,555,748, forward strand.
CTCGCTGATTCCCACCTGGAGAAATCACTCATCAAAAGCCAAAAAATGTACTTAAATGAAGTTTAGAACATCAAGTTGGTGAATGTACATTCAAACTCAATGTTGCGCTGCAATGGGGACTTGCGTTCTCTAGACTTCCCAACCGATAATTTCCCAATAGAAAACACGGCATTTATTGACACCTACATGCGCCCATTGTCCTCGTGTTTGTGGGGTACTAAAATAAAAAATCTAGGTTTTGTAACAAAGCAAGATTTTTATCTTTTCCTCTAAGCTATTTATACCGATTTAAATGAAAAACCAGGCCCTTCACAAAGTCCCTACAAACTCCAAACGCCTCTCTCCTAAAACCCAAAAGCATCAAAAGGATCTGCTCACATACATTCACCAAAAACCCCCACATTTGTAAACTGCTTCACTACCAAACAATGCACTATACATAGAGAATCTTCATCTTGTTTACAAATAAAGAAATTAACTCCTAAAGATTCACGTTCATGTATGTATTGTTAAACCATAAGCATTTACAATACCAAAATCAAATAATCAAAATGCAAAAATGCAGATAAATATTACTATTATTCCAAAGTCAAGTTCATTTATTTCTTTCAAATAAACTTCATAAGCATTCAAAAGATTCTCATCAATAGAACATTGTCATATCTTCATTTCACCAAAAGTAAACATCCGAAACCCACACAAGTTACCTCCAAATCCGACACAAATATATACACAACATATATAGGTATAAATATATACGCCATAAAGGCAAGCTAAATGCTTCGAATTAGTTATCATATCTTTCATACCGTAATTAAAACCGAAACCAGTTCAATAATCAGAGCGGTGGTAATCCCTGTAATCGTCACGCGCCGCCGCCAAATCGTTCTCGACCCGGTCGGCAATCTTCTCCTCTTCGTACTTCAACCCTTCTTCCAGCGCGAGTCCACCCAAAGCTCCGGCGACCGCGCCCACAGCCAATCCTGCCCCGAGCCCCATCTTCCCGCTCTTCGGCTTCTGATCGTACGGCGTGTAGTCCAACGGCGCGGACGGCCCACTGGGCCCGCCGTAGCTCACAGGCCGTTCGAAGAACGGCCTCGGAGGCAGCGGCGGAGGTGGCGCGCTCGAGTAGTACCCAGGGTAATACCCAGAGTACGCATCGGGATACGAGCTGTAGTGGTACGACGACGCCCCCGGAGACGGTGGAGGAGGGGGAGGAGACGGAGAAGGCGCCGGCGAGGGCGAGTACCCCCTGTAGTCGCGGGGAGGAGGAGGAGGGGCAGTGGAGTAAAAATAGCTCGGCGGAGGGGCAATATGGTAATCCGGCGGCGGGAGAAGCCTTTCGCGGACGGCGAGCTTTATTCGGATCTTACCCTGGGGACGGCCGGACGGGCGGATGAGAGTGAACGTACGGATTCGGGTCGGGTCTTCGAGATCGGGCTGGTCCTTAAGGGAGATTCTTAAGGTTCCGACCAAGGGTTTGGTAGTTTCCGAGGGCTTGGAGTGAAAGATCTCAAGCGTGAGGAAGGAGTCGTGGAGGGAGGAGGTGAGGGGGAGGGTGAACCGCTCGTTCCAGACGGGGCGGGTTGAGCCTGAGTCGTCGGACTTGGTGGCAAGGCGGCGGTCGGGGTCGAGCCAGAAGACGGCGTAGGGCTTGAGGTCGCCGAAGTTGCGCCAGTTGACGTTCTTGAGGTGCTTGGCGGAGACGATCGTCAGGTCGAGATCGAGGGGCTTCGGCGGCGGAAGGCGAGAGGACGCCATGTTCGGGTTCGGCGGAGGTGGCGGTGGTGGATAAGGTAGTTGGGCTAACGTGCGCAGGTAAGGGTTTGGGGGGTGCGTAGGATATGAATGAAGGAGGATCAGGAGAGTTTGGCATCCGAGGATTTGGAATGTTGGGCAAGTCACACCGCTAAAAGGAGAAAGAGAAAGAGAGAGAATGGGATACAAGGATGACTTTGGGAGAAAAAGGGAAATGCGCGGGGGTTGAAATTTGTGTGACGATATTGCCCTTTATTTCCCATATTTTCGTTTCTTTAAACAAAAAGGATATTTGACATTTCCTTTCGATTTAGGAGATTGAACCGTTAAAGATTTTAACTTGATATTTAATAAAATGGTTAAAATTATTGCTTAAAATAATTATTATTATCGTATATAAAAATTTTATATTATGGTTATTTTTTTATTATTATTATAACATGTGAGAGTTTTACATAATTTATAAGTGCGTTTAGCAATCATGTCCTATTCAATTATAATAGTTAGAATTGTTACAACATAAAACTTTTACATACTATAATATAAAATAAAAATAAGTTGTAGTATAAAGTTTATATATACTTATTTAAAAAAATAGACTATAATAGAAAGCTCTCGTATGTATATTTATAGTAAAGTCGTTTCACTTATATTATCAATCACACTTTAACAATATTATTTATCAAATTTTTGTGTACATTAATATTAAAATTATTCTAACTTTTAGTTAGAACTATGATATCAGCCACACTCTAACAACATTATTTCTCAAACTTCGTGGGTTGGACGAAGGTAGAATTTGAACTCTTATTGACAGACAAGACACAACTGTACAACTAGTATTGAGAATAAAGAGTTTCTAGGGGCATTTGGTTCTATTCTTAAAATTTTTGAAAATATTTTTGTACATTTTTCAAGACAAAAATTTTAAAAACCCTCTCAGCATAATTTTAAAAAAAATTTCATTTTTCAAAACAAAAATATTTTTACCTGTTTTGAAAACATAACCAAACGGCCCTTTGTTTTACTTCAACAAAGATTTGTTTGTTTATATTTTATTTTGGTTTATTAGAAGGAGGATAATGTTGCTGTTATTTATTATTTGAAAGGATTGAAACGACAATATTATTATATACATAACACCAACAAATCAAAACAACAGCTTTAAAATTTGAGCTTTAAAAAAAACAACTTTAAAATGTGTGATTAAAGATGAGAAAATTTGAGTTTGAAGTTCGAATTTTTATATTCACATTTAAAAAAAATATATCATTGTTTCATAGTTAAAAAGATAATATTTCAAAATCAAATATTTTATTAAAAAAGAAAGCCTTAAACGACAATGTTATTATATACATAACACCAACAAACCAAAACAACTACTTTAAAATTTGAGCCTTCCAAAAAGAACAACTTTAAAATTTGTCATTAAAGATACGAAAATTTGAGCTTAAAGTTCGAATTTTTATATTCTCATTTAAAAAGAATATCATTGTTTCATAGTTTATATAATTAAAAAAAACGATATTTCAAAAATCAAATATTTTATTAAAAACAAAACCTTAAAACTCTAAAAATGATTAAGATTATCAATCTTATTAATAAAATATAAATAAATGCATGAAAATACAAAAAAAATGCATAAATAAGTCCATTTCCATTTTCTTCTCGGTGTAATTGTTTATATATTAGTTTAGAGTTACTTGGGAATAAGTCCATTTCCATTTTCTTATAATATATATTAGTTTAAAGTTACTTGGTTTTTTCTCTCCTGGCTGAATATAAAAGGTTTTGCTATCACTAATATCTTCTTGTTCTATATTAATTTTTTTTTTTTGAGATACTTATTCCATATTAGTTAATGACAATTTTGTATGTGATGCCGCGAGGAAAGACCTATGATAAAAAGGACCAATCACAATCAAATTGCACTCTTTCTTTTTTAGAAATGAAAACAATCAATTCCTAAAACTCATAGATTATGCTTTAGATCACAAAAAAAAAAAAAAAAATTGCATCGACCAAACTATCCCAAGAAAGAAAAAAAAAATTAAAGAGAACACAAAAAAAAAAAATTGAAATGAAATACTGATAGGGACAATAATCAACATTAAAGGATTAAAAAAAATAGCAGAAATTTCCTTTCACAATTTTCGCGCTAATTGCCATATTTTGCAACACTATTAAACTCGATGAATAATTTGATAAAACTAAAGTCGATCACCAAAGAAAGACTCCGGAATAAACTTGATCAATAAGCCGTAACTACGGCAAATATGCAGTCCTCCGATTCTTCACGACGGGAGGAATCACTTCATAGTCTTCCAAAGGCAGCAGCTCCATCACCAAACCAATAGTCCCTTTGGCCTTGCACTTGTCCCCCTCAGGCCTCACCAGCTGAAACCGGCCAAACGTCTTCCTCCGCAGCCCCTTCGGCAGCGGAATCACGGCCCGGCCCACCACCGCCATCCCCGTGGAGGTCCCGGGGTCGACGTCCTCGGAATGGACCCTCACAACCTCCACCCTCAGGCTCAAGTCCGCCCCCGCGCCGCTGCTGCTCCAAGGGTAATTCTTCAGCGTCATGCTCCAACACCTCTGCCACACCGGGTCCGGCTGCCCCGCCACGGCCGGGGTCCACAGCTCGGACTCGGCCGGGCCTAGGCCGAACACCAAGCGGTAGAACTTCATGGTATTGTCCGCCCGCCCGGTCGGTTCGTCGATCCCTTCCGCGTCGAAGAGGCTCAAGCTCAACGCCGCGTCTCTCTCCGGGTTGTGGGTGATCATCATGACGGGTTATCGTGGAGTCGATCCTTCATTGGACGAGTGCTGTGAAAGTTGGTGCAGTTGGATGAATTGGCTTCACGAATGCGAACATTTCTGTAAAAAAACATGCATTTAAAATAATCCATGCATTTAAAAGTTAAAATTAAAAAATATATTCCCTAAAAAAATTTTAAAATTTGAAACAGAAAGAAAAAAATAAATAAATGAAAAAAAGGCTAATGATTTGAGTTGAATAATATATTTACAAATTACCCGATCAATTTGAACCGAGAGTAGCTGCTCATGAATGAGGGGGAAGAAAGAAGCTACGTTGGCTACGTGAGTGGAGTGAACTGAAGTTGGATGTGATGGGCCTTATTTATGGTGAACTTAGTAGCAATTTTTTTTATTATTTAATAAATTGTAATTATGTTGGTAAAATGCTAAAATCTCCAGGTTTTTCTCTGTTTGGGGAAAAAAATCTAGGAATAATCCACAACATTTAATGCTTTTCATGCCTGTAAAAAATTGACGCCGTTAAGAGAATATGTAGATTGTATGTATGACCAATACGAATGCGCTTGACATAAAAAGTAGGGACTTTTAGTGCCGGTTAAAAACTAGTGTTCAAAGATTTAACATGAGTCTATAAAATGAGATTAAAAAAAGTCTCTGGCACTTACGCCGGGATCGCAACCGAGCAACACCCATTGTATGCTTTCACTGTTTTTTATGCACCTGAGGCACAAAGTATAGACCTTTAGGACATGTTTGTTTTTTGTATTTTTTAAATTTAATATATTTAAATTTAGATTCGAGTATCAATAATCCTTTAAATACGCGTTTATTTTCCCAAAATCTGAATCAAATGAGTATCAAGAGTTTTCAAAGTTATGACCCTTTAAACTCTTGATATATCTTTATTACAGTAAAAGCTGAAATTCTTTCTTATATTTGAGGAAAAAAATAAAAAATCATAACTTCTTCATTTAATATCCAATTGAGATGATTTTTTCATTGTGTTTCTAATGAAGAGAGGAATAAATTAAGATCCATAATCATTAACATTAATATTTTATTAGATTTGTTAATAAATCAAAAAACTTTTTTCATTACCTCTCCAAACACAAATTTCAATTTTATTGTATATTCAGATTAAAACTTAAATGCACATTAAAACATTAGTTCGGCTAACAATTTAAATCACACAACTCAAATCAAATCACTAATTCGAATCCATTTACCAAACGGACCATTAATGTTGGTTAAAAAAAAGATTAAAAAAAACTCTTTGCACTTCTGCCTATATTACAGCTGAGCAGCATTCGTTGTATATTCTCACTCGTCATTTTTAATACACTTGATGTACAAATTAGAGACTTTTAATGTCGGTTAAAAACTAATGTTCAAAAATTTTAACATCAGTCAATAAAACGAGATTAAAAAAAAGGCTCTTTGTTGCTTCTGCCTATTGCAATGGAGCAATACTCATTGTATATTTTTACTCATCATTTTTTACCCTTGCACAAAATTACTCACTATCACTGACGTTTTCAGCGTTAGCATGCTTAGATGCAACGTTACCAACACTCCTTGAATCTGCTAGTATGTTCACTAGTCGAAGCACAAAATAAAAAAGGTGGAACAAAAAAAAAAAGATCAAAGCAAAATTGGTTGGTTTGAAGAGTGATTTTAAGTAAATGGTCAAGAGTTCTAAAATTAAAAAATAGTTAGTAAAAAAACTGAAAAATACCATTTTCCTTTGGAAAACCCTAGCTTTTCTTTTCATAGGAGAGTCACCATGCTCGTTATATCCTTAATAAAAACTCTCATTCTATTTGGCTCATGGAATGACAAACATGTTGGTTTTGAAAAAAGTTTTTTACAAAATATAGCATAAACGTGGTAATAGTATGGATTGTGTATAACAAAAATTTTCTCAAAACTTTTATAAAACGCTATAGATTATATTAATTTCACACATAAATAAATATGTAAATACTTTGCTTGGCAATGGATAGACGTACGTGTGGGTATAAAAGGAATATGGTTTCTAATGATCACTCAACTAATTTAAGTTACAAAATAGAAGAACTCTTCTTCTTTTTCTCTCTCTTTCTACACCTCTATGTGAGTGTTTTTCTGCAGAGTACCCTCAGTTTCTCTAAGACTCATAAATATGTTCTAAATGAATGGAGGGGGCCTCTATTTATAAAGAACAAGAAAGCTAATCAATTTTAAAAAGTCTCTTTATTTTAATTTTAATATCAAATATTTAATTAAAATAAAATACACAAGTTTCTCACTCTTGCACGGTCATAGATGCCACATACACAAATACTCTATCTGTGTGTAGCGCTAATTCAATGAGAAAGAAAGAGAGAGAATCTGCTTAATTGTTTCCCAATCTTATTTGTCTCCATATTAAAATTTGCATATTTGAATTAAATCACATTTATTCAAAATTGGAAACACCAAATATGAAAACTTTACAAACAACTTTGATGTACATAAGAGGAATTTCCACTTTGTGCTTAGGCGCTATATACAGTGTGACCCTCCCGTTGTGTGCGCCACATACAATGGGCCCCACTCACTGTGTGACTTCTAAAATTAATTATTTTATCTCATTTATTAAACAAACTAATTATTTAATAAATATAAATCAATTCGTAATTAATTTATTTTTAATGATATTTAATTTAGAATTCCATCATTCTAAATTAATTATTTAAACCAATAATTCTACTTGTCTAACCCTGTGTTTACAAAGATAGCAGGGGACTAATGGACCTATAATTTCAAGTTCCTATAAAACCAATATATTAATTAAACTCTTTAACTAATATATTACTTTTTTATTAATTCCAATGTAACTCCACTAAATACTTAGAATTGCACTCTTGAAATTAGAGATATTCAATTTACTCATTTCTTAGAGTCATCTATTTGATATAGCCATTACGTATAAGTCAATATTTTATAAATAATTCATAATTAGAGCTAGGTAATATTCGTTAACCTCTCTAATTACTTCTTTATCCTTGAGTGTGACTGATTCTCTAATAAATAATAAATTCATAGACTTAAGCGTTCTTACTATTTAAGCCTTCAATCATTATTCAAGAGAATTATTTATCTGCTTCTTGTTACAGGAAATGGATTCAATCTTGTACCATTAACATTCTTGGCTACTTACTTCATCATGCCTCCAATTTATAAGAAATAAGATTTGATTCTCAAATCCATACCGAGTAAATCAAAAGACACAAGTTCATAGATAAGAGTTTGCTAATAACTCAAGATTAAGATCATCTTATGTATGATCATCGGTCGATGTGATTAGTACTTGCTATATTTAACAAAAATTATTAACTGTTCATATCTCATCACATCCCCATCCTACGTAACCTCATTATGCACAGTGTATTTATTTAATGACTCACTACATTAACGTTCAGGATAAAACTATTCAATTCTTAATGAAAATGACCTGCACTAGAAACGCTAATTAAAGATTCCATACTTTAATTGAATAATTAATTATAACAATTATTATATGTTGCTGACTATTTTAATTATCATCCTTAAATGTTATCCTATTGTATGTAATGCTTATATACAATATTTAAAGTCACATAAATAATTATAGAATTTTAATGATATTTTTAAAGTATTTATAATACATACACTCAAATATAATGAATAAATTCACTTTATTTATTTTTAAATATGTCCATTTCAAAACATCATATGCTTTATGGGCATTTACCCTAAGAAAACAAAACAAATCATTGATTTACTAGAAAAAAATTTAATTGTCAAAAGGAAATCCTTAAATAATAAAAAACATGGCAATTCCTCACTATATCCATGGATGCTCATAGTTGGATATGTTCAAAGTAGACAATAAAGAACTTGCTCGAGGAGCGACCAGACGACAAGATGTGCATGGATAGGAATTGCATGATGAAATCCACAAAGAAAAATGGCTAAATGGCAAGATCCAAGTAAGGAGCGGACGGGCTATAAAGATTTTGCATGAGCAATGAGTAGAAAGGCCATATCAATGAGATAGAAAAAGCAAATTATAAGATAGAGAGAAATAAAGAAAGAAAGAAAGAAAGCATTGTCCTAATTTAAAAACTACTAATGAGTGTTGAAAAATAGCCACTTATCCTGATTTTTTTTATAAAAAAAATAAGCTAGAGGAGATCAAACATATGGAAGGGAGAAAAAAGAAACAAAAAAAAGGATAAGGATAATGCAAAAATGGTCAAAATCGATGGAGAAAACAAAATTGAAGCGTAAAAGGGAAAAATGGTAATATGGGGGAGGACAAAAATGAAATTAATTTTTAGTTGAAAAACAAACAACATTCCTTAAAAAAAAAAAGTCCTTAAAAATATAATTTGCTTTACATACGATCTTGATATATAATTATAATATAACCCGTTAAAATAAGATGATGTTAACTAAATAAGTTTCATTGACCAAAAATTTTGACAACCATGTCAATATGGTCATTTTAAATTGGCCACAATTTTGAATTCCTAAAAAAAGTGTGCTTTTACATTAATTCTCCTCCCCCAACAAACACACAGAAGATAGAAAGGGCAAATTATAAGATAGAGAGAAAGAAAAAGCATTCCCCTAATTTTAAAACTACTTATGGGTGTCGAAAAACGGCCACTTATCCTAATTTTTTTTAAAAAAAAGGTTGGAGGAGATTAAACAAATGGAAGGGAGAAAGGAGAAAAAAAAAAGGATAAGAGATAATGCAAAAATCGTCAAATTGATTGAGAAAACAAAATAGAAGAGTAAGGAGAAAAAATGGTAATATGAGGGAGAAAAATGAAATTAATTTTTAGTTAGAAAACAAACAACATTCCTTAAAAAAAAAAGGTCCTTAAAAATAAAATATACTTTCCATATGATCTTGACATATAATTATAATATAACCTGTTAAATTAATATGACCTTAACTAAATAAGTTTCATTGACCAAAAATTTTGACTAACGTGTTGGACAGAACTTTGAGTTCCTAAAAAGAAAAAGTTAGCTTTTACATTAATATCTAATTGAATGGAATTTATCGTGGATCTATCCTATTTTTTCTTTCGAGTTAACATTGTTGATGTTTATCAGTGAGTGGCGGCAAATCAACACCATGTGCGTTTGCGCAAGGTGTTCAGACGGCTCTGCCCTGCTCGTTTTGGTCTGCTTGGATGTACCTACAACAAGAGGAGGGACATTTTGGAGGTACTAAAGGGGGACACCAGTGCGATACCAGGCAAGGGCTCTCCGACACTCAAGATAGGCGCTGCTCGGTAGAGAACAAGAGCTGATTAGTTGGGAAGCAGAACGTTGGCCTCGAGCTGCAGTAAATGTACTCTATTTATAGGCTGCCACTCAAACTGGGTCTTAGGTGGGTTTTACCCATGACCCGTGTGTCACATCTAGGCCTGTCAGAAGATAAGCAACAAGTGTCATGTCCCCTGTCGGTGGATTGGCCTCCATCAGACGGCGACAATGTGGCCATCTGTTGGCTTTTTGTGATGAGTGTCTGCCTACTTGTAGGCTCTGACAATCTGACCCAAGCACGCATCTTATCCGAGGAGGCGATAGTTCACGTCCCAACTAGCAGGGGCCTTGTAGAGCACCTCCAATAGGCAGGCTGAGCTCTTAGGATTGATATTGCGCCTCCCAGTGTATCTGCTAAGCATGTTAGCCAACCGCCAAGGATCTATTCTTCGGTGGATTACGCCGATCACACCCCCAATAAACGTGGTTTTTTTGTTAGACATGTATGCCTTAAAGAGTAAAAATGTAATATGTTTTTGGAGAAATTTTTATTAATAAAGAATTTATTTATTATTTATATATCAAATCTTGTCATCTTTACGTTCATATTTGTTAAATGTATATTAAGCAAATAAAAGTTTGAGACTGTCGTTCTAAACCTTTAAGAATTGGGCATATGATAGACAAATTATGCAGAAGACACAATTCTTAAGGTGACAGTCTAAATTATAAGATCCGCAATCGAAGGAATAAAGTTTGGCGCTTTATTCATGCAAAGATTGTTTTGTTATCTATATCCCTAACGGGAGATGGTTTGTCTTAACCATCGAAGGTGGACTCCATGAATAAAAACATTAGCACATTGTCATAGGTGACGATGTGTTAGATCAAGACATAAAGTGAATTGGTTTGGATTAATAATTCACTTTAGATAATCATATGTATTGTATCTTAATCCTAAAATGAATAGTGAGCCCATTGTCTTGACTTGCGCCTTTTGATGTACCAAAAGATGACATCCATATTTTAATATTGGTACACATACTGGTACGTTGGAGGCACGACTCTTGACAACGTAGACTTGTTATTCATAGATATGGAATCCATAGCTCCTCTTTAGAAGTAGTTGATATCCTCTTATATGCGTTGTCCTGTAATTGAAAAACTAGAGTGCTCAACCATTTGGATACGTAGGTGTAACCGAATGGTATATCGTCTTTGGATGGTAAGTTTTCCAATGGTGAGATAATGGAACACAAGAGAAAAATAATTGGGAAGGTAAGACAGAACTTGTCCTTAAGCCAATTATGGACAATCCTATGGGGATACGATATATTATGATATGCCATTGAGACTTAACTATATAGGCTTCTTAATTTTATATAGTTTGGAGTATAGCTCTAAGCTTTTAGTGAAGTAGTTTTAGAATTGATAATTATAAAATGCATATCTAGGATATTTGGTTTTATAATTACTAGAAGCTTGAACTATATAGGTCCATCAAGTCCCATTTGCTAGCTCATAAAAATCCTGTAACGATATGGCGTGCTTTTTCAATAATTGATGATTTGTGTCAAATTATTCGATTGACTGAAATTCGATAGGATCAGATAATTTAAATCTGTTTATCTGTTGAATTAATTTTATGAAAATTAATTCAAGATAAACTTGTTGAATTATCGGGATCAGATAATGCATTGATGTTTATCGGTTAGATTAATTTGAATAAATTAATTCAAGAGAAACTTGTTAGATTATCAGGAATATTTATTTTCCTAAAGATTATTTAGATATGACTGATTTTAATCAGATAACTTCTTTATTGGGTTATTTGAATTAAAACTAAGGCTCTATCCCAAGAATCTCGGATGGAAAATAAAAATTCGCATGGATCATTTATTAGAAGTTTGACAGGCCGATCTTTAAGTTCAGTTTGCCGATGGAGCAAGTTCGGCTTGCCGATAGAGCAAGTTTGGTAAGCCGATCTTTAAGTTCGGCCTGCCAACCGAGCGTTAAATAAATCACACGTTTTCACGTGGAATTTATCAGATATTGATCCTGATTTGATTCTGATTCGAATTTTTGAGGCTTTATCTTATAAGGACTGACCCTTAGGCCCAACCTCTATAAAAAAGGGAGTGAGTATCATAAGTTATTTAGATCAGTTGAGAATCTAGACTGAGACTCTATAACTCCTTGGAGAGCTATTGTTCACAAATTATGAACCATAGCTTTGGGTTTTCTCAATTGGTTAGAAGGAGAGTCATCGGGGAAAGGCTGAATGACGTGCACCTACATACACTCCGATCGTGGGTAGAGAATAGCAAAGAAGACCAGTTGGTTGATGCTCTTCTGGAACGTTATCCTCTTCACGGATTGCAGGAGCTTTTCTGCATTTACGAGGTTAGTAAGATCCGGTTAATTTATGCATATAATATGTCAAACTTGTGTTTTAAAAAATACTCTATTATAAAATTTTTAAATTTCGCAGCGTACTGTTTTTCCAACATTTTTTTGTATCATATTGGAGCTTTGGCTTTCTTGTCCAACATTGTTTTCAAATGGAGAACTTATATGGCAATCCCTAAGCAAATTGCGTAGTTTTCAAATGACAAATCTAAAAAGAAAAGAGAAATCAAATGACAAAAAAAAAGCCCACAAAGAATAAGCAATTAATTATGGCCTCAATACAAGCCAATCAGCATTGCTAATGTTGTATCAAATGCCTCGAAACAGAAAAGTCCTGCCACCTTTTAGAACTAGTCTCAACTCCTAGACATCTTCTTTGCTACACAAAAACCTCAACAAGGATTTTTTTTTTCGAGAATTAGAATATCATATGATACTGTCATTAATTTTTGTTAACAAAAATTGAAACTAAAAAGGGAAAAAAAAAACCAACAATACCATGTGATTAAGGCGCCTAAGATAACTGCCATGATTTTGTTTTCACATGTACACGCTGGCCCTCCTTTGTGCCTCAACCAAAAGCGTAACTTGTAAGGACAAACCTATTGTCCCTTCAAGCTTAAACTTGTCACCTTTAGGCTTGAGTAGTAGAAGCTTGTAAAATTTCTGCTTGTACAGCTTCTTTGGAAGGGGAACCTCGACCTGGCCCACCATCGATATGCCGATGGAGGTTCTAGAGGTAATCTTCATACTTCAGGTACCCTTGGCTTTCTAGTTAGGGTTTGGACGACCCTCCAGAATTTGTAACCGTAATTCACTCCAACAAGGCTCTTAGTCACTAGAAAACCAACAAGGCTCTTAGTCACTAGAAAACACCACGTGATAGAGCCTTTTTTCACAAAAGGATAAAGGCTCGGTTGTTTAATTCCTTATGCAGATAAGAGTTTCAAGCACAAAACAAACTCGTTTTTTGCCACCTGTATTGGCCTCGACACCACTCCTTGGAGCGTTAATGACGTTGCTCTTGTGATTGTGCGCTTCTTTGAATGAGCAGTGGTGTGGGGTGAATCATCATGATCCAGGTCATCATGGCTATACACAACGTAGAATTTAAGAAATGACTAGGAATTTGTATTGAAGTTTTCTAGAGAAAATGTACTTGGAAAAGAAGACGACTGCTGTTTGACTTATGAGTAAAGCCTAATTATATGATAGGGTTTTAATGTAGTCAATTAGTTGATGACTAAAAAATAACAACTGTAATCCCCTTTTAGAAGGATGGGATGACTTTTAGACTGATTTTTGGTGTGTGCTTTTTATAACATGTTTGGAAGAGTAGTTTAAACTATTGGTTTGGATTTGAGAACTATAACATGTGAGAGCTTACACTATAGCTTTTTACTATAGCATGTGAGAGCTTTATACTGTTTATAGTTCAAACCATTCCAAACACACATTTATAAGGTGTTTGGAAGAGCAATTCAAAACTTGTAAATAGTGTAAAACTTTCACATGTTACAATAAAAAGTTACAATGTAAAGTTTTTATATGCTATAATTCTCAAACCTAAACTGATGGTTTAAATTACTCTTCTAAACACCTTATTAAAGTCCCAAAATTCAAACTACCTATTATTTAGGTATGAATTTGGTAAATACAAATTTATAAGAGGGGTACAGTTGTAAACAAAGAAATTACCCTCCGCGCTTTGGCGCATCAATTTGCTTTCTTGAACGTAACAACCACCCAGCAAGGGAGAGACAGAAATGGGGTTCTGATCTTAAATGCCATCAACGTCTGTTATTTACGATCGCTACGGCCAAAGTCAGAGATTGATCTCCTCTTTCTCTCTCTAAAAAATTCCCTCTCCAAAGATCTCAGATCTCTCTCTCCCAGCCTCCCTCTTTCTTTTCCTCCGCCTTTTCCGTGAACCTTTTTCCTACACTTTCTCGAGAAAATTATAAGGATCATTGTAATTTTTTTGCCCGGGAAAGGAGGATATGTCGGACGCTTTGATCAATGGGCTCGCCGGAGCCGGAGGAGGGATTGTTGCTCAGCTCATCACATATCCTCTTCAAACCGTACAAATTTTCACTTTCTCTGTCCTTTTTTGTTTTATTTTTTGGTTTTGTACTTAATTTATCTGCCTTGTTCTTCGCTTTTGTAAACTTGTTTTCATTTTGTGTGGTTGTGATCCGTAGGTGAATACTCGTCAACAGACGGAGCGTGATCTGAAGAAAGAGAAAAGGAAGCTCGGAACCATTGAACAAATGTGTCAGGTCAGGTCTTGCTTTTTTTTTTTTTTTTTTTTTTTCATGTTTTCATGTTTTTCACTTTTTTCATGTTTTCATACCATTCTTTTTTCCTGCATTTTCTCGGCAACCAAAAAAACGGTTATTCTTTTTCCCTGTTTTGATTTTCCTTTTTTTTTTTTTGTCCTGAAAAGCTGTGTGATTGTTCAGGTTGTAAAACTTGAAGGATGGGAACGATTATACGGAGGTTTGACGCCGTCGTTGGTCGGCACAGCTGCTTCTCAGGTGAGCTGGCGTTAATCTTTCATTCGAGTTGTTTCTCTCTCGTAATATTTTTTTTAATTTAATGTCTATTGGAAGAAAATTTGCTCTGTTGAATTCGGTAGGGAGAGAGCGATTTTGAGGCGTCCTTTTGTTTTCAATTAAAGTTTCATGTCACTGTTTAATTGTTGGAAATTTGATAGAAAAGAGAGACTTTGAAATTTTCACTATTAAACGAAAGAGAAAGGAAACTTACTTTTGATGGGCAAATTGCATATAATAGTGTGTGTTTGAAGATATAGACTTAAGAGTACTGGGATATTTGTTTGTTGATAAAGATACATGGAGTTTCTTGTTTCTTGGAAGATAGTATTAATTCTATATTTGCTCAATTGGACAAATTCTATATTTGCTCAATTGGACAAATTGCATAAAATTTTTTTAATGTTTTTTTATGCAAAGGGCATGTGGTCCCATGACTCTGAAGTATGTGCCGCTGTTGCATCCACTATCTGTCACATATCATCTGCATCATTTCAGATTCATAAGGGTCTTATGATGAGGATTTCGGATAACTGCCTTTGTTTTTATCTCAAAAATTAGTCCATTCTCCACTATTAGGTTGTCTACCTGACATGCGAAACCACAAGCCTACAAATTACAATTACAATCTTCTAGGAAAAGTAATACTGATAATGATATTGAGGACTATTCTGGAGAGTTGTTATTTTGCACGTCTAAGTTCTTCAGAGATGCAAATATATCTTTGTAGATGATTTTTGAATTTGCATTCAAGTTGTTAGATATAGTGACACCAAATAATGACTACAATATATTATTTTAAAACATAAAAGTCAGTTGATACTCCCACTTGAATTCCCACACTTATCCGTTGAACTTGCGTATCTCAATAATGGAAGATTAGAAACAAAGGAGCTGCTTTGAAAACAGGTCACTTGAATTAAAGACCAAAGGGCTGCTTTGCATATCTAACAAGAGAACTTGTAAGATATAGTGACACCAAATAATGAGCTACAATAAATTATTTAAAACATAATAAGTTATTTTAAAACATAAGAGTCTGTTGATGCTCCCACTCGAAATCTAACACTTATATGTTGAATTTGCATATCTCAATAATGGAAGATTAAAAACAAAAGAGCTGCTTTGAAAACAGGCCACTGAGGAGGGTTTCCCCTTAAAGGAGGATCGCCTTCCTGTAGGACTTTCTCATATTTTTCATCTCTTCTTCCCTTATTTGTCCGTCAAATGAGTGTTTATTGTTTATCCATATGCAGAACTTACCCATGCAAGGGCCCATATTAGGGCATATGTCGATAATATGAAATGCTTTAGCTCTATCTTCGTACACTTGTATATAAGTTTCTAAAACAACAAGAGAGCTCGTAGATAACCAGTTATATGGGTCAAATTCGACTAATGGACCTATAAATTATTACACTGGATTGTATAGTTTGGTTAGATTGCTATTTGAGAAGAACACAACTTTTTTTTTGTTTTTTCAGAAAATTCACGATCTTGGAAATAATGAAGTAAAGCAAGCCTGCAATTCGTAACTTGCTTCTGTTTAATATGGATTTATTTGTGTTTTCAACATAAGTTAGATAAGTTACATGCCTCTTTCCTTTTATCTCTGTCGGAACTTTCTTAGTTTAAAATGATAAAGACTCTCAGTTTTGTTTTATCTTCAGCTTGCATTACATTTGCCTTGTTTTCTGGTTTCTTATGTAATTTTACTGGTACAGGGTGTTTATTATTATTTCTATCAAATATTCAGGAACAAGGCTGAAGCTGCTGCACTTGAACAAATGAAAATAGGAATTGGTGATGGATCAGTTGGGATGTTCTCGTCACTTGTGGTGGCTGCATTATCAGGGTGATTTACTTAGTTAATACGATCATGTATCTTATGGCATTCACTATTTGTTATTATACCTCAACAATGGCTGTGATTTTTTTTTTTTTTTTACTGTATCAACTTTTTCATTGTGCTTTTACCAAAAAAATTGAAAAGGTAGTGATAACAGATTGCAAATTATTCAGTCTAACTGAGTTCATTACTTCATCTTTGTGATAAATATAATTTTATGCAACAAATTTCCTGATACTCAATTATTTAATCTCAGGTGTGTGAATGTGATGTTGACTAATCCTATATGGGTAGTTGTTACCCGCATGCAGGTAATGAAGCTTAAATTTTAAGTATGTCTCTGAAAAGTTCAATTGATCTGGATGGATTTTTATTTGTGTTATTTTCCAACTAGATTGAAATAGTGAACGGAGAGGTTAGAAAAGTTTGTTAGAAAATTCCTTTCCAATCTCATGAACTGGGAAATATAAGTTCGTGCCTGTTAAACAGCAGAAAATTGTGGACACAAATCTCTCTGCTTCATTCTATCTATCATGATTTTTGATTCCTGGATAATTTGTTTTAAGCTGATTGATGGTCTGGAACTTGGATAGGGGTTGAACTCTTTAATAATTTATTTAATTAGCAATATCACCAAATAATTTCTTCTGTTGCGCCACTATCTCTCACCCTCTCTCTCTCCGCGGGTTTATGACTTAATCTTTTTTATTTTTTGTTTCTTTTGGTTGGAATTGTGTATGACCTACAGACATACAAAAAAATCGCAAAGTCCCAGCCTGGTCAGACACTGTCAATTACTCCAGGTGAAGCAAGTCTAATTGCAGCAGCTGAGCCACATCCCTACAGGACTGTCCATGCGGTTAGTGCAATCCCAATCTTCTTATTCCCCTTCTCTTTATCATTATTAGGAGGGAATTGTAAGCCTACTAGTTTCTTGCTGATAATGAACTTTGTTAGATAATATTCCCACAGCATTATTGATCACAATTCTTTGAAGTTTTTAGAAGCAGGACATTCTATTGCTAATAGCTTGAAATGTTAGAGGAAAAAGATCGGAAACTCCTTTCATTAATGATTAGTTTGAAAGTACTCTATATGAGCCCATTTATGCGGCATAAAAAAAAAAAGGCTCAACATTGATTGGAGGCATTGCTTTGTTACAATTAGTTTCTTTGTTGATTCAAGTTTTGCATTTCTTGCGGAATTTATGTTGCCATTAGATTTATTCTTGTTTACTTATGAGTTATGACAAACTGTGTAATGTATACAGATTCAGGAAGTTTATGATGAAGCTGGAGTTTTGGGTTTCTGGAAAGGTTTACTCCCAACATTGATCATGGTACGTGAGAAGCGACTCTTCTCATTTGCTAAAAGAAATACAACTGATTTTTCTTGCTCCTGACTACAGGTGAGTAATCCTTCCATACAGTTCATGTTGTATGAAACCATGTTGAAGAATCTAAAGAAAAGACGTGCTTTGAGTAAGCAGGGTAACAATGGGATTACTGCTTTAGAGGTTAGATTCCTTATTTTGATCTATAAATTCCTGCACACCGGCCATTCGGTGGATTTTGTAGCTTATATTTCTTCGAGTACTTCTGGTGCTAATGCGTTGCTTCTTACCTCGTCACCCTCCTTTATGTAAGCTAATAGATTGCCTTATTTTGGTAGATATTTCTTCTCGGTGCACTGGCGAAATTAGGAGCTACTGTCCTAACGTATCCTCTTCTAGTTGTGAAGGTAAATGATGCAAGTTAAAGCAATTAAGTGCTAGGGAAATTCATTATGGACCTAAATCTTGCAAGCTCAATATTGCTTTAGGATGAACCTTTGCTAAGACGAATCCGAACATGTGTGTATAGTGTTAAATCTTGAGTTGCTCTAAAGATTGAAAACTCAACTGCATTAGTTTTTGAAAGCATTATGTCCCACCGTAAGGCTAGACTTGCAAAACTTTTTGGTTTTGATCAGCTAGTCATTAGTTTCTTCTTTGGTGCAGTCAAGGCTTCAAGCGAAACAGGTTACAACTGGCGATAAAAGGCATCATTATAAAGGTTCGAACTGTCACAGCAACATATTCATCATATACGTTATTATGATGTTAAAGTAACATCTTGTGTGTTTTTCACATCTTGGCCTCTTTTGATGGACCAATGCTGCTCATCCTTTATTTTGCGATGCAGAACATTAAAAATTTTTTCATGGATCCCTGATCTCATGAAATCTGGGTGTCAAGATTTTGAGAGTTTCGTAAAAGTAGTATTATTTTTTTGTCCCTAATTAATTACCCTCACAAGTTCTGTTTTAGTTTCATGACGTGGCATGAAACTAATTTATTTATTTGTTCATTTATTTATTTATTTTGGACGAGTATCATTTTTCATGATATTAACTTAGTTCTAATGTTCTACCAATGTGGCCTGGGAATTTCTGATGAGACTATAGTAAAAAAAAAAAAAAAGCAACCCTACATTTTTTTTTTTGTTGAAGAGAAACAACCCTACTTATGCTTAAATCTTGGTTCAATTGTCCCATGTAGTAACTTGAGATGTTGATAAATTTACAATTCAGGCACATGGGACGCTGTTTTGAAGATGTTCCAGTACGAGGGATTCAACGGGTTCTACAAAGGCATGAGCACTAAAATTGCACAAAGTGTACTCGCAGCGGCTGTTCTGTTCATGGTTAAGGAAGAACTTGTTCGGGGAGCTCGGTTCTTGCTTACCAGTAGCTCCACTAAGAAAGTGAAATCAAAGTCATAGCCTCCCTCTCATTCTACCATTTTTCCTTTTTCTTTTACTCGCAAGCTTAGCTACGCATTTTTATTAGCAAGTGTTTATCTATATAATATTATTATTTATGCCCGCATTGGCAAACTCTGCCTTGGCTATAAAAAGGATGCAAGAAGGGATGATTGAAAGTGATGATTGTAATAGCATGTTATCTCTAGTAAGATCTTGTCTAGAAATTCATGCACAGGTGGTGCTAAACACCATCTACTAATAATGATAGGTCTTGCAGTGTAGGAGCCACATGTGAGACCCATCTTTTATCAGTGATGATATTTAGCGTCGATAGTGCCCTTAAGTATTTTTCATGTTTGTTCATTTGCTTTGACTTGTTGAATTTATGCTTCCTTACATCCATTAATTAACTAAATTCAAAGCAGGTTTAGGTTTAGCCTAGCCAATTGTATATTTTGGTAGAAAATGATCCAAATGTATTGTCATTGAGGCGTTTGTCACAACTCCTAACAAACAAATTGTGGTTTAACTCGCAAAACAGGTAACCACTGCGCTTTGTGTATTCAAGAGTTGATGCCTGTGGATTCAGTGGTGGCAAAATTAAGTGAAAGGGGAGAGGGCAGTTTGATAGATTCACGAAATACACCATGTAGTTGAACTTGTTGAACGATGATACTTTTCAAAGCATGTTTTGCTGAAGGGAAAACATACCTACTTGTGCTTAATTTAGTCATGTGCACAGCACGTAGTCAACAAATAGACGGACGTTAGTCAATTCATAACTTTTGTATCGTTTTTGTAAGTTCGAGGTTGTTTTAGCTTAAAAAATCGGGACCAAATAATCACTGTTTAACTATATTGGGGACTGTTAGACCAATACTATAAAATGAAATGTCATGGGAGTAATCAATTAAGTTCCTTTCGCTGGTTATATAATCTGATCTTTCGGATATGGAAATTCGTGTCTACTAATTCATTGGACCATTATATAATACAATTGTCTAACATTGTAATATTCATATATATATATATATATGTTTGTTTGGAATTAATAATGTCATATTTGAAAAAAGAAAAGAAAAGGGAAAGGTGCTTAAACATGTTGAGCGGCCTTTCAATGGATTGTTTACTCGTTCTACTGGATCAGAATGTATCTTCACATGCGTAAACCCAATATTTTTTATTTCATATGGAAAAAAAAATTCAAGGGTTGTTCATTGTATTTTGTTTATCGTAATCCATAAATGGAATTAACAACCAAAGATCTTGGCAAACGATAAACAAATAAATAAAACCAAACCCAAGACTTAGAGGCCATAAAGTTTGGTATTTTGTTAATGAAAAACGTTCAGTGTGTTCGTGTTTTATAGGCTTATAACTTATTTATGAATTAGAAACTCAATTACAATTAATTTGAGAAAAAAGTCCCAATAGTCAACTAATGACGGATAACATCCGTAATATCTATTAATTTCATCGATTAGCTTGTGTGGGAGAGTCGTTCAAACCTTGTGGTTCCAATCACAAATAGTGTAAAACTCTCGTATATTACACTTAAAATAAAAGTATTATAGAGTGTAAAGCTTTTATATATTATTTGTGATTCTAACTCTTCTCTTAAACACCCAAACTATAAAACGATTTTTCTCCCTTGTAAAAATTAAAAAAAGGGATTAATTACAAAAATTCCCCATGAACTATAGCTTTTGTAACCCTTGTCCCTCAAACTTCAAAACATAACATCCATTCCCCCTGAAATATGAACTGTTAACAAAAATGGTTCTTCTGTTAGAATTTTAATGGCAAATTGACAAATAATTTGAAAATTAGAGATATTTTAGTAATCCTAGTTATAAAACAACAAAAATTTAAACTATAATAAAAATAGTATTTATTGATGATTAAAAATAATAAAAAATAATTTAAAACATATTACTTTCCGTATCTCTCTTTCTTTGATATACGGAAATTTTTAAAATTTTATTATTTTTTTCACACTCAAAATATATTTTGAAATTTTAAAAAGTATAATTACCAATAAAAGCTTTAAAAATATGAAAGAAATGTTATTAATATTGTCAGAGTTTTTTCTCTTTGAAAGTTTTGTGTTATATTAAATATATTTATGTTATTTTCTTTTTCATTTTACTAATGTATATAATTCTTAAAATTTTAAAGTACCTTTTATGTGTAAAAAAATAAAAGTTTAAAGAAAACTTTGGTATATAAAAAAAATGATTTCAATAGTATAATAATTTTAATTGAATTTTTTATTTTTAATCATCAATAAATATTATTTTTATTATAGTTTTAATTTTTAAGGTTATTTTTATAACTAAAATTACTAAAATACCTTTAATTTTATAATTATTTATCAATTTTTAATTAAAATTTTTAAAAAATAATTATTTTTGTTAACAGCCTATATTTCAAAAGAAAAAGATGTTATGTTCTGGGTCTGGGTCTGGAGACAAATTCTTCTATTAATCCCAAAAGAAAAAAAACCCTGTGCGGGTACACATTACGCACCAAGGCGTAGGATAGCATACAAAAACCCGTGCAACCATTTTCAGACACAAAAAAAAAAAAAAAAGAAAAAAAAGGGCCCCAAAGTCTTCCCCCCACAACCACAAACGGAACCCCTTCTCTTTTCTTCTCACTTCCCCCAAAGAAAAAATGAAAAAAAAAATGCCGGACAAAAAACCAGAGACCGGGACCAAAAACCCTAAGAAGGCCAATCTCTTGGATCACCACTCCATCAAACACATCCTCGACGAGACCATCTCCGAGGTCAGTATTCTCATTTCTGCGATCTCCTTCTCTAGGTTTTCCTCACAATTCTGATTCAAATTCTCCTACTTTCTCTCCCATTTCCTAAATTTGCGAACAGATCGTCTCTAGCCGTGGATACGTGGAAGACGTGATGCTGAGCAATGTCCGATTGTTGCTCGGAACTGTCATCATCGTTATTGCTCTCTTCGCTCAGTTCTACAAGAAGAAGTTCCCCGAGAATAGTGATTTCCTCATCGCTTGCATCGTGTTATATCCTTTTCTTACATCTTTTTTTGTTTTTTTAAAAAATCAAATTGCTTCTGTTATACATGTGATAATCCAAGGAAAAACATTTTTTATAGTAATTTATTGGAGCGTGTTTGATCTTGACTCTGGCAAGTATATAGTCTTCAATGGATTGTTGCAGCTGATCATATACACGAAGGAGAAGAATGCGATCCTGTTTACCTACCCTCCTGCGGTATGTTTCCTTTTGGCTAGCCATTTTTTCATATATCGTTATGAATTATATGTTATTTTACTGGTAATACACCATGTATGTGCATGCTTATGTTTCTGTGTTATTTTATGCACGAATGATCTAATCTGGGAAGTAGGAATGCCCTTGAGGATAGGAGATTCGGGTTAAACTCAATTTTAGTTCCCAAACTCTGGCCAAATGCCATTTTGATCCCTGACCGAATTTTAAAACGTTATTAGCTGGTCCAAAACCTTTCAGCTGTTTGTTAAAATCTCAACCGAAAACGACATGGCTTTCTTGTCAACAGTTGTGTTCTAACATATAGAATTACAAAATTTAGTCCCATTAAACTGGACATGGTCCTCACGAGCCTTTTTTTTTTGGTTGAGTTTTTAGCAATCGAATGGCTATTTGGGGACCTTTTTATAGATTGGGGGCTTGTTTTGGCACGTGTTGTTTTAGAAGTTGTGGATCAAAATAGAATTGGGACAGTAGTTCGAGACTAAAAATGAAATTACTCAAGAGATTAATGACTTTCATACTAACTAAAATACAAGGGAAAAGTTATTTGTATGGATGAGTGGAAATATAAACATGTTGTATGGTTGTAGTATTCTCTTATCTGAAGAAGTGTGTTTTGAGTTTTGTTTCTAAATACCAGATTCTGATGTAACAGAACTGGCTATGTCAGGCATATAAGTGGTATTAGCATATATCATCTTTTGAATGTTAAGAGATTCCAATTTCATTTCCATCTAACCATTGACAATGACATTACCGAGAAAGCATGCATTCACTTATATCACTGAGGTTTGGCAAGGTTGCTTCAGCTGCCTGCCCTTTTTGGAATCGAAGTAGTATTAGCAGTCCTTGCAGTCCTTTAGACCTAAAGGCCATTTCATGCCATCTCTTCCTTGAAGGAGTGAAATTTTGCTCTTTTGTTTTGCTTTATGAGTAAAGCACCAAGCAACTTGGCAATTGATTTATACTTTTATGATCATATGGTCTTCAATCTTGTATTATTTGGGATGTAAGATGAACTTGGAACATGAATTTGTTTGGTAATGTTTTGATGAATTATAACTATCTTGGCAGTCTTTGAAGCTGCCATTCCTTGTTCTTTTGAACATGTTGTAGAGTTACGCTTGAAACATTTCGGTGTTCTCTGTCTGGTTTGAAACATTTGTTTTGCAGGGATCTTTCACAAGCACTGGGTTGGAGGTCTCTTCCAAGTTGCCAAGATTCTCTGATATGTACACGCTTACAATAGCAAGTGCAGATCCCAAATCTATTTCTGCAAATCCACCAGTAGAGTTGACAAAGAGTGTCACTAAGTGGTCTCTCTCTCTCTCTCTCTCTCATGTGTACATAATGTCTGCATGCACATCGGTTTCTGCTTTCTTTAATCTGTTAAGAGCTCCTTCATTTTGATGCTTTTTCTAACATTGCAGGTTCACCAAAGATGGAGTTTTGGTGGAGGGCATTTTCTGGAAAGATGTTGAAGCATTGATAGATGAATATTCGAAAGAACCAAAAAAGGGCAAATGATTTGAAGCTTCAGACCTCATTTGATAGGGCAACACTGGCTGGGCAGGAAGAGCAGCCGTAGTTATACTTCCCTGTAGTCATAGATGTTATGCGGAATGACATGGTCCTTTACATTGATCATTTTAGAGACAAAACCTGGTTTGAAGTTTTTTCCAATTTTAAAAGACAAAGTTTTCACATTAATTGTAGCCATGTTGCTCTGTTGCTGAAATTTAAAAAAGGTGGCTTTTTCCTTTAGAGAATTTTATGGTAGGGTCGGTCCTGCACAGTCGAAACTAATTTTATTTTCTTTTAATATGATTAAAATGCAATTTAATAAGCGTTTTGGCAATGTCATTCATAAAATATCATTTCAACTGTTATAGTATAAAACTCATATGTTACAGTAAAATCCTTCTAACTTTAGGTTCTAATTGTGTTACCAAACGCATCCTTAATATTTGGAAACACACATAATATTTGTACTTTGAGTCCATTTCAGTCAGATATTTTTAGATTTCTAGAGTGTTTTGTAACCTTAAATTCAAAATACTGCAACATATGATAAATACATTTGTAACTTATTTTTGTTTTATAATGTAGCATATGAGAGTTTTATACTGTTTGAATTTAAACCGTTGGTTAGAACTAAGTTTTGCAGACATCCTTGCCATATTGGCTGGTTTTTGGTTCAACTGCTTGCTGTAGCAAACAAAGTTGTTCACTGTCGCTTTGTTTGGCAGTGGACATTTTGATCTTTGGGAATGGGGGTTGAAATGATTCCAATGAAGTTAGAAGTGGGCAAGGATGGGAAATTGCTAACAGCTTTGGAGCAGCAAAAGGGACAAATATACTTTGGTTCGTCAATATGTAGAACACCAAAAATTGAACAAGCGGTCTAAATCCATACTACGAGCATCAAATGGAGGACTTTACTTCCCTGGCCCGTTTAACCTTCATCGATTGGAGTGTAAACAAAGAGTGAAAAAGGGCAAATAATAGGAATTAAAAATTGGAACTTTCTTTTTTTTTTTTTTTTTTAATGCAAGACCTTTGACGTTTTACAAAAAAAAAAAAGGAAAAAAGAAAAAAGACAACAAATTTGTTTTCAAAAAAAAAAAAATCGTTTGTTATTATTTTAGGTGTTTTTATAAATGTTTTTGTACGTTTGTTGAGGTAAAAATTTTAAAAATATTATCGGCACAATTCTAAAAATTTTTTTTTTTTAAAATAATATTATTTTTACATATTTCAAAAATACTACTAAACGAGCCCAAACTTGTACTTCATTTTCAAAAAATTGCATGCCTAAAAAAGTTTATTCAATACACACTTAAAAAAAAATTATGTCATTCTATTATCTATATTAAATGTTTAAGTTGTACTATGCCTAAACATTTGTCATATTTATCAAAATTAAGCTTCAAAAAATATTTCTCCTTTATTTTCATACAATGTTAGTTGTTCAGATTTTGAACCTTAAACCTATGTCTTTTTAATATATTTATTTAAGCACAAGAGAACATATGCGCGACAGTCCTCCAAAGGGAAAAAGAAATCATATCATCTAAAACTAATTAAAGTAGGCCCCACAAATACGATACTCATAATTTTCTTTGGGTCCAAGTACTTTTTTCTGTCGTTGGAAAGATTGGGTCCTATTACGTGACACCAAGAATAATTTACTGGTCCTTTTTTTAAATTTTTTTTTGGTTTTTGAATGGTGCTGGTTGAAATTTCTAAAACAGAAAAATAATTTTATCAGTCCCTTTCACGGTCTCCCAAATAAAGAAAAAAAAAAGGAAAAATAGAAGTCTTATACATTGGGGGCTTTTGGATAAATGGCTTTAAGAAAAAAAATTTTACAAATGACTTATTTTTCTTTTGCATCAAAAATTAAGCTTTGGGTAAGAAAATTGCTTTAAATTTTATTTTTTTATCATGTTGAGGTTTCTTTCTTTGTTTAAGGTGTTTTTTTTCATCTTTTTGAAAAAAAACTAGAACAATTTTTTTTTACCAAAAGGCTTAATTTTTGGGCCAAAAAAAAGAGATCATTTCCTCAATTAAAATTTTTGACCGGCTTTTTTTTCAAATTCTTCCTACATAATTAGTCCAAGGAAAGTTCGTCCATTACCCAAAGAGTTCTCTTTTCCCCTTCTTTGTGGTTGTGTTGATGATGTCACGCTGTCTTCAGTCCTAAATTTTTTACCTCTTATATTAAATTAAATAATTCTTTCCCCTCGTTAATTTTTTTTGATATAGTATGCAAAATGCTTTGTTAATGAAAATACCATTGACTTCGAACAAAGTTAAAAAACACTAATAGGATGTTTTGCAAATAGTTAGAATCGTTAGTTAGAACTGTTGGAAAAATAGTATGCAATGGAATTTTAAAAATTTTATATCAGAGTTTTTTTCAAAACATAAGTTTGACATGCTTTATGCATAAATTAACCAGATCTTACTAACCTTCGAATGCCGAAGAACTCCCGCAATCCGTGAAGAGAAGTAACGTTTCAGAAGAGCCTCAACCAACTGATCTTCTTTGCTATTCTCTATTCACGATCGGAGTGAGTGTGGGCTCACGCATACAACTCTTCCTCCAGGTGACTCTCCTGCCAACCAATTAAGAGAACCCAAAGTTAGTGTTCGTGATTTGTGAATAAGAGCTCTCAGAGAGTTTCAGATTCTCACCAGCAGAGTATCACTCTTAATCTCTCAATTGATCTAAATAACTTATAAGACTTACTCCTTATGTATAGAGGTTGGGTCTAGGGTCAGTCCTTATCAGATTGGGTCTCAAAATTTCGAATCAGAATCAAATTCAGATCAATATCTGATAAATTTTGCGTAAAATGCGTGACCTTTTTCTTTGCGCATCGACAGGCCGAACTTGCCCCATCGATAGGCCGAACTTGAGGATCGGCATGTCGAACTCTCGAAAAAAAAATCTTAGCGAATCTTTTATTTTTCACCCGAGATTTTATAGGATAAAGTCTCAGTTTTAATTCAAATAACCCAATAGAGAAGTTATCTAATTAAAATAACTTTATCTAGATAATCTCTAGGAAAATAAATGAATTCCTAATAATTCTATAAGTTTATCTTGATCTAATTTATTTAAAAATTAAATCAACTGATAAACAGATAAGAATTATCAGATCGCAATAATTCAACAAGTTTATCTTGAATTAATTTTGTGATAAAATTAATTCAACCGATAAACATACATGAATTATTTGATTCTTTCGAATTTTAACCAATCTAATAAATCTGACGTAAGTCACCAATTATTGAAAAAGTACGTTGTATCGTTACAGGATATTGTGAGCTAGCAAAGGGGACAAAATGGACTTATATAGTTCAAGCTCCCGATAATTACGAAACCCAATATCCTAGATATATATTTTATAATTATCAACTCCAACGCTACTCCACTAAAAGCATAGAGCTGCACTCTCGAACTATATAGAATTACGAAGCCCGTATAGCTAAGTCTCTATAACATATCATAGTATATCGTATCCTCATAGGATTATCCATAACCGGCTTAAGGACAAGTTCTGTCTTACCTTCCCGATTATTTTTATCTTACGTTCCACTATCTCACCATCGAAAAACTTACCATCCAAAGACAGTATACCGTTCGGTTACATCTATGTATCTAAATGGTTGAGCGCTACAGTTTTCTAATTACAGGATAACGTATATAAGAGGATATCACTTCTCCTAAAGAGGAGCTATGGATTCCATATCTATGAATAACAGGTCTACACTATCAAGAGTCATGCCTCCAACGTACCGGCATGCATACCGCTATTAAGATATAGGTGTCACCCTTTGGTATATCAAAGGACACAACTCAAGACAATAGGGCTGACTATTCATCTCAAGATTAAGATAAAATACAAATGATTGTCTAAAGTGAATCGATTTTTTGAGACAGAATTATTAATCCAAATCAATTCACTTTATGTCCCGATCTAACACATCGTCACCTATGACAACGTGCCAATGTTTCTATTTATAGAGTCCACCTCCGATGGTCAAGAAAAACCATCTCCCAATAGGAATATAGACAACATAACAATCTTTACATGAATAAAGCGTCCAACTTTATTCCCTCGATTGCAGATCTTATGATTTAGACCGTCACATTAAGAATCGTGTCTAAAGTGAATCGATTTGTCGAGACAGAATTATTAATCCAAATTAATTCACTTTATGTCCCGATCAACACATCGTCACCTATGACAACGTGTCAATGTTTCTATTTATGGAGTCCACCTTCGATGGTCAAGACAAACCATCTCCCAATAGGGATATAGACAACATAACAATCTTTACATGAATAAAGCGCCCAACATTATTCCCTCGATTGCGGATCTTATGATTTAGACCGTCACCTTAAGAATCGTGTCTTTCGCATAATCTGTCCATCATATGCCCAATTCTTAAAGGTTTAGACTGACAGTCTTAGACTTTTTGTTTGCGTAACATACATTCAACAAATATGAACAGAAAGAGGACAAGATTTGGTATATAAACAATAAATAAATTCTTTATTGATAAAAATGTCTCCAAAAAACTTATTACATTTTTACTCCTTAGGGCATACATGTCTAACAAGAACTGTTTTTACTGTAGCATGAAAGAGCTTTACACTGTAACGATTTTTTTTTATTGTTACTGTCGCATGTGAGAGTTTTACATTGTTTATGACTAAAAAAGTAGTGTAAACCACCACTGTCAAACACTGTTGAAGGTGGGCTCGGCGTCACCGCCGAAGAGCCTTACTCTGGGTGGTCGGGCAAGAAGCTCAACAAAGCTACGGGGAACTAATAACTGATCCCGATGAGCTTGGATCGTTTGTCTGAGGTGCTTTTCAGGGTCCCTCGAGTTACACTGCAACTAGTCGCTTCCCGGGTCAAACACCAACTCGGGTCGTATTCTTTTCACTTATAAGTGGACTGCTACTCGCCATCATTGGCCAACAAATGGTGGACAACTCGCTATTGGATGGGAAATAATCCACCGACGGAGGTCACGACACTTGTCCTCTGCCGTCTGACATGCCTTGATGTGACACACAGGTCGTGGGCAAAACCCACCTAACACCCGGTCCAAGTGGCCACCTATAAATAGGGTGTATTTATTGCATCCAGCATGCATGCTCCTTCCCACCTAATAAGTTCTCGTTCTCTACCAAGCAACCCCTGCCTTGAACATTGGAGAGCTCTTGTCTATTGACTGACCTGTCTTTTTCTTGTCTTTGAAGCGTCCTTCCTCTTATTGTAGGTCCACCTGATCAAGTAGAGCCGAACAGGGAAGAGCAGTCTACTCTGTGCAGCTGTATGTGGTGTTGATCCACCACTAAGCTCTAGTAAGCATCAACATTTTGGCGCTAGAAGGAGGGTGTCTGCGCCTTCACTAGAAACTACTAGCCACAACAGGCCTATGAA
Organism: Artocarpus heterophyllus; assembly: GCA_025403435.1. NCBI lineage: Eukaryota > Viridiplantae > Streptophyta > Magnoliopsida > Rosales > Moraceae > Artocarpus > Artocarpus heterophyllus. The sequence continues at coordinate 8,585,372 of CM046353.1, forward strand.
TCCAGATGGTAACTTGGGGCAACGCCCGGGACAAGGGTGCTAGACAGGAGGGGTCGGGAGAAGCCTAAAACCGAAAACAGAATTCGACTAGACTCAGGGGCCGTCCTGGAGCCACGCGATCCTGTTTTAGGGGTCAAGGAAGTGCGGCGAGGGCCAAACAGATGCAAGATCCGATTGTCCAATACCTTATCTGGGAACTGACCAATGTTGTTTGGATACTTCCTTAGCAGCTTGCGCAGCAGGCTCAGCGCCAGATGGCTCCTGGCCTCCTACCTCCAGCCCCAGCTGACCAGGCTAGGGGTCGGGCAGGATAGGATGCCGCCGACCCTAGTGAAGCTGACTCCAAGTGCTCTAGAAGATCTATGCATGGCGTTTCGACAAACAACAGGCTCGTTCGAGAAGGACGCCTTGGCCCTTTGGAAGCACGGGCTCCATCACCGTAGGGCTCTCGAGCATCTATTTTTGATCGGCTCGGGCGCCAGGGGAAAGCCACCTCGGAGCAAGTGACAAGGTTGAGGGTACGGTTGAACTGCGTGAAGATACCAATAGTCGTCAGTTCTGAGACTTGCAACGCCAAATTAATGAAATCCATAACAACCGTTTTGGTTTGGATGACGTTGGTGTTGGAAACAAAGTGCGCAGCGGAATTTTAAAAATTTTTCATCAGAGTATTTTCCAAAACACAAGTTTGACATGTTATATGTATAAATTAAACAGATCTTACTAACCTCAGTGTGCCGAAGAACCTCCGCGACCTGTGTAGAGAAGTAACGTTCCAGAAGAGCCTCAACCAACTGGTCTTCTTTGCTATTCTCTATCCACAACCGGAGTGAGTGTGGGCTCACACGTACAGCTCTTCCACCGGTGACTCTCCTTCCAACCAATAGAGAGAACCCAAAGCTAGTGTTCGTGATTTGTGAACAAAAGCTCTCAGGGAGTTTTCAGATGCTCACTAGAAGAGTATCACTCTTAATCTCTCAAATTGATCTTAGTAAATCATTAGACTCACTCCCTTTTTATACCTATTGGTCCTTGGGGTCAGTCCATATCAGATTAGGTCTCAAAAATCGAAACAGAATCAAGTTCGGATCAATATCTGATAAGATACGCGTGAAAAACGCGTAATCTTAACTGTCGAGGTCGGCATGCCGAACTGTGTGATAGGCAGGCCGAACTTTCTGATAGGCAGGCCGAACTGCCGAGAAAAAATCTCCGCGAATCTTTTATTTTTCACCCGAGATTCTAAAGGATAAAGTCTCAGTTTTGATTCAAATAGCCCAATAGAAAAGATATCTGATCAAAACAAACTTTATCAAGATAATCTCTAAGAAAATAAATCAATTCACAATAATTCTACAAGTTTATCTTGTTCTAATTATCCAAAATTAAAACAACCGATAAACAGACAAGAATTATCCGAACGCCATAATTCAACAAGTTCATCTTGAACTAATTTCTTACATAATTAATTCAACCGATAAACAGACATGAATTATTTGATTCTTATAAATTTTAAACCAATCTGATAAATCCGACATAAGTCACCAATTATTGGAAAAGCACGCCGTGTCGTTACAGGATTTTGTGAGCTAGCAAAGGGGACCAAAATGGACCTATAAAGTTCAAGCTCATGATAATTATGAAACCCAATATCCCAGATATACATTTCACAATTATCAACTCCAACGCTACTCCACTAAAAGCTTGGAGCTGCACTCTCGAACTTTATAGAATTACGAAGCTCGTGTAGCTAAGTCTCCATGACATATCATAGTGTATCGCATCCCCATATGATCATCCATAATCGGCTTAAGGACAAGTTATGTCTTACCTTCTCGATTATTTTTATCTTACGTTCCATTGTCTCACCATTAGAAAACTTACCATCCAAAGATAGTATACCATTCGGTTACACCTATGTATCCAAATGGTTGGGCGCTCCAGTTTTCCAATTACAGGACAACGCATATAAGAGGATATCATTACTCCTAAAGAGGAGCTATGGATTCCATATCTATGAATAACAAGTCTACGCTACCAAGAGTCATGCCTCCAACGTACCGGCATGCATGCCACTATAGAGATGTGGGAGTCACCCATTGGTACATCAAAAGACATAAGTCGAGACAACGGGCCCATTATTCATCTCAGGATTAAGATACAATACAAATGATTATCTAAAGTGAATCAATTTGCCAAGACAGAATTATTAATCCAAATCAATTCACTTTATGTCCCGATCCAACACATCGTCACCTATGACAACGTGCCAATGTTTCTATTCACGGAGTCCAACTCCGATGGCCAAGACAAACCATCTCCCAAAAGGGATATAGACAACATAACAATCTTTACATGAATAAAGCGCCCAACTTTATTCCCTCGATTGCGGATCATATATTTTAGACCATCACCTTAAGAGTCGTGTCTACCGCATAATCATCCCATCATATGCCCAACTCTTAAGGTTTAGACTGACAGTCTCAGACTACTGTTTGCTTATCATACATTCAACAAATATGAACGTAAAGAGGACAATATTTGGTATATATAAACGAATAAATTCTTTATTGATAAAAATGTCTCCAAAAACGTATTACATTTTTACTCTTTAGAGCATACATGTCTAACAGTTGGAGCCTTAGATCCGCCGTTCCCTGACGCCATTATGCGAGCCCTCATGCCGCCCAAATTTAAAGTCCCATAAATCAATGCCTATGACGGGACTATAGACACTGACGAGCATGTCAAATTATACCGAGGACACATGCTTCTACAAAACGCCAATGATGCAACCATGTGCAAGGCTTTTTCTTTGACTCTGATCGGACCAACTCGACAATGGTTTCGACGACTTGAAATAACTTCGATCACTTCTTTCCGACAACACTCTTTCGCCTTCTCGGTAGCCTTCACCACAACAAAAACAAGGAGAAAGGAGATTACCTATTTATATGTCGTTAAGCAAGGAGATGACAATGTCTAAGATTATATAAACCGGTTTACCCAAGCTGCACTCAAAGTTAAGCACGTCGAAGATGAGACCCTGAAAATGCCTTCATGGGAGGTCTTCGAGACAAAAAGCTAACCTAGTCATTGGCATTTGAGTAGCCAAGCACATTTTCTCAGATGCTCGGCTATGCGCAAAGGTATGCCGACGCGGCCGAATATATGAAGAGCCATAGAGAAGAAGCTGTAGTAGAGGCACGAAGAAGGAGAAAAAGCATAAGAAAGTGCCTGAACAATCCAACGTTGAGCAGAACAAGAAGCAAAAGAAGGACAAGAAGACCGAGAAGCCGAAAGTGCTGACCGGCAAGTTCCAAAGCTACATTGTTTACACGATTTTCGAAGGGCCTATTACCAGGGACACATCAAGTGGGCAGTGCGCTTATGTCCGAGAAGCTCGGCTGGTCGAGAGGGGGCGAGCTCATCAACATGTCTGAGCACGTCAATAAAATTTACCACCAGCAAGATCTGCCGATCATCTATACGAAAGAGGAGGCGAACAAATTAATCTGTCCGCATAATGATGCTCTTCTGTGCGAATTATACATCGCCAATAACATAGTACAACGTGTGCTAATCGACAATGGTAGCTCAGCTGATATCCTATTCAAGCAAGCGTATGATAAGTTGAAGATCAGCAATGCTGCCTTTATCCCAGTTCAGACGCCACTTTATAGCTTCACAGGTGAATGCGTGGAGCAGTCGGGAAGGTTGGCTTGCCGATCACCTTCGGTGAGGGCGCTACTAGTGTAACACTTGTCGTCGACTTCTTGGTTGTCGACAAACCCTCCCAATACAACATTATTATTGGTTGTCCGACGTTAAACGTGTTGAAGGCTGTGGTCTCCACTTACCACTTGGCCATAAAGTTCTCAACGAACAACGGGGTCGAAGTAATCAGGTCATTACAAAAAGATTCCCGAGCTTGTCATGCTAATGCTATCAAGGCTGCATTGGCTCGACAATTAAATGTCTCAGCTATTTATAAGATTGACGAAATATAGTTCCCAGCCAAGCCGGCGCCCAATATGCTTTCCAACCTTGATCCCCGTATGCTTGAGAAGGAGGTGAAGGCCACCCCCGTCGAAGATCTGGTGCCGTTCAGCCTTGATCCAGGACATCCCGATCGTATGGTCCAACTCGGTTCTCAGCTGAAACTTGAGATCCGGGCCGACCTTGAGAAGCTCCTTACATAGTATCGGGATGTGTTTGCATGGTATCAGGAGGATATGCCTGGCATTGATTCGAGCATAATCTATCATTGTCTTAACGTCCAACCAGAGTACAAGCCGGTTATTCAGAAAAGAAGGACCTTCAACCCGAAAAGAGATGTCGCCATTAATGAAGAGGTCCAGAAACTGCTAAAGGGGGGTTCATCTGAGAAGTAAAGTATCTAGAGTGGTTAGCAAATGTAGTCCTAGTCAAGAAGATGAATGAAAAATAGCAGGTTTGTATAACCTACACCGACCTAAACAAGGCCTACCCTAAGAACTGCTTTCCACTACCCTGAATAGACCAGCTTGTTGATGCAACTGCTGGACATGAGTTGCTCAGCTTCATGGACGCCTATTTCGGTTATAACCAAATACGGATGGTTGAGGAAGGTTAAATAAAAACAACCTTTGTCACCGACCAAGGGCTCTACTGCTATATAGTAATGCCCTTTAGACTTAAGAATGCTAGGGCTACGTAGCAACATTTAGTCAACAAGATATTTGTTTGGCTGATCGGTAAAACCATGAAAGTCTAAGTGGATAATATGTTAGTTAAATCCATCCGAGCAGTGGACCACATAGCCGATCTCCTAGCAAGCTTTGACATTCTACGGGAGTATGGGATAAAACTCAACCTGGCAAAATGCGCGTTTAGGGTTAGCTCGGGCCAATTTATCAGATTTCTTGTTAATTAAAGAGGGATCGAGGTCAACCCGGCCAAGGCTCAAGTTGTTATAGACATGCATTCACCTTGGACAATGAAGGAGGTACAAAAACTCACAGGCATGGTAGCGGCTCTCTCTAGGTTCGTCTCCCGGTCTACCGACAAGTGCCATCCATTTTTTCAGGCACTTAAGGGGAGGGTTAAGTGGAGCAGGGAGTATGAAGAAGCCTTCCAGAATTTAAAGAGGTACTTAGCCACGCCCCCGCTCCTATCCAAACCTTTACTAGGGGAAGTATTGTATGCCTACCTTGCCGTGTCCGAAAAGGCTGTTAGCTCGGTCCTCATTCGAGAAGAAGACGGAGTTCAGAAACCTGTTTACTACACAAGCCACGTGTTTCAGAGTGCCGAGGAGAGGTACCCTCCACTTAAAAAATTGGCTTTTACCCTAGTCACTTCTGCTTGGAAATTGCGGCCTTATTTTCAAGGCCATATAATACAAGTCTCGACAAAGTTCCCTTTTCAGCAAGTTCTTTAGAGTCTGGAGATATTGTGACGGATGGCCAAATGGTCGGTTGAGCTCAGCTATTATGACATTCATGTTGTACCGATGACGGCTATCAAGGCCCTAGCCCTCATAGATTTCATTGTCGAGTTCACCGATACCGAGCAAGGCATACCACTAGCCGAGAAGACGCCCGTGGAAGTCCCGAATGCCCCCAGCTGTGGTGAAGGTGATCACACCATGCTAGAATCAGAATGGAAGCTCTTCGTAGATGGATCTTCCTGCGTTGAAGGTTTGGGTGCCGGGCTGGTTTTGACAAGCCCAGATAAGTATAAGACAATCTACATACTTCGGTTTGATTTCAAAGCCTCTAATAATGAGGCAGAGTATAAAGTGCTCTTGGTCGGACTCAGAATTGCCAGGGATCTCAGGGTAGACCGCTTAGTCATCCATAGCGACTCCATGCTCATAGTCCAATAGGTCACTGGGGTGTTTCAAGCCCAAACAGAATCCATGACCGCGTATTTACAAGAGGTCAGGACATTGCTTGGGTAGTTTAAATCTTACTCGTTCAAATAGATCCTAGATCAGAAAACTCCGAGGCCAATGCACTTGCTCGGCTCGGCTTGGGCCTGGGCGATAGTGAGTTAACCTCAGTCCTTATTGAAAGATTAGCCGAGCCAAGTATTAACAAAGAAATGGCATGTGTAGTCGAAGAGCAAGAGACCACCTGGATGGACCCAATCATCCGATACCTGACCACAGCCAAATTGCATGGCGACCGAGAAGAGGCACGTCGGATCTGCAACTGCTCGGCCCAGTATTTGATGATCGACGGGAAGCTATATCAGTGAGGCTACACTACACCATGTTTGAAGTACGTAGGGCCTAGAGAAGCTCAATATCTGACGAAGGAGATCCATGAAGTCCTATGTGGTAATCACTCCGGGGGGCAATCCTTGGCCCAAAAATACCTTCGACAAGGCTATTTCTAGCCAACCATGGAGAAGGACTGTAAAGACTTCGCGCAAAAATGCCTAAAATGTCAATAATTTGCGAGGATACACAGACACCACGCTGAGTCACTTACCTCGGTAATATCAGCATAGCCTTTTGCAAAGTGGGCCATTGATCTCATTGGACCCCTTCCCTAAACCCGATCTCAGTTTAAGTACTACATTGTGGCTATCGACTACCTCATCAAATGGGTGGATGTAGACCCATGCACTAACATAACCGAAGCCAAGTGCACCAACTTTGTATGGAGAAACATGATTTGTCGATTCAGAATCCCATATACTATTGTGACCAATAATACAAAGTAGTTCAAATCCACAAGTCTCCTCCACCTATACAAGCAGCTCGACATCAAGAAAGTTTTCTCTTCCCCAAGCTACCCACAGAGCAACAGGCAAGTTGAAGCGGTCAATAAAACGATCAAGGATAACTTGAAGAAAAAGCTTGAGGGCCTCAAAGGGGCATGGATTGATGAGCTGCCGAAGATGCTCTAGGCCTACCAAACAACGGCCTAAACTGCTACCGAGAAGACTCAATTCTCTCTTGTATATGGGGCTGAGGTTGTCATCCCGACGGAAGTAGGACTGCCAAGCTTTAGGGTCGAGCAATACGAAAAAACTCTTAACGCTGAGGCCATGATGTCCGAACTTGATTTGCTCGAGGAGAAGAGGAACCGTGCAACGATTCATAACGCAACTCGAAACCAAGTCGTTGCTCAGTATTATAACAAATGGGTCCAACCGAGGAGCTTTAAAGTTGGAGATTTGGTGCTAAAGAAGGTCACCGTTTGCAGCCTGGGCTAGGTTTCTTTGGTCCAAAGTGGGACAGGCCATATAAAGTCATCGAAATTGTCCGACTAGGCACCTATAGGCTATCGGACATGGAGGCCAACCTACTCTGTCATCCATGGAACGCCGAGCTCCTAAAAATTCTTGTGCTAACTGATGCCAGAAACTCTTTTTGATCTCTGGCTACATTCATTTTGTAACTAGGCCTACTAAATAGGACTAGAATGTAAATATTACACATCAATGAAAATTTTAATTCCTACACTATTCCATTGAGCAATATGTGTTAAGAAAAATATAACTCCCGAAAAGAAGGGCTGTAACTGCAAACCGGGGGACCAGATAATAACTCCCGAAGAGGGAGAGTCGTCCCAACCAACCGGACTGGGGGGATTACCGGCATCATGCTGACCATTAGTCTATCGCTGTACAGACCACCCAGACAAAGTCGTCCTAGCATAACTGTGCCTGACCAACATTAGACTTTTAAAAGTTTTAATAAACTTAAACAAGTCTAAGGGGGCGACAGTGTATAGGGTACCACACGCCTTTATGCTTTGCTCGACCGAGAAGTGGGCTTTCCCTGCTCAGCTAACTCAGCAATCGCTTTTTCGAGGATGTTTCTCTTTGAAGAACGTTTAACTTGGGAAAATGAGATGCTTCATTACCGAGACGTTGAACTCGGCAAGAATGTAATTGGGAAGATGTGAGTTCAGAATCTTTGATTCAAAAAATGTTATCTCCTGAGGAACATCTAACTTGAAAAATCTTTAACTCAATTCCTCTCTCGAGAAGTACTTAACTCCAATGAAGGAAGTTCGAACTTCGCTCCTGGGGAGCTGCCCCACAAGCTTTCAAAGAACAAAATTTTTAACTTAAGGACGGTCACACTAAAAAAAGAAAATTTAAAGAGCAAAACTAAGAGAAAATGCCGAGAAGCGATAAACTTCGAGGAAAATAAAAATTTTATTATAAGAAGCGATGGGGAGGTACAAATAGCCAGGCACCTCCCAAGCCCAAATAAAGAAACAAGAATAAAAACTAGGCCTGGGCCCCATCCCTAGCATCACCGTCTCCGCCTTGGTTGTCCCCATCATCTTTGCCATTCTCTTCGATGACTTCCTCTTGTTCGAGCTACTATGCTCCTCCCTATTCTAGCTCAACAATGAGTAACCAGTCGAAGCCTGCCGTCTCTGGATGCTTCCTGATAAGGTAGTCACGGAACCACGACGATTGTGACGGCAGGAGGTGGGGTTTGGCTCGACGAAGCCCCAATCCTCGTTGGCGGTGGTGGGGGAACTTGGACTATTTGGGATGGTCGCTCAGACTGTGGTAGTTGTTCACATCGCGGTGACAGCTTTGGCCTAGGGTCCTCTTTCCTTTCTTCCCAACCACTGCCTTCCCTTTTTGAAGGCGAAGGCGCTCCATCATAGCATGCTTTTCCTCTGCATTACTTGGTCGGGAAGACATCTCTATAGAACCAAGAAAACTCCCAAGTCAAGACAAGCTCAACAACAAAAAGAAAACTCAGAGCTCACCTCCAATCCGAAGCTGGCCGGACGGACACAGGAACCGAATCACATCCATAAGGTCCTCGTTTGCTATAGGTGGCCCTATGTCAAAGGAGCCACTTGACGAGTCCTCGATTTTGGATGATGATGGCTCCCTCATCGGTCACCCAGATCTAGAGGTGCTCGGCCCCGGGATATTGGCGGCGTTCGACCTCGCCATCGTCACCTGCTCGACCGACTGGGCAGGTTAGATGCTGGAAAGGGGATTGGTTCTGTTGGACTCCCCAAACCAGCCATAACGGGAAAGGGTTTTTTTCCTCAAGCAGGAATGCCTGTTGTCTCGTGGCCTCCTGCATGCTGAACAAGTCTTCGACCGCCCTGATGATGGCTCGGTGCCTACGGCCTCTTAGGCCAGACATGCCCTTGCTTAAATGTCCTCGGGACACGCTAATTCGCTGGGACGGCCTCACCGGCCCGGGCTAGATAATTTCCCCCGACGTAGAACCACTCGAACTTTCAAAGTTTGTCCGAGTCGAGGTTGCCAAGGATAAAGTCCTTCATGAAGCCAGTGACGTAATTTCAGCCAGACTGCCGGGGAAGCTTCTTTATCTTATACACTTGCTTAAAGGCCTCCTATGGCATCTCAATAGTCTGGTGGTACCTTCATAATTTGTACATCCCAATCAGTGATCTGTAGCTGTCAGGGTTAAGTTGAGCCGGGCAAACATTTAGGTCGTTGAGTGTCTGGTGGAGGAATGGGTGGAGCGGAAGGCGTAGCCTGGCCTTGAAGAACTCCACTTACAAAGTTATACACCCCTCGGGCGGAGTTAGGGGTGAATCGTTCTACTCGGGCGCGATGAGGACAATGTCATCTAGGATATCAAATTCTTAGCGTAGGTCCTCGAGCCAGGATGCTGTCATTGCGTTGGAGTAGGCTACCACTGATGTTTGCCAAGGCCGGGTTACGAGATAAGCAGTCACTCCCTGGACTCGAGTGACAACAACCCTCTCATCCTCGTCTTTGGCGGTGCTTATCTCCGCTCTGCCTCCTCGTCTAAAATGTTGATGGTCACCTTGTCCACGCCTTGGACAGGGGCCCCAGAATCTCGACTAGAGGTGCTTGGTACATCAACAGCTACCTCCAGCTCAGCCTGCTCCTAGGTTGTAACTTGGGACGTGCTGACATAGGCCTCCCCGATATAGGGATCCTCGCCCCTACATGATCTCACCGGATGCCCCCCGTCCATTAAGTCAAGGAACTCCTGCTGGGGTACCGTCTTAGCATCGACCTTTAATATTTCAGCCAGCCGGCCTGCCCCATCTCGTTTTGGTGACAATCCTTCTATGTCGACCTCCACGAAGATCGACTCCTCAGTCTTAGTGCTACTGTCTGACCAGGAGATGTTAACATTTTGGGAGTCTGAAAGTCACTCACTTTTTCTCACGCTCCTTAGAAAATTACCTGATCGGGTCGTGGAAGCATGGGAATGAAGAGTTCTCGGGTTGTCAACTACAGCTTGACAGTTAAAACTCAAGAGTAGCGAAGTGTGGCCTTGATTGCACGTGAAAATGACAGGGAGAAAAGCTCTATTTATAGTCACTCTAGGTGCGAAACTCGGATGCAAAAAACAAAGAGACACGATGATTATGCCTGTAAGGGAAGTACTCAATCGCATTGTGACACATGTCCCTCTGAGCTTCATTGCATGACCTTTCGTCTCGCACTACCTCGGGATGTTGTTTAGGCTTCCATCCTGAGCCGAACTCACCCACCCGGCCGAGCATCGACTAGGTGAACTGGGGGGCTACTGTTGAGGGTAAGCTTGACGCCACCGGTGAGGAGCCTTATTCTAGGTGGTTGGCCAATAAGCTCGACAAAGCTATGGGAAACTAATAACTGATCCCGATGAGCTTGGATTATTTATCCAAGGTGCTTTTTAGGGTCCCTCGGGCCGCACTACAACTTGTCACCTCCTTGGATCAAACACCAGCTCGGGTCGAATTCTTTTTACTTGTAAGTGGACTACTACTGCCATCACTAGCCAACAGATGACAGACAATTCGCAGTCGGATGGGAAACAATCCACCAGCGAAGGGCACGACACTTGTCCTCTGCCATCTGGAACGCTTTGATATGACACACAGGTCGTGGGCAAAACCCACCTAACACCCGGTCCAAGTGGCCACCTATAAATAGGGTGCATTTATTGCATCCAACATGCATGCTCCTTTCCACCTAACAAGTTCTTATTCTCTACCGAGCAACCCTTGTCTTGAGCATCGAAGAGCCCTTGTCTATTGACTGACCTGTCTTTTTCTTACCTCTGAAGCGTCTCTTCTCTTGTTGCAGGTTCACCAAATCAAGCAGAGCCGAACAGAAAAGAGCAATCTACAATGCGTAGACTCACGTGGTGTTGATCTGTCGCCGAACTTTGATAAACATCAACAAACACCATATAAAAATATCATACATTAATAAAAAGTAAATCTTATAACGTTGAAATTCATTTATCAAACTCATATTTTATCACAGTGTTTAAAACCAACCATATCTCAAACAGTTGTTTATGGAACTTTCATCACATTTGTTAGATTATATATATATATATATGTATTTGTTTTTTGATATAAATGTAATGTTACGTGAATATAATGTCATGCGACAGGTGAGCATCATCTCATGCCATATTACTAAATTTTCTTAAGAAATTTTTTTTAAAAAAATTATTACCTATTTTGTTACGTAAAGATACACACCGTAAAATTTTTCTTAAAAATAAATTTTCAATTAAAAAAAAACATTATTTGTCCTTCGCTCCTAACAATTCGTGAGAGGTCCGCTAAAGGGTGACGTGGCATCTCCAACGACGAGAGAGTGGGCCCTCACACGGGACCTGCGGGTCCCATCTGAGGGGAAAGCTGACGTCGCACTATCTAAATCAAAGGTCCCCGGAACCGAAGACCGACTCAAAATCGAACTTCATAAACGGTCCTCGAATCCGACGTGTGTCCCGCGCGGGCCCCACCAAGGCCCAAGCCCAACAGCTCACTAATCAATTTGCGTGGGAGATTTTTTATACTCTCTTTCCTCTCTCTCTCTCCCTCCCTGCAAAAAGAAAAGAAGAGAAAGGAGGCTAATCCTTTTATCCCCTCATCAGCCACGCGATTCGGCTTGGAAAACGATTTTGATCCTGTTTCTAGGGTCTCTCCAGATTGCTATTTCGTGAAATTAAGGAGGAAAACAAGAGAATCTGTAAAATTCGTAATCTAGAAATCGAATCTTTCGTTGTTTTGTTATCAGATCACCTTGATTTTTCCATGGCTGACCGGAGAAACCGAGATTCTTACGACGACGACCGGAACGATGGCGTCGATGGCGTCGTGGATCAATCCGACGGCGCGGAATTCGTCGATTCGTCGTCTTCGAGTGGCGGCGAGGACGGCTCCGGCGGCGGATCTAGGGAGTTTGGGCTTGAGGAGCGTTGGACGGAAATTCTTGTCGAAGAAGGCGACGGTGATCTGTTGCTCCAGCAGAACAATCGGGAGGACAGGGTTTTGCAGTGGCTTCAGGCGCTTGATATGCAAGTTATGGGAGCTTGTCGGACGGACGAGAGGTTGAAGCCGTTGTTGAAGATGAGCGCCTCCAACGGCGTTGCAGAAGATCGCTTGCTCGCTCACTTAAGCCAGGTATGCGTGTTTGTCGGTTGGAAGATATTCAGATGAGGTTTTCGTGATAATCTAGACATCTTTCGATTAAAGAAATTCTCTGTTTCAGTTCTTGGAAGCATGCTTTGCAATTTCATGTAGGAAAATTGGTTTGGTGGCTTGTGAGGGTTGCACGGTTTCACCAATTGGCCGTGAGTCTAACATATGGAATTGATGCTAAATTTCTTAACTAGATTCATTAATTATGGAATTTTTCCCCATTTTCTGCATCTGTTTCAATTCTGTGCACGTTATTCGTTACTTCGAGTTTGTATTTGTATTGGTACTTCCTATTTATTGTAGTGCCGACCGAAAGATTGTTTGTTTGGTGAACAGCATTTTGAGCCAGCGGAGGTTGCTTTGCTAGCCCGGTGCTTTTGCATACCTCTTGTTTCAATTCGTGTGGGAAAGATCAACAAGCAAGGGACTCTACTGTGTCCGACTGCTACAAGGTAAAGCCAATTATATTGATGTCGGAGTGCCTCTATGGCCTTTTGCTCAAGATCGATCTCCGTGCAATATCTTCATCTCACTCGATTTTCGTTAGCAGTAATTGTTATATTTAAATTTCCATATTTATGAATGATGATAGGCTTACCGGTGTATCATCCATACTGACTTCCATCTGGCGATTGTTTGTGCACTCATAGATTTTCTTGATGCATTATGTACCACTTTATTGATGGGGCCTGTTTTCTCTTTTTTCTCATGGCTTTTTTCAATATTAAATTTTCCCAAGCATGTCTATGCTTGTCAATATGATAATGAAATTGCGGTTGGTGTTCACATATGGATAGAAAATTGTGTTGTTCATCAATTGATCTAATTGGATTGGAGTAGAATTTCAATGATAAGTGGCATCTTTCTACAATGTTTTTTTTGTCCAATTACTTCCATTAACAAGTGGCATTTTTCGACTTTTTTTCTTTTTTTTTAATTTATAAAATTGGACATCATATTGGCGTACTATTTTGTGATGAAATATTTTATATAAATTCATTTATGTGAAACTAGTGTGAGTACGACAATGTGGGGCCAGTGCCTATACGTTAAATCTAGACTTCATAAACTATTTTGTTGTGTTGATTTGGAAAAATGTGTAATTTTTAAGCTCATTCATTGTTAGTATATACAATATCAAGTGCATGCGTCTTGCCTTTCTTGCAGATTTAATGCTACTTGATTTCTCTGTGCTATGAATCATGTTTTTGACATTTCATGCAGGCAGCTGGTTTAACATATATCTGTAATTAATTATGTTCTGATGTTCTACAGTATATCAAGCGAGTTAATATATGTAAGTGAGTTTGAGTGTGTCTCATATTAATTCTTAGGTGCTTGTGTTCATATCCTGTTTGTTTCTACATGCCTTTTGCCTTGCGCATTGTGTTTTTATTTTGTGCTGGCTGTAGGCTGTTCTATTGTCTGAGCTTCTTTCTAGATTCTTTCAGTTTTCTTCACTCGCTCAATACTAATTTAAAGGATGACAACCATCAGCACCACATTTTGTTATGTATTATTGTTCTAACTTTTTTCCTATTTGAAAAATAAGAACTGTCTTATTTTCATTTCCTTGTCTTTTTTAATTATTAATTTTATTCTATGTTCTGCATGGTAAATTCTGTTTGCTTTTTTTTTTTTTTTTAATGTCACACTATATAGTCGTGTTTGCAGTTTAATATGGGCCACACCATGAGGGTTAGCTTGGTGTTGTAATTTTTCCTTATTGTTATGATGAATGAAGAACTTAAGCAATGGGTTCATTCAGCTCCAAAACCGCCTTAGGATAATATAATTCAGGAAGAATAGAACCCACTTGGGTCTTTGTGTCTTGCATTCAGCTTATTTGTTTACTGCTGATCCGCAGTCTTGTTGGCCTTTTGCTTGCATAATTTGTTAAGTAGACCAGGAGTATATGTTTAAGCTTATTAATGGTGATGATGTTCATCCTTCCAAATAAATATGTCTTTTGACTTGTAGGTAAAGTGGGCGTATTCTATTATGATCTCTGAATTAAGAGGAAGTAAAGGTAGTTTCATGATCCTACATTATATGGCTGCTGCTTTTTGGATACCTAGGATTGAGATTTCTATTGAAATAAAACTTTGGTTTGCAGAGTCTTGTTTGTGATTCGGGTTTTATGTTATTGTTTGTCACCTTGTTTACGCAACTATAAATGTGTTTGCTATATTTATTTTCCTGAATTTTATAAATTTACTTGTAATTTCTCTTTCCTCAGTTTTAGTTGTTGTAATTTTACTTCATTCCTAACTTGTTGGTTTACTGTGGGTAGTGTGTTTCAGTTCTATCATTTGGAATGTTTTTATGTTTTCTTTTATATCAGACATTCTTTGTGAATTGATTGTGAATGTACAGTACGAATTGTGACTCAGCGAAAGTTAAAATTGCAATTGCAGTGTTGTGCAGAATTTTTAATATCCTGTGCAATCCAACCAAACTTAAAGGATCTTCCGTACTAGTAGAGACATGTACAAGTCTTTTTTAATTAATATTGCATAATTCGAAGTATAATTAAGTCATTGTTATTGGAGCACGGTCTGCACTTTTTCATCAACCAAGGAGCTGATTTCAATGTCGTGTACTGAAAATACCTAAATTTTTATTCCATGTGCCATGTTGTATGGGTTTTAGATTTGAAATTTATTTCAGAAAAATATTCTACTCAGACGTCAGAAATGTATGCAAGAGATTTGTTCAAGCAATAAATAAATAAATAAACTGAGAGAGAGAGAGAGAGAGAGAGATGTTGAAGCAGATTAGTAAGGAGTGGAGAAACATAGTGACATCATATGTTGGTTTGCAGTCCCTTCCGTACAGTTGGAATCAAGTATGAATTATTTCAGACGTGTATGATTCGTGATCATTAATTAGCTGTTAGGAGGATTGACTTAGTGGTCCTATATCAATCTTTTGTTGATTTCTTAAGAAAGGAAATAAAAGATTGTTATGTAAACCTTTTTTTTTTAATATCACTTTGACTAGTGGATAAATTAATTAAATCTTTTAGGGTTCTTGGCCCAAGTGATAAAGGGATGAGATGTGATATGATTAAGTTTAAATTTAAGGAATTATTTTCCTTTGAATTTGTTTCTTGAGCAAGTTTTTTATTTTCTTTATTTATTTGGAGGTTTTTAGCTGTTTTAGTTTATACGATCTTTGTTTTACATGCATCTATATATTATTGCAGTTTACGCTGCTGTTAGTTGCAGGTCTCTCAAATTCTGAGCCTGGATACATCTATTTTTCTTATGTGGTTCATGCTTTGCTTGAAATTTAGCCATCTAATACTTGTTAGCTATTTTCTTTTCTTCTCTGTCACAGGGGAACTCTTAATCTTGCAGTGTTGCCAACATCTGATTTACGTCTCTCATTCGTTGGTGATGATGGCCGTGCTGAGAGGCTATTCAACTTAAGTACCAAATCGCAGTGGTCTTCTATTATAGTCAATGAGATCGCAGCAGACAACTCTGGCCGATCTTTCCTTATCAAAGCCTTAGATGGCCGAACTTTTTATTTTTGGTGTTCGGAGAAGTCAAAGCTCCTGGGTATTGAGTTGCTTGCGAAGGTATTCGTCCCCTCCCCTGCAAAATTGACCATATGATCAAATGCACGAGGAATTGCAGAATTTTGTGTGCTCTCTCTGCTAGGAAACTGGCAAAACGAACTTTATTATGTATTTAAGGGAGTGTGAAAAAGAAAAGGGATTTAGGCTGGACATGGATCGAATATTTTTTTATTTTGTCTCTGTTTTTTAAAATTCCAATACCTAAAAGAAGATAATAGGCATGAATTATTGGTTTGGTTTTTTATAATTTGTGGTTTTACTAAAGAAGCTATCATTATATACATATATGTGTGTGTGTTTTACTAAACAAATTTGTTTCTGTTCTGATTGTTGATAATTTTTTTCATCCCTGTATTAGATGAAGGATTTACTGGCTAGGAGACCCTCTATTGCTGAATTAACTGGAATCAGCGAGTCCCGGCTTGGCTGCTTTGCAACGCACCTTCATGCCTATCTTGTTGGATCAACTGTGGCTGGAACCCCAGCAAGTTTAACAGGCTCACAAACGCATCAGGATGACAGAAATGAGCAATTTGAGACTCCCCAGGATGGACAATTCTCATCCACGTCATCAAAATCTCTAAGATCACGACACACTGGCAGTCAGGCAGTAAAGGCAAGTTCATCATTTCAGGGCAGCCTGAGTCCTAGATCAAGTTCCTTTAAAGAAGGCCTGTCCAGAAACCTCTCTTCGCTAAAAAATGCTGCTAGAGAGAAGTCGAGGCGGCGTGGGGACAACCATTTGGCCGTTGATAACCTGAGTGCTGTGGTAGCTGTTGTTGCAACTGATGGATCTTCAAATTCTGGTGAGAATGACAACATCGCAGAAAATATTACAAGTTGCTCGTTACCTACTTCCTGCTTTCTGGATTCATTAGGAAAATTGACTGTTCCACTGTCTCTAAGCTCAGAATCCCAGGTTCCATTTACGGGTACTCCCCTTTTATCTCCATACTATTGTTGGTGCCCTCCTGGTGTATCGCCTCTGCAATTCTCACCCGAGCCCTCACAAGTTTCTAGCTCACCGATCGAGTCATCTTCATTGCCGCCGCTTTCCTCTTTGTTGCCAGCTACAATTTCCTCCAGCTTGTTGTCACAGACACCCCCTTTCAATCTGGTTGACGCTCCCTCTTTAGATTTTCCTGCTTTTCTTCCAGACCCCTTGGTCCGATTGCCAAGGCCGACTGCTCAGCAGATCCCAACTTTCACACCTTTAATGTGTGACCCAATTGTTCACATTCCAGTTATTGATGTTTGCTCGTCAGGGCCAGGTTATCTGGTTAGTGCTGGTCCCACCATGCCAACCAGCATTCCTCCATTGCACCCAAATCTTGTCAACCCATTAATTCCTGAAACCGAATCTGTGGTCGAAAAGGGTGCAAGAGAGACTTTACGACTACTCATCAGTGGTACCAGCCAGACAAACCCTCCCTTGATGGATGCGTTGCCCGCTGTTCTAACAAAGGCAGACGAGAATCCAAGTGTGATTGTTGCTGGAAGCCGGGGCCTATACGGTGGAACCAGGGATGTCGATGCTATTGCAAGCAGCATTGCAGCCATTGGTCTTGTTTCACTGTCAGGGAGATCCAGCACCAGCGCTGTTGCGCAGGGTTGTAGTGACCATGAGAATTCTGACTTATTAGAAGAGGGAACTAGCGATGGTGTGAACGAGTCTTGGTCAGAGGACGACGAGGCTACCATTTTCCCGAGTCATGAGGGAACACGGGACTGAAAAAGAGTTGTGTCCATCTCTTTATTTAATTGTTTTTATTTTTTGGTTTTACATATGTTAGATGTAGATATCATAGCCCCTTGGCCTTTTGAAATGTAATTAGCTCCCAATTCCACCTTGTCCCTGTGGTTCTCATCGTTCCATCTATTTTTCTTTTAATGTACTAGAATGTGAATGAATTTTGTATTTTGCTCTTCTAGCGTACATTCTTGTTCGCCACCATGGCTTGTGTTGTGATTTGGTTTTTCATTTCCACAAACTTTTCGAGCGTAGGGGGAACAAAACCGTACATTTGAAAAGAACTGAGATGGTGAAAGCATAAGCAATAACTATATTAATTAATACGCATAATTAATTTGATTTATAATTATATTGATTAATAAATTTAAAATATATTTTCGCCTCTGCTTTGTTTCTGCCCATTTAATCAACGTGCATGGGTGTTAAGTATAATGGTTAAAACTATTAATTAAAATTGTAAATATTGTAATATGTGAGAATTTTATTGTAATAATTTTTTTTGCTGTAATATATGAGAATTTTATACTACTTTTAACTAAAAAGTTAATTAAAATTAACTTTTCTAAACAGTATAGTAACGACTAGCTTAAAGTTTGGTCCAACTACAAGTATAAAAATGTAAAACTAGTGTGCCCATGTGAAATTTTGGTATTTTAGTATGAAAATCACCAAGTAAAATAATATTCAAATGTCATTCTTATTTTATTTTTCAAAATCGTATTGTCATTTGCTCCAAAAAGCGACTTATTTTGCATCACAAAGCCAAAAGTAGTCTGGCTGTGAGCACATGATTTGCCTTGGGACGCAAACAAAATTAAATGAAGCTGTTGGATATGCTGATGACAGGGACGGGCCCGTCTTGCCATAAATGAAGTGGAAAGTAGAAATGAACCTAATCGATCCGAACTCAAAGATGAGGCTATAGCCGCTAAGTCCTAGTTGAGTCAAGACAAAAACACTTGTGCCCAAAGAAGGTTGACCCGAGCCTATTGGTAGGGCAATCAAATAGGTTTGGGCCAATAGGTTATCAAACAGGTTGGGCGAGTTTGTTAGCATGGTAGCAAGACATGCAACAGCACAACATATTATATTTATCTTCTGTTCATTTTACACATATATATATTCCATGTATTTATAATTTACAAAGAATCTATAGTATTAAATACATGAGAATTTTGTTACTCGTACACTTTACCTTTCTTCTTGCAAATTGCTCTAAATAAATGAAACAAATTTAGAATAAAATTAAATATATGCATATCCGAATTATCAATTCCTATACTTCTTTTCTTTTGTTTTTGAATAATTTCCCTAAGAAATAAAAATAGTCCATGCAAATTAAAAAACAAAACCAAAAGAAATTTAAAACCCATATTTTAATGGTCCAACATGGCCTTAGATGAGCTAGTACAATTTTGCACAAAAACTAATAAAAAAATTACATAGAATGCCCTTTAAATGACATCATTTATTAAAATTGTCATTTTTTTTTCACTTTTTAAAACTGTCTTTTTTTATTTTTATAATTTTAATTTTATATTTAGGGCCTGTTTGTTTCGATACTTGAATCACGGTTTGAATTATTTTGCTACAGTATTTTCTTTCACAAAAATTTAAATCTTCATTCAAATACTCTACTCAAATACTCGAACCAAACAGACCCTTACTATTTTGCCTTTATTTTTACCCTGTTAGTTCAACACCAAAACAAACCCTGATAGATCAGATAAAAAAAGTTCTCTTTTCTCTTTCTACCGATTGTTGCATTTGAGGACGTCGATGATCTTGTCAACGGATTTATGAAAAATAACAACAATTCTAGACGGCGATTTGAAATCCGATGACAATTCGAACAATGATGGCTCGTCGAAAAGGCAAAGGATGACATCTTCCAATGAGGAGTTGTTGAAGCCAGTTTTGGCTGCGGTGCGACGGAGGAAGGATTTTAACCATGGCATTCCAAGAACTCTCCACTCTCCAAAAACTCCAATCTCTCTACCAACCGGATCTCCCTCTTGTCTCAAGGTTTATACTCTCTTCTCTCTTTTGCTACTTCTCTCTCTTCTTCTTATTTTAATTTTTCTTTTTTTTTTTCTCTTTTTCCTCATTAATGTGCTCTAAATGATATTAATCCCAACTCTGGTAACCGTTTAGGCATTCCCAATAAAATTAATAATGCCACACTCTTTTGTCCGTTTGTATGAAACTATGTTTTTTTTTTTTGTTTTGAATTTTTGTGATTCTACTACATTCTTGTACTTGGTGTAAACTGTTTTGCTCTCTGAAAATTAAATTTAATCTTCTGTTTTGAAATCCTTTTTTTGCATTGACGATTCTGAAATTATACAGTATCATGATATAGGAATTTTGTTTTCTTGAGTTAATCAAATTTCCGATTGAGGAATTTCTTACATATATATACATATATACTTATATATACATAAATAGATATGCATGTATCTATATCTCATTATATTGATTATATTTTTTCGGTTTGATCTCTTGGCAACGGATGTGATCTCTTTCGGAAGAAATAAATATTATTCAGAGATTCACCATTTATTCATGCATAAATATGATATGGTTAATAATATTGATAATTCATGGGATCTTAAAACCTATTAAAAGTCTAAATTACCGGGTTCCAAAGTTGCATTGGTTTTGGCTTGTGTTTTGTTTTATTTTATTTTATTTTATTGTTTTGTTAATCTTACAATCATATTGTATTTTTTGCGTAATTAGTTTTTTTTTTTTACTTTGGAATCTAGGGATTTCGGTACAAAATTTGGCGGGTTCTAAGACGAAACTTGGCAGGTTCCATAATTTTAGAATCAAGTAGGTTCCAACTTTAAAACTTACCAGTTTACAATTTGGAGGTGGTTAGTGCTTCTTTGTCTAAAAAAAAATATTAGAATCTGGTAGGTTTCAAATTGAAACCTAGCATGTTATAATCCGACACCCACGTTGGCGATCGGAAGCGGTCATCACTTCTTTGTTTTAAAAAAAAATGTCAGAAATAGTAGGTTTTAAATTGAAACCTAGCAGGTTACAACCCGACACCCTCGCACGCAACCAGAGACGGTCGCTGCTTCTTTGTCTCAAAAAAGGTTGGAATTTAGTACGTTTCAAATTAAAACCTAGCAGGTTATAACCAAACACCTATACTGGCGATCAAAGGCAATTACCGTTCTTTGTTAAAACAAATGTTAGAACCTGACAGGTTACAACGCTTTTCGGCGATCGGAAGTGGGTTTCGACGGATTCTATGACAGAACCTAGTGGGTTTGAAGACAGAATATGACAGATTCTAACAAATACTGGGACAGAACCCAATAGGTCCCATTTCAAGAGGAAAAATATCTTGGACTTTTAATAAATCACATTTTTTATTAAAGAAACAGTTTTGAAAAAAACTTTATAAGAGGACAATTTTAAAAAGGTACTCCTTTAAGGGGACGTTTTTGTAAGTTGTCCAAACTAATATAGAACAATAGATAAGGGCACAAGCCAATCGGCACAGACTTATGCACCACACAACACAAATAAATAATGGGTCGTGCCAAACATGAGATGAATAACATTACTATGCATAAATCGGATTAACACAACATGGCCCATTTGATAACTTCAATTGCCGTTGAATATATAGACATAATATTATTATTAAACCAACCACGTATAATGCTATTCTAATATATTCTTATTTATATCCCTTCAACTTAAGGGTCTTTCTATTTTGTTTATAAACTTCAAAAATCTCACTTTGTCATATTCAAAAAAAAAATATTACTTTGTCTTTTAAATTTTAAAGGAAAAAAATGATAAATAAGATCATGTGGCATTTGTTTATTTGTTTTTAAACAAAAATTATAATAGAAAAAGTTAACTAAGACTATTTTTTCCTTTTTATGTTGTCAAGTTCTAACACAAAGAGTTAAGTTAGACTAGTTCAAATTCAAGTAATAAAATAACAGTTTTTAAAGTTGAAGAGACAAAATCAGAATTGACCTTAAAATTAGGGGTCATGGGTAAGATTGATTTTTAAAAAGGATGAGAAAGAAGGACGCACACAACCTTTGGAAAGCTTAGAAAGGGTTGAAACAAGCCGGCAGTTGGATGAGGGTTGCGTTCATTTAGACGAGTGTCTTGATTGCAAAACTCTTTGGCAACCATTTTAATATTCTTAATTTCAGGGGAAACTGTTTGTTTCCGAAACTACCCCTAACAACCAACGGAAAAGTTAAACATCGAAAGGAACCCACGGGGGCAATAATTGTATTCCACACGGTCAATCATCCATCCATTGTTACCATCACCATCTTCAAGGCGTTTTAGGGGTTGAGTTCATTTGTTTCAATGTCTACAAGTACGAGATCGTTTTGTAGGGTTTTACGTGAGAATTCAAGCTACAGATAGAGTTACGTTTTGAAATTTATATCACCTATCGGAATACTTTTTGTGTTAATTTTGTTTTGATAAATTTATAGGGTGTTTTTCAAACGGGTTTGAACTAAGAAAAAAATTTGATTAAAAAACGATGGCATCTAAAAGTTTTACATTGTAACATATGAGAGTTTTACATTGTTAAGCATGACATTAATGTTTAAAAATACGCACTATTAAAACTATATCTTAACCGTGGATAGCCCCACTTTTCAGATTTTAATGAAATACACTTGAGTCGCTTGGCAAACAATACTTGGATGAGTTAAATCCCATGATGTAGCATTCTCATTTTTTTCTCACATGAATATGATATGAAAAGATTTTATTCTACTAACTCATAGTTCGTGTTTCCTCAAAAAAAAAAAAAAAAAAAAAAAAACCTTATAGTTGGTGTTTTTTTTAGTTAATTTCATTATTTAACTATATTGAGCATTTAGTTCTTATTTATACGGCCAAAATGTTATATTTACATAAAACGTACAAATCTGGTGAAAAGTGAACCAAAAATTATATACCATGCATAATATAGTTCATGGAGACAGAAATGGTGTAAGCAAAAATATAAATTTTGATAGAGACATACTTTAACGCTTCTTAATGTGACTCTGTGTCGGCCATAAAAACACCTTGTGACAAAGCACTCTTGTTTTCATCGTGGGCCCCACAAAATTTCATTCTAATTTACTTCTCGATTTCTTTATGCTTCTAATATTAGAACCACTTTTTCCCAGTTAATTGCTCAGACAAGTTGGCTCCATTAATTTAAGTGAACTTAATTAGACAACGACAAGGGAGATAATATTTGCATTAAATCTTGTCGGACTTGGGATAAAAATTTTTTTCCAAAACCAAAAAAAAAAAAAAAACTCTAGTTGGGTTCCTCTTGTTTTAAATGTCGTTTGAGATGTAGAGTGGGGTCTTGTATTTACATAAATCAGATTCCTTTTTCCAAGAATAATATAGAAGTTCTTGAGCATATAATTCTAGCTTTAGCTAAGATTTAGTTATCCTGGGCCCTCCAAAAGGGGAAAATCCAGCCTCCACTGACGCCACTAAGTTGTGGAGACCCTTGCAAATACTCATCACAAAAAAAATATATATATTATAATAATAATAATAAAATAACAAATAAAAAAATTTGCATTAATTCACAAGACAGCTTGTGGTTTTGGCAATACCATGGCCTTGTTTTTCCTCAAATTCAACATGAAGTGGGTAACATTTTTTTTGGCTTGTAAATAGTCCTCTGTTTATTGGCAGACAACATTTGGACATCTCAGTTTGTGCCAACATAGGATATAGATTTATTGGATGTAAATGGATTCGTATTATCCACCTCTACTTAGGTTGCTGGCCAATATATATATATATATATATATATGCATATATTATGGTAATATGTATATGTGTGTGTAATATATATATATATATGTATGTATATATTATGGTAATATGTATATGTGTGTGTAATATATGAGAGGTGCTACAGTTATCCACAAGCAATAAGGTTGTTGTCCGGGGGTGGGGCCTCAGATTTAATGGTTTATTTTGTTTTTATATGGCAGTGGACCACAATGTAATTGGTTAAGCAATAATTATTAGAGTTAAAACAAAAAAAAAAGGTCTTTTTAATTAATTTACAAGGCTAGCGGTTAGTTAACTTAATAATCTACTATAATAAGTCATATAAAATACCACATAATCAAATATAGTTAATATATGTACTTATTTTTAAAACTTAAGATTTATAGGAAAAAGCAATCATTCAAAACTTATCATACATAAATTTATTATATATATATATGTTAGTAGCTCGTTTGGTCCTTAGTTTTTTTTTTCCTTTTTAACAAAAACTTCATGAACACTTAAAAACATTGGGAAAGGACCAATAAAATTGACGACGGTCTAAATTCTCATTTTATCTTCCTCTTACTCTCTTTTAATCTACTTAATCGGAGATTATTGTAATGTTTCTATAGAAAAATAAACAAAGAAATGAAGTTTGAAAGTATAAAAATATGTGTTTATTGATCCGGATGCTATCTCAATGCATATAGGGACGACTAGCCTTGCTTGTCGCCTGACGCGTTATAGCTCAATGTAAATATTCCGTAACATATAAAGACCATTTCAATCTATGCCTTAACAAAAACCCTACACATTATGCATTGTACTAGCATTTAATTTGGCAGGGATAATGTAGCAAAATTTCAATTCAAAAAATCCCACCTTATTTTGCACATTGACAAAAATAGAAATGTAAATACATATCTTATTTTAAGACATCTCAAACCAGAAGGGATAATCATTTAGTTTGAATCATGCTCTGACCTTTAAGTTATTATAATCAAAGTGGGATAATATGCTTAATAACTTAAGCTAATAGTCATTAAAACTAAAATAATGAAAACAATCCACCCTCACATGTCACAATCCCATTTTATTAGGAAATTCCAATTTTTTGGTTCTCCCCTTCTCCTGCAACCTGCAGCCTTAAGCCTTAGACCCATGGTTTAAATATTTATTTATTTGGTTCCCATTTTTTTTTAAGCAAACCTCAGAAGAGGAAACTTAGATCCATGGTTTACGTTAACTTCAAAGAGCTGAAAACCTCATATCTTCTAGAATCATTGCCCTTTTTGCCCGTCTTTGAGGGTTCAAATTTCTCTGTAATTAGAAGAAAGATATTGGCTTATATATGGTCTGACAGAGCTTTTCTCATACATCATTAAATCTTGAAATGCTTGAGTTCATGGTTTATAAACCATCACCTTGACCAATTGACCAAAAGATAAAAGAAAGAAGAGATGAATCGAAAAAGATATTCATAGATGAGTATCTGTTTTCAGCCGTTATTGAAAAAAATAATTTTAATTAATCTAATGTTTTTGAAACATTCATAACTAGTAGGGGTTTTACCTGCGAGTTTTCAAGAAAAAATTATGTATCTAATTGATTTTAAAAGTAAGTTACCTCCAAGAGGGTTCAAAGTTTTGATGAGAAATAAAGTACAAAATTATTTTTTTTTTCCATTGCGGATAGTTTCATTTTTTTAATATCCACTAAAGAAATCACAGTCAATCTGGAATTTTTTTTATAAAAAAAATGGCGTCAGTGTGACACTTTCATTGCACCACACAGCATTAAAGTCTTTTGCTTTTGCGTCTATGATGACTAGGCTGCCTCAAAACTCAATAGCATGAAATAACCAGACAAAATATGTCTTTTCCTTTAGCAAAATTACGCTAACATCCCATTACTTTTAAAATATTACAATGACATCTTTTTCATCTAACTTAATTATAATAACACCTGCTTAATCTGTACTTAATTATAAATACACCCACTCAATTAGTTGATTCTAACGGACTATTCTTTTCCATAGTTTTAATTTTCTGAAATACCGAAAATACCCTCAAAAACAATATGAGTTAGTCAGATGAGTGTTCATGTAAGTAAGCTCGATATCATTCTGATACTTTCATAAGTAACAACAAAACTGCTAATTCATGTTAAGCCCCCGGTTTTTGTTCCAATTCCACGGAAATGATTATACTCCAACAAGAAGCAATTATGTGACTAATTGCAAGTTAGCTATTGGACATAGAATTAGAATAGCATTGTGAATGACAAGACACATGAAATCAAGATAACGAAACCGACAAGAAGCTGAACAAAAAAATAAGAGCAATCCTATTTAACCCTAGAGAGTTATAATTTTATTACTGAAAAAATAATATGACCCAGCCTAAAAAATAAATTACACACAAAACCAAGACCTACAGTTTTATAAGTAGCAGGGTTATAACCTTATAGGGATTAAAAAGATTTTTTTAAAAAATAATAGTAAGAAAATATAATTGTATATTATATCTTGGAAAGCATAGAGCATTTTTTTTTAATTAATTGATTAATGGGTGCATGAGGGACCATAGTGCACCCTAAGTGGAGGACCACATCTAGTCCATAAAGAGCTTACTGCCCTCAAATAAAGCCCCACCACCAATGCCCTAATCAAGACCTATCTTGTTCCTAAGACCTATGCACTGTTACACCAAAATAGTAGCTAGCCACAGTTTATTATTTTGAAAGTAACATTTTGTTCCAACAAAGGAGCATTACAAATGTGACGTACTTTGAAATACAAAATATGACCTTAAAAACAGACCAAGACCATCAATATAATCAAATCACACACAATCCAAAGAGTAAAATGCATGCCAAAGATCCGACTGAACATGAAGATCCAAGTAAACGGAGCACCTTGACTCACAAATAGAGAGCACATATTGCACTCATTAAAAAGGCCTTCGACAATTGATGGGCCATGTGCCGATGATGTAGTACAAAGGCCACAACCACAAAGAAAAACCAAACACCACAAAGAGCATGCTCTTATGAGAAGACACACAAGACCATCTGGAAGATAGAGAGACCGCCTATGTTATTACAATAAAAACACAAAGCAACAAATACAAACACCACATAGAGGCAGAAAAACATCACGCCGTAATTGAAGAAAACTAAAAAAAGCTAAAGACAAACTATGAATGAATATAGCGATAACGTTGGTAGCCCAGACCAACAAAAGCTAGGTCGAACACCACCATCCACAATTTCGAGACTACATAGCCGAAAACTGCCTCAAGGACACCCACAGTCAATAACCAAACTCCTCTATTTATGGTCGTCACAAAACCCTAACAGAGAAGCCCAACCATCACCACAATCACTAGAACCAGAAAAGCCAAAGTCCTCAATAACCACCACCACTATTGGAGGAAAAATATCGATCACCACCCAAAACCAAGACTAGCCATCACTTCATAGCACACCAAGAACTCCCATAGCCTCGGAAACCAAGATCTGACCTCCCCAGTCACAACAACTCTAATCCAAAGACGACCTAAACATCAAGCCTTTGACCCACATAAAACCCCCAAGCCGATCACCCCCCTTTACCACCCAAAACACCAGTGCACCACTCACCCAATTATGGCAATCTTGGTCACTACAGTGACCAAGTCGTACCCACTAACACGTGCTAGAGACCAGGTAGCTAGCCGAAGGCTGGCACCGGCATCCAACCCTAAGAGGGGGGCAACGCACAAAGAGAGGAGAAAAATCCTAATAGAAGAAAAGTAAAGAGAAAAACCCTAGCAGAGGAAAATTTTAATAAAGATCTATCTAGCTAGCCACAGTTTTCACAATGTGATCCTTTCACCAAATTTCTAGCTGAGTTCTTAAGTAAAGTTAAACAATACTAATAATAATGTCATAATAATACCAAGAAAAAAAAGTTGTCCTTTTCAACATGATCGATTTTTTATGCAATTTGATGTTTGAAATGTTCGCCAACAGTAGACTTTTTTAGTAAGACTACAGAATGGGAACTAGATGCATATATTTCTATAAATTTTTAAGTCATTATAATTGATGCCATGTTTAAATTTTTGCAGTTTTTATGAGTTGGTAATTGACAAATTTTTTTCAGCTTTTCAATTATATATACTAAAATAATAGGGTGTTCGGAAGAAGCGTTCTAGCTCTAGAGTTTGGACTATACATCATAACGTGTGAGACGTTGTATTATAATATATTTTTACTTTATTTGTAACATATGAGAGCTTTACAGGGTATGCATTTTAAAGTTCAAAGTCAAACCACTCTCCCAAACACTTTTGGCATTAAAACTAAGTGAAGGTTTGAATCGGATTCATTTAGAGCGGCCTATTTATAATTTTTATTTTTAATGTGACTTTAATATACATATATATATATGTATTAAAAATACTGTACTTCTAATAGGTATTTCTTAGCACATATATAGAAATTTCCTTTTTAAAAACTACTAAAAGAGTGGGGTTTTCTTTATTTATTTATTGGCTGATAACGAGGGGTTTGTAGTTGGTATAAGAAAAACAAAAAGCAAAAAAAAAAAAGGTTTTGCCGCTTAAGAGGTGTTATACTTTATGGCCAAACTTTGAAGCTATTGATCACCATGAAATATGGACTCATGACGTCTAAGACGTAGGTAATGGACATATTTTTTATTATGCAATAAATCTTGGTCCTGAATAGCCTTACCTTTACGCTTTGTCTTTGTTCTTGTCATGAATGGTATTAGTTGTACTTGATAAGTTTTTGGGCTTTCCCTAAATAATCTATGATAATCTATCAAAAAAAAGATGCGAAAAAAGTAGATTTTTTCAAGAATTACGTCGTTTTGATGAAAAAAAAAGACGTTATTTATCTTTTTATGCTTTATATTTTATGTTTATTTAAATACTATATATTCATATTAGATTTAATATACCAGTATATATTTTTTTCCAATGAATTTTCTCTTTTGATATAGAAAATTGCCCAAAATACTATTAAATTGAAATATAAGAGAATTTCAAAAATTAAAAAAAATTTATGCTAAGGTTTTTTACTTCAAAAATGTATTAAAAAAACCCTCAAAAAGAGTGTTTTATATATTTTTATTTTTGTTTTCTTTTTAAAAAAATTCTATTTTTTTTCCTTTTTTGCTTATAGAAAATTTGGTCATGTTGATAGACAAAATAAACTATTCATTAAGGTAAGGTATATATTTGTACATTGAATCTAATATGAAGAAATACATTAATTGAAATAAAAAACCGAAAGTATAATTCTTGAATATAAATTTAAAATACATAGTATAAAAAGATAAATATCTATAAAAAGATAAACATAAACAAAACAAAACCCGAAATTACACTTGTGTCACAAAGTGGAGAAGAGGTTGTTGAGGGGAAGGATCACCACGAACGTGAAATGGGGCTGTCCACCATCGAACCGACTTGATTTTCACTTTTCTGATGATCGGTGTGGGGGCTATCGTTTGAGATGAGAAAGGCCTCGTTATCGCTTGTCTTGCTAAGCGGGTGGAAGGATGCTTTAGTCCACATATTGCTAAGTGTGTGGTAGTTACAGCTTATTTAGCATTAAATGGTTCTAACCATCTTTTCAGTTAAAAAAAGTGTAAAGCTTCACATGCTTTAGTAAAAGCAAAAAAGTTATGACATTGTAAAGCTTTTATATGCCACAGTGTATACAGTTCTAACCATCATACCAAACACCCGAATTTGCTCATAGTTGCAGACCAATGGTGGCAATTGTGGAATTTGATGTAGTGAATAATTAGTGCAGTGAATTCACCGTTTTCTTCAGAAGAGGTGGGGCTATAGTTGCGGACATAAAACATTTGACGTCCTTGGTTTTTGGTGATACTCATTACATTCATATTTATAAAAGAACATGACTGCCCATCTGTTAGCTAATTCCGTTCTTAAAAATGTTTTCGATTTTATTGTTATGAATTTTAATCCTAGCTTTGTTGCTTATGCTATTTTAGCCAATTTCGTGGATTAAAAAATTCAAATCTTTACCCAAAAAAAAAAAAAAACCCGAAATTACTGGTCCAAAGGATGTGAGCAAGGCAATATCCTTACAACTTATA
This sequence comes from Artocarpus heterophyllus, assembly GCA_025403435.1. NCBI lineage: Eukaryota > Viridiplantae > Streptophyta > Magnoliopsida > Rosales > Moraceae > Artocarpus > Artocarpus heterophyllus. Next base: position 8,615,050 of record CM046353.1, read on the forward strand.
AGGAACAGTAATATATGTATGTATATACACACACATACATATATAGTAAGCTGATGGTTAATACTTAATGAAAGGACAAAATCTACTAAAAACGGTGTCGCTAATCGTTTAGTTGAGATTTTCCATTAACACCGACTAATCTAAGCCCTAAATACATTGTCGATGAATTTAAGTTTGAATCGTCTAGCGTAGTAGTTGAATTTGTTTAATACGAACACTATATTGCATTAATACACAATATAAGTTTCTTTATATATAAAACTATAATACAAAGCTAATAGATATGTATTAGTCGGATAGTTGTATTTATTAAAACTATTGTTATTACAGAGTAATTTTTGTTACTGTTTTTAATACACATATATATTCAACTTTTTTCAACAAAAGAAGTTGCACTCAGCTTGACAAAATAATTAATTATATGGTGAGTTTGAGATTCAAACTCAAGAAAAGAAAAATTCTGATTAATAATAGAATTAATTGTTAAAATTAAAGAAAATTATGACAACTAAACAACAATAATCAAAGAACTTAAAAGTAGTACAAGGACCACTTTATTATTATTATGAGCAGACATAGTTGCCACTTGCAATTGTTTTAATAGAAAGAACTTTAAACTTTAGATGATCTCCTCACAATAATAATTTATCCCTCACTTGTATTATATAATATAATAAAATTTAGGTTCTCAAGTGGACCGATATAGCAACTAACTACAGCAACTAAAAGAGCTAAATACTCCTATAGGAATTATTTTATTCCCATTATTGGATACCAATTAGTGGATTTTCTCTAACGTCAAAAGTGATATCTCATTTTAAAAAGGACATAAAAAAAAAAAAAAGCACATTTGACAAGAGATGTTGGAGATGCTTCTTTGACAAGAAATGTATTCTCTAATTAATTAATTTTAGGACGAACAATTATTATGCCTATATAGCTGGCTGTTTCATTTTTTTCTTTGTTTCCTTTTGGCTTTTGTTAACTAACATGCCAGCTGTTTATATATATACTTATACACACGTCTGAGAAGTGTATTGAGAATATTTGGATCCTAAGGCTAGAGTCTAATATTAATTAATTATAACTATGGTCCAATATAATGGCTAATTATGATTTACGTTTTTTTTTATTATTTAAAAAGAGAATTCAAACATTAAACCTCATTATTTGAAATAGGTTTGGATTATATATACAATTACATTAGGCCTACAACAATTAGTCCGAGTGAAAACTTGCAAAAATCTGGTCGATATTTGTTTATTCAACAACATTTTAAAGGTTTTGAAGATTGCATGATGTCTCTTTTAACATGTTGATCTCTTTTTTAACATACTATTTACCGACAAAAACAATAACATAAACTGTATATTTTTGAAAAGCATATTTTAATATTCATCTACTTTTTGTAATACTAAAAACTATTTTTTAAAAAATTAATTTTAGATAGTACTTATTTTTGACCTTTTAGAATATTCTTCAAACAATACTTGCAGTAATTAAAATGAAATTGAACTAAATAAGGTCGACATTTACCCTTCAAAAAATAAAGAAGATTGACATTTAACTAGTTTAATAAAAGTTGTTACAATTAATTTAATAACGCTTTTCTATCCTTTTTTTTGTGAAATTTATTGTTACACTTTTTAAGGAAAAAAAGTAATCACGTAGGCACCACCTACCTTAGGCACGTTCCCATCATGCTAGTATTTATATATGTGTGTACGCAAGTGTAAACCAAGGGCTTGCAATTGAAAATTCTCATCGGTAACTCCATCCTTGTTGGATGTAATAACTTTCACCAGTAACTTTCAGGCTTTTTTTTTTTTTTTGGTTGCACCAGATTGGCTAAAACTTTACGAGTTTGGTAAATTAGTTTTTGAACTGAAACTTTTTATACTCTGAGTCTGAGTCCTAAAATTTTAAAATCTGTTGCATACATGGTCCTTTTAATAATGTCTATTAATTATTTAACGATTTTTTTTTTTTTTTTTTTTTTTGCACTCGTGGTCTAACGTGACCTTTATTTCAAGAGCATTAATAGTCATTTTTACCAACAGCCTTTTTTTAAAGCCAAAAGCTTAAAATTAGAAAAAAGCGACAAAATGAAATGAATTTGGACATTATTTCATCCTCATATGTCCGGCCGTTTTTGAGTAATGTGTTTGGAGAGAGGGGGTCGTTGCGCCGCTATGGGGAGGAGGTCAGTGCGGTACCATGGGGATAGGAATGGATGCGACACCGGGAGGAGGGGTAGCTACGACATCGCAATCTAGCAGGGCTAGCAGGGAGTGGGCTGTGATGTCGCGATCTGGTGGGGGAGGAGAGCTGTGACATCACTATCCGACGAGGAGGGGAATTGTGACGTTTTGATCTGGTGGGTAGTGGCCTATTGTGTCGTCGCGGTTTTGCGAGGGAGGAAAGCTGCAATTTTGGGGTTCTGCGAGGAGGGGGCTACTATGACGTTGGATCGGCGGGGGAGGGGAGTTGCGACGTTGGGCTTTGAGGAAGCAACGGTTGCAAGGCCAGAATCTCACGGGGTGGGAGTGCAACGGCAATGCCAGCATCAACGAGATGTGGGTGCACCGTTGAGGAAGGAAGAGGCTATCGGATTCTTTTATCTTTTTTGTCAATAATTTTTGGGTTTTTTTGTTAATAATTTAATTAATAAAAGACCATTAGAATGGCGAAAAAACGAGCTATGTCCTCGTTAGAACTTCACGTGAGTGGCACGTGGGCTATTCTGTCTAAAAACCTAGCCCTGTTATTAATTTGATCAAGTTTACAACAAATTCTAAAGTTTAGGGACCTCATTGGAAAAACTTTTAGTTCAAAGACCAATCTATCTGCTACAAAATAACCTAACTTTCAAGAAAGCTTTTTATCCTTTCATGGTGTCAATATCTGGTCACAAAATTCAGCACAACTTTTTTTTTTTCTTTTGCCTATTAATGTCTAGTATTAAAACTTAAAAAGTGTAAAAGCTTCCTTGTTTCATGTATTTGAACAATAATCTATTTATTTATTGTTAGATAAACTACTGGAGTAAAATGTCTATTTTTATTTGGTTTTTTTCTTGATTTATAACTATTTTAGTTCTTTCAGCACTTGTCCATCAGCAAGAATACACGTTTTGGTATCATGGCTTTTGAAATTATGTTCTTTATTTTGTAATCTTTCCCTAGCCAGATTTGCATATCAGATCACAAGGACAAAAATTCAAATATACATGTGTTCATATATGAGTATACAAAAGACCTATTTGTATCCCCAATTTTTAATCATTTCTTCTTTTGACGTGGTTATTCCCGATCCCGGCTTACACGCAGAATTTTGGACACGCCCAAAAGCACATTAATTTGCAGAAAATGCAGCCAAAAACGTAGTGGCATTTTCTCTGGTGTTAATATTAATGATGATGAACGATCACAAGAAGTAGTTAGCTAATAGTAAATTGTATTATTACATCAATGTGGATCTTACAACGACACATAGCTTGAAAATTCCACATCCAACTTTATTCTTTCCGTGTGAACTGAAATATATGTCTTTTTCTTTAGAGAAAAAAAAGGAAAAAAAAAAAGAAAAGTAGGAGAAAAAGGTTGTTTTTAGTCATTGTCACATTAATTGTATCGTCTAAAATACAAATGTTATATTTACACTAAAAAATGTAAAAATAATGTGTTATTTTTATTTGTATTTTTATATATAATACTATTTTAAATGTTATATTTATTTTTTTGTCATAATCATTAAGTTTTGAAAATCGTAAAAATAAACTTTTGAATTTAAATTAATTTATAAATATCAATGTCATCGTGATTGAATAAAACATTAGTAAACATATCAAATAATAACAACTAAATATTAACATTTAATATATAATTATATTTGTGTCAAAATTTTCATCAAGTATAGCTTATGTCTAATCTGATACTAATTAGAATAATATTAAAGAGTAGTTTTTCAACATAAATGTTAAGATATGACATTAACTGAACTGTAAAATATATGTTTTCATCTGCAGTATCGTTTGGTAGTATTTTCAAAATAGATAAAAATAATTTTGTTTTAAAAAATGAGATTTTTTAGGAAATTGTGTTAAGAATGTTTTTAAAATTTTTGCCTCAAAAAGTGCACAAAACGTTTCTAAACACTTTCGAAATAATACCAAACAGTTAATGGTGTGAGATTGTGTTGATAAAACTTTGAATAAATTGGCTAACTATCTCCTAGATGCACAAAAGACACAAAGCAAAATTCGCTATGGCCTTTCATACAGAAAGGAGTTGGATCAAAAAAGAATCTTTTAAAGATGATCTGTCAAATGATTAAATCACAAAAATGAAGATATAAATTGTCAATATCCAAAGATCTACTACTTCAATAGGTAATGCTACTTCCACATTTTCTAATACATCTTATGTGAGAAATTCAGAACTCAATATGGTTGGATTCAAATGTATTTTTCTTTCATGTTGTAGACCTTTACTGTAATTTGCTTAATTTTTTTTGGAACCTTTTCTTATAATTGATTCTCAACTAAGTTCCTTTTTCAGTTATAGTTGTTGTTGATATCAATTAGAATTTAATTCAATACTTACAAACCAACTTCTAACCTAATATTTATAAAAACTGTCACTCGTATACCACTTAATTTTTAAAGGACAACCTGACTGCAAAATGTCATTAATTTTTTCTATTGCTTAGTACTTAACAAAAATCCGTCGACCTAAAACATAAGAACATTGTTCAACATTATTTATAAAACTAACTTTTCAGAATATACATTAATGATTGTCCAATTTTTTAGCAGGTCTCCTTGTCTTCGATGTTAGTTTTCAACGTACGTTGCTTCTTATAGGGTGTTTGGAAGGGTGGTGGGAACCAGTGGTGGAAACCACTTTTACTGTAGCATGTGAGAGTTTTATACTATATCATATTTTTTATTGTTACTGTAGCATGTGAGAGCTTTACACTGTTTATAACTGAGATTGTGATGAGAATTAAATAATTCCCACCACTACCAAACACTCCCTTAGAATGATGTGACTAGTTAACATTTACTTCTAAAAATAAATATCACAATGACAAGGCATTTATTTAAAAAACAAATACATACATTTTGTGTCTTTATCACCAATGACAATAAAATAAGCCCATAACATAAAAATTATAGATCTTAAAAGGATTTCAAAAATTATAATATTTACAGAGTAAATTGCTCGACAATCCTTGAACTATTTAAAAGATGATTCGTTAATTCATGTTATTATTATAATTTTTAGCTCAATTGATCCTAAATTATTAAAAAGATGCAAAAGAACTTCCTTAATTGATAATTGATGGGCGTTAATTTACTCTCAGTTTTCGATCGCATGATTGTCATGGGACCATCGTTTACTTCGACGAGACTAAAATATCCCCAAGTAAATCTAGTAGCATTCAATAAAAATTAAAAAAAAAAAGAGAGAAAAAAACCAGATATCATCTTCCCCAACCCCGGTCTCTGGTCAACCAAACCCAAATTCCCCACCTCCCCCTTCACTAAACCCAAACCATTGGAGCTCCCCCACCCGTTCGTAACGACCAACCCCCTCACTGAACCCAAACTCACCAAAAACATGAAAGCTTTTTCTTCTCCTTCATCACCTCCCACCTGCAGATAAACAAAAAAAAAAAAAAACACTCTTTTTAGTTGCAGATAAACAAAAAAAAAAAGTAAACTCAAACCAATCAAAACTTCAATACCATAACATACTCAAACCCAACAAAAAAATTAAAATCAAAGCTAAAACAAATAACAAATTATAGTTCTAAGAATTTGCAATTTGTAATTTCAATTAATGAACTCCTTACTGCATAAATGAATTATGCTTGATAAAGGCTATGAAATTTTTCAGTGATGATCCTTTCTTTTACGAGATTTATGATCTCATTAATTGGGACCTATGAAAACTCAGCTTGAAAAAAAAAAAGTAAAGAAAAAACATGTCACAATTAGAGGAGATTTGCTTTTTGATTTCCAAATATATTTTTTCTAATTTTCTCATGTTGAATCTAACCTCAAATCGTAGTTGGTTCGAGGCTCAAGGACTTCAACAAAGAGCTTCTTCAACAAAAGTCACAGAGAAGAAACATTTGAAGCCTTGGAACCTATGTCGGTGTCGGCATCACCGAAGAGTAGAGATTGTTCGAAAATCAGAAAAATCAACGTTGGCGATCTATCAGATTCGTGCAAACAAAAGAAAATTTCTCTTTTGCTTCTAGATATTGAGATTCGTGGGATCCATCAGGATCGCGGTGGAGGGGATCTCGATGGGGTTGTGATAGGTTTCCAATTGAGGCAGCGACTACGTTCGCGGTGGCTAGGAGTGGCGGCGGGTTGGCGGTGGGATTTGAGAGAGAGAGAGAGGAGAAGGAGGAGGAGGAGGAGGAGGAGGAGGAGGAGGAGGAGAAGAAGAAGAAGAAGAGACGGCAGGGTGCGACGGGGTGGTTGGCGTTGGGGGAGGTTTGATTCGTCTGTGGTGGGAAAGAGTGTACAGTAAAAGTTTTTTTTTTAGGATTAATCTTTTTTCATGTTTTTGTAAGCACATTAGAACTTAAATATTATTATATGTAAAAATTTTATATTATAATAATTTTATTATAAGATATAAAAATTTTACATTATAAGAGTTGAAAATTTTTAGTTTCAATTTATTTCTCAAATAAAGCCATAATTTTTTTTTAATGTTTATAATGTAATTTAGTTTAATTTTTATTAAAATATAACAAAATATTGTTATTTCACTAAAATACCCTTAATGTTGAGCCATATGTAGGGCACGTAATAAAAAAAAAAAAGAAATTAACGGACGTCAATCAATTCAATCTTTTTGTACTTTTTTTTTGCAGTTCAAGATCAATTAATCTAAAAAAAAAAAAAAACAAAGACCAACAAGTCATTATTTAAATAATTTAAGGATTTATTGAACAATTTGCTCATATTTATATGAGATAGTAGATAGGACCACACCCTAAATACTCCTATTTCTACGGTATCTCGTGAGGTTACAATGATGTGCTCCTTGTCGATTTTTATGACCATAAAAATAAAGCCATTAGCTAACATCTATGTCAATGCACGGAAAACCCTTTTAATAACATCCAAAAATAAATATATTGACATTGGTCACTTCTTTCAAAATTACATGGTAGATACCAGATAATACCACGATTGCAATAAGAAAAATTTTAGGAGGGAATGGCCAAGCCTGGTCTCTCTTTTTTCTTTGTCTTTCTCCTCTTCGACTAAAATTTTTGGTGTCCTCCCATTAAAGGGAGAGTGTCCTCTCTTACACCATTTTTCTTTCATATATTTTCATATACTTGTAGTTTTAATATTTATATATGAAATAAAAAATATCTATTCACTTAGAGCATGATCTATAATGGTGATAGTTTTATTGACCAATATCTCGATTTAGTTTTGGTTTTGGTTTCGATAGTTTTAGCATTTATATATGCTATTTTATAGTTTTCTTATCATATATATATATATATATATGTCATTTGATAGTATTTTTAAAATGATTTTGTTTTAAGTAAAAAATTAAAAATGAGAATATTTTAAAAAATGTGTTAGAATTGCTTTTAAAATTACATTTGGTTGTATGTAGTGTGTTTATAAAAACATAAATAATTAAAAAATAAAACAATTTAAATTTTAAAACACATATTATTAATGTAATATAATTATATAATATAACATAAATTGATAACCAATTCAAAAAAAAAAAAAAAAACCCAAAAACATTTATAGCAGTGGGATGTGCAGCGGTGGGGATCATGCTTTGATAAACTCCTACGGTTAGGCGACGGCGAGACTGGGCAAAATGTGTCGCCAAGGTCATTGGGGTGGGATGGTGAGGGTCGTTGGGAAGAGGGGCTTAGGCTAGGGTGGCGAGGGTCATTAGGGGCAGGGCGCAAGGGGCATTGGGTTGGGCTCTTGCCGACGAGGGGCGGGCTGCTAGAATGGCGGCGGGTGGGATGGTAAAGGTTGTTGGTCGTGGGTCGGTGAAAGAGAGTAAGGAAGAAAATAAGAACGGAAACATTTTTTTTTTTGTTTCTAATTTTGGGACTTGTTTAAGGTGCTTTTAAATTTGTTTTTCTTTTCTTTTAGGTCAAAATTTTAAGCAAACACATTTTTAAAACTATTTCTACCTTTTGTATTATAGGAAATGGGAAAAACGTTTTTAGAAATTACTTGAGACAGACGAGTCAATCTCTTGTAGTCGGAGTACCTCGTGACGTGAGAATAATTTATTCATTAGCTCAAAAAGGATAAGGACGTGGTATATAATTTTCGAAATAAAGAGGACAAAAACAGAAAAAATTAAAAATTAATCGTGCAACTTCCAGACGAGATGTCACCCAACCTTTGCTAATCACTGGAACAAATTTAAGCCGCCAACGTGGCGACCGTGACACCACGACCAATCACACTCGTTCTTTCCTATTCTTCTGATCTGTTTTTTTTTTTTTGCCCCAAAAAGCAACGTCTGTTTGCGCCAAGCTTTGCACTTTAATAATTTTTTTTTACTGTAAAAAGTTTTAAATTATTTATTAATTAAAAATGAATAATAAAAGTGATGTTTGGTTCCTCGTTTAAATTAAAAAATTTTCCATGTAAATTAATTTTATTACAATATTTTTTATAAAATATAAATTATTTTTGTTTTTTAATTCAAACTCGTACGTCCAAATTTTTGGGGTGACCTAAACATGTTGCCCAAGTAGTGACATTATCACTGCCTCAAAAAGGGAGCCTACCTGCTATCCCTATCGCCACGTCATAATACCTCCGGTGCTGACTCTTAAGCCCGGCCATCCTGTGGGCTGCAGATGTCATTCGATGAGTTCGGTTTAGATCTTGTTACGTTGCACCTGATAAATGATATTTAATCGACTCCGTTTCATTTTTATTTTAAAGTGCAAAAATGGTCATTTCTTCCTCTATTTATTTATTTATTTATTTCTTCTACTATTTATTTAACATGATATTTTTGACGTGTTTATGTTTTTAGATTGTTAGTTAAAGGGCACGCTTTTATATTTTTAAAGAATGTTATATTTATTGTTAGTATTCACAAATTTAATCTATGCAGTAACAAATTCTTATTATGATAACAGTGTCGCTATTTAGACAACTTATTTTTTATCACCAAATCTATAGTTGAGCTTACTTTAATTTTCAAAATTGGTCTAAATTATTAAATTTAATACATATGCGTTTTTAAATTCATAATAATATGAGCATGATTAAAATAAAAAAACCAGCGGCCTAATCAAGCCAGCGTGGCTTTAGAGGAGGCAACTATTCATGCCTTCTAGCGGGGCCTAAGCTGGCTTTGATCCTAATTGGAGCATAAAATATAAAACCAACGGTATAATTGAGCCAGCTTGGCTCTAGAGGAGGCAGCTATTCTGGCCTTCTCCCGAAGCCTAAGCTGGCTTTGATCCTAATTGCAGCACAAATATATCATATTAAATATGCATAATAAGATATATATATATATATATATATATATTTTTTGTTGGAGTTGGTCCTGTACTTGGTGTTGATCCCATAATAACATATGGCAAATTCAAAATGAAATGTAATTGCATGAAATTTGAGTTTTTTTTTACTCAATTGCCAAATTTTGATATTAGAATTTACGAATTTAACATTGCATTGGAATTTGGAAATATCCTTACACCTATGTAAACTATGAGGGTATGTGGCAACTTAATTGGAACTCATACTTCTAACTATAAATAGTGTAAATCTCTCATGTGTTATAATGTAAAGCAAAAGTATGCTTCAGTGTAAAGCTTTTACATACAATAGTGCTTATAGTTCTTACTCGTAGTTCCAACTACGCTCTAAAATGTTCTTTATATCATTTACATTTTGACATTAATTTACAAATTTAATATTGCATTGGAAATATATCCGTACACTTATGTATAACTATAGCCCAAATGACATAGGTTTTTGGCAACTTTTTGGCGAACAACAAAAGCGCAATTTCAATGGTTATAACATGTAAACTAAATTAAAAAAAGAAACATTGATTAGAACTTTTTTTTCACTTACCAAAACAAAATGATAATTTTGAAGAAGGAAAGTCTTTTTTAGTCTTTTTCTCTTTAGAGTTTCTTCTTTAGAACGCCCTAATCACTCTCGTGTTGTTCCAACTCTTGGCCTAGAAATCCAAAAATACTTGACGCCTCCAACTGGGCACCGAATTTCTGGCCCTAACTGCAAATTTTGTGGTTCAAGAGAGCTTTCTGGATGGTTTATGCTTTTATGGTGCATGTGGAGGATTTAATAGTGCATGGAGCTATATATTATCGTACAAGTACATGGTTATTGCAGCTCCGACCATGGTGTCTGTAGAAATTCTGCCAGCAATTAATGGTGTGGAAGCTATCACTGTTTCTATTCTTTTTTTACAAAATATTGTAGTATGTGAGAGTTTTATAATGTAGTCATTATTTTTTTTTACTGTAGCATATGAGAGCTTTACATTATTTGGTAACAAAAAAATTGGTTCTAATCATGCTTGCCAAACACCTTATATGAACAACTTGTATACATGGTTAGAGGATTAGAGCTCCTATATATGTATGTATGTATGTATACGCTTGTTTGGTTTCAGATCATGAAGCAATTTGTTTCTCTTACGTTTTTCAAGAGAAAATTTCCACAACTCCCATTTGAAAAATGGACGATACAGTATGTTTTTGTATAGGGTTAACAACACTAATAAAAACACAATAACTCAAGAATGAGATTAATTTTGAGTACGTATTTTTTTTTTTTTTGTGTTACGGATGTGATTTTTAGAGTAATTATCAGCAATTATGATGATGAGTTTTGTAATACAATATAAAGAAATTATGACTCAGATTACTTATAAGATGTTTTTTTTTATTAGTGATGTAAAAAATGTATACAAAAACATAATTGTAATGGGAGTATCCTCTAGGAAATTCCTTAAAGAATTCACAAATATGTAACAATAATTGGTTTATAATCATTTTTTTATTATGTTATTATTTTTTAATTTGAGGGTGACGATTCAAACTCTACACATTTTGTTGAAGTTAAATTTAGATTTACCACTAAACTATATTCACAATTACAATTGTATTTTATAAGGAGACATGTACACAAAAATGTCTTACATTACGAGAGAGATTAAAGGGAGTTAGGGATTCGAATATAACAATTGTTCATTGTTTTAATACTTTGTACTGACTAAGTAAATATCATTGAATAATAAATTCTTTATGACCAAAATAATAAATAAAAATTTATGTCGTTGAAGAAATTGCATAATTTTATTTAATTCAATAATGAAATTAAATTAAAATGACTAGATCAAATTTCCAACAAAAAAAGGAACTAGATCAACTACTTTTTTTTTTGAGTGGCTACTTTTAAATGTTATGTAGTAATTACTTTATGTCTAGGTCTTTAACCTGTTATATTATCCAAACCTTTTTTGTTCTCTTCATTTTGCTCTATTTTCCCTTGCTACGTACTGAAAACTTGTTTTTTCTCTTTTTTAATAACAACTTTGCCACTTTGGCTGTCGTGAATGAAAGTATCTACCATCCAGTTTTTGGACTTTTCCTTTCTTTTAATAATAGACATTTTTCTATATATATATATGTATATATATAAAGAAACAGAGGGATAATTTTTCTTAAAAAAACACACTAAATAACGAAAAATTAGCAAAACCGAAAAACTTCATTTATCGAATATAGGATTTTATGGTAAACTGTTTTTAGCAAACATTTTCCCTATTTTATTATTTGTTCCGAAAAATCCTTTGCATTTTTATTGTCTATTTGTTACTGTAGTGTTTTCTACCAAAATTTCATTGCTTCAAAAGTTTTGAAATGAGCTAGCCATTGTTTATCTTACTTATCAAAAAAAAAAAAAAAAACACAAAAAACAAAAAACAAAAAGCTGGCCATTGTTTATTTGAACTCAGGACCACAAGACTCTCCTGCGGTTCACTTTTGATAATTAAAAAAAAAAAGAAGGAAATTTATCACTAGATTGTCCTATTGGATTTGGGACCTGTATGAAATTATGAATTTATAATATAAAAAAAGAATTCAATTATGTTTTCTAGAAATGCTAAATGGAAAAAAACCCAAGAGCACTAAAATATCAAAAATCCGTCTAGCTATTTAGCATATTTTTGTAGGCCTCTTTGTGATAAAATAATTGTCTAATGCTTTATAAGAGCAATAATAATAAACTATATAGGTCTAAAGTCCAAACTATTAACTGCCAACAAGCAAGCGGGGTAATTTTGAGAACAAAGATTTGGAACAAATAAATAATTGAAAAAACAGAGTAATTTCAAAAAGAAAGAAATAAATAGGGTTAATTTGAGAAATGATATTTGACTTTTTCAGTCAACCACACTTTAGCCATTGACTTTTAAAATGCCCTAAACTAATTTTTTTGTTTTTGTTTTAGTCCTTTTTTATCAGCCGAGTGTTAAAAATAAAACAAATATAAATAATATTTAGTTAACAAAATGTTAAATTACATTTTTGCATCAAATTCATACGCATATTACGTATTTAATTATTAAAATATTTTTTGTCAAGATAAACAACATATTTTATCTTTTTTTTTCAACTAAGAAAAAAAAGGGACTAAAACTCAAACGATTTAATTATTAAAATATTTTATTTTATTTTATTAAAACTCAAACGATTTAATCAACATATTTTATTTAATTATTAAAATATTTTATATAAATTAGGGATTTAGTTTGCGATGTCCTAAAGTTAGATATATTATGGCGGTACTGATTTTTTTGCCCGAATAAATAAAGGCATAGGCATATTCGGAAGATAAACTTTTTTTTTTTTTTTTTTTTTTTTAAGAAATATATTTGGAAGAGAAACTTTAGAAAACCCTAGCGATCGCCAATCCCATGCGTCCAAAATAGGAAAGACAAGAAAAAGTGACGTTTGTCTCAAGTTATCGCCTCCATCAACCGTTAACAGATCTCCACAAAAACCAGAAATGGTCATATCCACAAAAAAATCTGCAGCAGTAACCAAAATAAACCTGTCTCTGATAAACCAATCAGAATCTTCCACGTCATCAAATTCTAAACGGTGACGTTTTGGCTCATTGTCGTTTTCTATTTATCTCTCTTTTCTCCCACTGCTACTCGTCTACTATTGCTCCAACTCTTCGTCCCCTCAAGGAGTTCCCCTGCTTCTCTCCCCTTCCGTTTCCTTCTCTCTTTTAAACAAACTTTTTCTTTTTTCTTTTTTCTTTTCATTTTTTTCCTTTTTCTTTTGAGGTGCATATTATAGACCGCCGTTTAGGATCTGATCCAACCCCTTTCCCCTTCTTCTCTTCTCTTTTCACACCAAAAGAAATTGAACTCCAACCGTCGCCGTGGGATTCGTCTTCTCCGACGCCTTCACGCCGTCCGATCTGTCCGGTACAAGATCATGTGCCTCGCGTCCGCTGCCCCTCCATGCTCCGTCGGTCCCCGATTGGTCGGACTCCCGATCCGTCGTCGATTTGATTGGCTGGCGTCGCTCGTCAACTTCTGTAGCTTCCTGCGGCGCTAATCACGCGGGTCTTCCCGGAGAGAGCTCGCCGTCTTCGCTTGATTCGCGACTGGTCTCGGCGTTTCTTCTGAGATTCGCTCTGAATCAGAGAACAAAAAAGGGAAAAAAAAGTTTCCGATTTGAGTTCCGATTCGTGTTTCGTGTTTTTGTTTCGTTTTGTGTTGATTCGGAGAGATTTGGAGATTCGAAGCTGTTCGAAGCTGTTGAGTTGAGTTGAAAGAGCTTCAAGTCTTTACAATTTCGGTACTTGAAGTTCCGCTTTATAATCAAGGAGAGAGAGAGTTTTTTTTGGTCTACTTTTTTGGTTTCAATTTTTTTCTTTTTTTTTGGGGGGGGGGGCTATGGAGAATCGGAGGGAGAACAGGATGAGTATGGGAATGTCCGATGTGGTGCTGGAATGCGTGATGCCTTACATCGACGACCCGAAGGACCGGGACGCGGTTTCACTGGTCTGCCGGCGGTGGTACGAGCTCGACGCGCTCACGCGCAAGCACGTCACGATCGCTCTCTGTTACACGACGACTCCCGATCGGCTCCGGAGGAGGTTCGGCCACCTCGAGTCGCTGAAGCTCAAGGGAAAGCCTAGGGCTGCGATGTTCAATCTGATACCGGAGGATTGGGGAGGCTACGTGACGCCATGGGTGAAAGAGATTGCCGAGTCCTTCAATTGCTTGAAGTCGCTTCACTTTCGGCGCATGATTGTTAGGGATTCCGACCTCGAGCTCCTGGCTTGCTCTCGCGGGCGCGTGCTCCAGGCGCTCAAGATCGAAAAGTGCTCGGGGTTCTCCACCGATGGTCTTTTTCATATCAGCCGATTCTGCAGGTATTAGGTCTCAAGAACTTAACTTGACTTTGTTATTTCTTACTTTGTGCTGTATTGAAATTCATTAATGAATTTTGGTAAGAAAGTAGGAAGAAGCATGATTGGAAGTTCTAGAGCGAGTTGTCGAATGGCTTCTAGTTAAATTCCTCTAGTAAATTTTTTTTTTAATTTTTGTTTTTGTTTCCTTTTCCTTCAAATTTTATAGGTAAGATTAGAAACACTTGATTGATAATATTTCATGCCTCCAGCATATGTAAGACTTCCCCCCTTGATTTTCTTTGTCAGATTGTGCAATATGGCTGAACTTGCTTCTTTGTTGTTTTCCAAACCTGATCAATTGATTTTGAAGCGGTGCTATCTTGGTGTTGAATTGCTTTCTAGTATTCGAGCGTGTAGTCTTTGTCTAATTATTTGGTATTTTTATTCGTTTTTCATGGAATATTCAATATATCCATTTGTGCAGGGGTTATGCGTGGTTCATATACTAGGTTTTATTTATTTATTTTATTATTATTTTTTTTTAGTATTGGACGCAAGCTTCTTGGCTGTGGTTCAATAATTGGCCAAAGTCTGTCATTTGAGTTTTTTGAACTTCTTGTCTTGAGCCAAGAAAGGATGAGAATGTCCCAGTTTTCATTTTGGTATGGAAAGGGGTTGGTTTTTTTTTTTTTTCATTTTTGTATGGAAAGGGCTTGGTTTTTTTTTTCCCTGTTTTTTAGACTTTTGCGTGTATTGAAATATTATGACTACGATCGATCCATTGTTTGGTGCATCTATATTTTGTGTTTATATTGGTTTTAGAAAAACCACGTTGCCACAAAGTTGAGTAGTTTTGTACTTTTTTTCATATTCAAACATGACTGTTAAAGCTATATTTTTATCTCAGGGTGGATTAATCTGGACTCAGTGTCCGGTTGCCATATGTTATGCATTGCAAATAATAGATGGGATCTCCTTATTAAAACAGACTACGGGATTTTAAATGCTCAATCTGTTCTTATGGGAGCAAGGTGTGAATAGAGAAGATTTATGGTGGAGCTTTTGTTGATGTTGTGGTGGGTTGATGTGGATGGCTCAGTTTTGTTTGGTTGAGCAAGATATTTGTCTATTTTATGAAACTTAATTTTAGACAGCTTTGCATTAATTTTAGATTCTGTGTGAGGAGCAATAGGGTATGTTCAAGTGGATCATAGTTAGAAATACTTAGAATACTGAATTTAGAACACATATTGGTGTAGTTTTCAGGATTAAAATGAATTACTTTCAAGGTTAAGGTTTTAAGAGGAGAACAAAGTCTGGGCCTTAATACCTTTTGTCGAATGGTTCTTAAATGAAGAATGTGAATTTTAATTGTTGTCTTTGTATCAATGGTTAACCCCTAAACAATTTTTGATGTTCCAAGTGCTCGGTTGTGCTTACCTTCATATAAGTTGAGGGGGGTCTGAGTATTGATCTGGAGTTGAGTTGAAGAGCAAGGTGATGGTTGAGCACTTAAAGTCTGAAATAATTATGACCAGAGAGCTGGTTACTATGAAGGGAAAAAAGGACATGAATATGCACATCCTCATCAGTATAGCACAGGAGCAATTTTATCAGTTTGAATATCTTTAAATAAAATTGAATGGAAATAACAATCCTGGTCTTAGGTGTGAGTTGGATCATGATAAAGAAGGTTTGATGGTTGTATAATTCGCAGAGAGAAAGGACAGAAAAACGAGTTCTGAACTTAGGCTTATTGAAAAAAAGGAAAAAAAAAGGAGGGGTTGCTTAAAGCATCTCCAATGCAATGCCAAATTCTAATGTGGCATTTAGGTAAGAAAACAATTCTCCAATGCAATACCATATTTAATGTCAAATTTGGCATTTGGTTGCTAATTGGTCAAACGTGTCAACTTTTTCATTGAAGCATTGAGCATTAGAACACTGTGATTTCTTAATTTTTGAAAATTAAAATTATGCCATCTAAAAGTTCCAAAGCTTAAAACTTGATTGAGGAAATCTAGATGTGGTACTTAAAATGTTGCACTATAAGATACAGAATATGTCAAATGTACCATTATTTCATCTTTTATTTAACCAAATATAGCATTGACATTGGCATTTGCACTCGATATAATCTTCCTTGTATGATTGACTTCCTTTTCTCTCTGTTTCTTTATATCTCTTGTGGTCATTGGTTATTAAGATGATTGTTGTTGCAAATAAAAATTTAATTATTAGGTTTAGCTTCACCACGAGCCACAGGGGAAAAAAAAAAAAAAAAAAAACCCCCTACTTTCTTTTAAGATGTTTTGGGTTGTTTCATGTTCATGTTGCCTCTGGTAGTTGTTGTTCTTGTTGTCGATGTTTTTTTAAGGAAACTGCATCTCAAAGTTTAGCTAATAGCTATCCAATATGGTTTCATCAAGATTTATACTCGTATCTTACTCATAACCTGACTTCTGCTGTTGCATTTGGATTGGTATCTCTTTGCTTTTCTTCCATTTGTATGAACAATGTTTTCTCGCTTAATTAATATGTTTGTTATCTGACTTACTGTAGTTGGTTTAATTTGGTCACGTTGATATTATCGATTATCTGTCCAGTTTTGTATTTTTGGTATATTTAGTGTCTTTGTGTTGTTCTAAGATGATTTTGGAGATGTGTTACAGCGGCTTCGAGTCATGCTAAACAAAACTTCTGGTTTTGGAACCTTGATATTTTGATACTACGGAGTTTGTTTAATTCTTGTATATTCTGCAGGAGTTTAAAAAACTTGTTTTTGGAGGAGAGTTCAATAATTGAGAAAGATGGTGAATGGCTACATGAGCTTGCTACAAACAACACAGTTCTTGAGACTTTAAATTTTTATATGACGGATCTTGTGAAAGTCAAATTTGAGGACCTCGAACTCATAGCCAGAAATTGTCGCTCCTTGAGTTCTGTGAAGGTTAGTGATTGTGAAATCTTGTACCTAGTGGGTTTCTTTCGTGCTGCAGCCGTACTAGAAGAATTTTGCGGAGGTTCCTTCAATGAGCAACCAGAGAATTATTCAGATGTATCTTTACCCCAAAGGTTGTGCCGTTTGGGTCTAACTTACATGGGGAAGAATGAAATGCCAATAGTATTCCCGTTCGCATCTCTACTTAAAAAGTTGGACCTTCTCTATGCCTTGCTTGACACAGAGGACCATTGTACATTAATTCAAAGGTGTCCGAACTTGGAAGTTCTTGAGGTAAAATCACAAAGCCCTTTCTTGTGCTTCCAGTTCTTTTGCTCCATGCTTTTTTTTTTTTTTTTTTTTTTTTTTTTTATGAGAAGAACGAGCACTATGCATTTTTATATGTACGTATGACGTACATAAATAGGTGCACAGACTCTCAAACGGAGATATATGTGTGTATTTTTAATATACAATGTCATTGCGTGATTGTTTATTTCTTGCATTTAAGTCAGTTATTTTTAATTCTTTCCTTTCTTTATTTGCAACATCTATAAAAAAATTATAATTGTACGAAATAATGGCGTTTTGGATAACCAAGATTTTAGAAAGATACAAATTAAAATATTTATTTTGAAGTTCAATCTCGAGTAATGCCAATTCCTTATGCGGTAATTTAGAATACTGGATGCTAGTTGCCATCGTGCACATTTGGACGTTGGGAACAACATAAGGGAGTTGTCCACGTGCTTTTCTCTTTGACAAGAACTGTTTTTGAAATAATAAATTCATAATGAGTATCTTTGTGATAAAACAGACGAGGAATGTCATTGGAGATAGGGGATTGGAAGTTCTTGCTCGGTATTGCAAGAGACTAAAGAGGCTCAGAATTGAGCGAGGAGCCGATGAGCAGGGCATGGAGGATGAAGGAGGCCTTGTTTCACAAAGGGGTTTGATTGCTTTGGCTCAGGGCTGTCTTGAACTTGAATACTTGGCTGTTTACGTATCCGACATTACAAACTCATCACTTGAATGCATGGGTGCTTACTCTAAGAATCTTTGCGACTTCCGTTTAGTCCTTCTTGATAAAGAAGAGAGGATAACGGATTTGCCACTTGACAATGGAGTTCGAGCTCTTTTGAGGGGTTGTGAAAAGCTGAGAAGATTCGCGCTGTATCTCCGACCTGGTGGCTTGACTGATGTGGGTCTTGGCTACATTGGCCGGTACAGTCAGCATGTGAGGTGGATGCTTCTGGGTTATGTGGGGGAGTCTGATGCAGGACTTTTGGAGTTCTCTAGGGGCTGCCCGAGCCTGCAAAAACTTGAGATGAGGGGCTGTTGCTTCAGTGAGCGTGCTCTGGCTGCCGCAGTGATGCAGCTGACTTCCCTTAGGTATTTGTGGGTGCAGGGCTATCGAGCATCAGCAGTTGCTCCTGGTCGCGATCTTTTAGCAATGGTTCGCCCATTTTGGAACATCGAGTTGATCCCTTCAAGACGAGTCACCGTTACTTCTCAGATTGGGGAGGCTGTGGTGGTGGAGCATCCGGCTCACATACTTGCGTACTACTCCCTTGCAGGACAAAGAACAGATTTTGCGGACACTGTTATTCCATTGGACCCAGAAGCCTTATCCGAGTAGAGCTGTACATACAAGTTTTTCATTTCTTTCCTTTTCCTCAAGGAAGTCGTTTTCTTGCGCCCGCGCCCTTGTTCATAAATTAATGCCACTTTTTCTCCCTCCCCTTTTTTTGATAAGATGGTGTTAGTTTCAGATTTCATTCGCTTTTTTAATTTTAGACTGTAGTCCTGTAATAAGTTTGTGTTTTCTGGTGTAATCTGAAAGCATCTGTACTATTTGATGAAAGTCCGATCTTCATTCCTTGCTCAGAAGTTTAACTTAATTTATCTTCCTTGTGGTGACTTTGTACCTTTTTGTTAGAACGTGGTGACTTGTAGCTTTACTTGCGCGTTGATCTTGCCAAGAATTTTTCTTGTCGTTGCATAACGTTGTCGTTTCATACCGAAGCTGTCTACCTCTATTATATTATTAACCCTGGCTGATGCCTCTCAAATATGAAAGTATAACGAACTCATTTCTTTTATTTACTTTTTTTTTTTTTTTTTAACTCTAAGCTCACATTTTTTAACTTGATTTAGTGACACTTAAATTAATTGGCTGTGGAATCATGTTGTTGAAATTCCCTTTTAATTCTCAGATTATAAGCCAGAAGCTCATAGCATGTGATATGTATTCATTTGTGTAAAAATGCAAATTAAAAAATTCCCTTTATTTTTATTTGCCATTTCATTATTTTAGCTCATAGCATGTCTTCAGATCATTGAGCCTTGATCCTTCAGCCGTCTCTTTGACTTTTGTCATATTTGACATTTCTTTTCAGAGGTAATAAAGCAACAAATTTCGCAGCACCACATCAAAACGGTTCCACTGGATCGTCACTGCCATGTCTAAGAATCTGATTTTTCAAAATGCTTTCATCTTTGACTTTGTTGAGCTCTTTTTTACCATGCTAGTAATTATATTAACTTTTGATTATGTTGTTATAAACGCTTACTTGCTGCGGTTGCACTTTATGTTTGTTCCGACTTCTCAGGAGACACTTCTCTCATTTATAATCTAAAGAAGCCCGTTTGCATTGTATTTCAGCTCTTGCTATGATTGGTATAGTAAAAATTCTCAACTTGATCTTGGCTAGGTCCTGACAACTTACTTTCAACTTATTAATTTCAACTATCATAGTGTAAAATAAAAATATACTACAGTATAAATCTTTCACATAATGTAGTATTTAAGTTCTAACTTATTTGTTTCGACTACGGTCTTAAACACTCTGGAACGAGGTTCTCTTTCTATGTAGGTTCTGCCAAAAGAAAAGGCAAAAATAATAATAATAATAACAACAACAACAACAACAAATAACAAATAAACAAACAAAAGCAAAAAACAAATAATAAAACCGAAAATATTTTTTTTTTGACAACTGTACCGAACACAAGAATTATTATTGGAAGAATGTCAACTCCAAAATATGCTCAGTGGGCTTTCATTTTCCCCGAACAAAGGATTTTGCAGTAGTGGATCATGAGCATGACCCCCAAAGAAGGCAAAGTCAACTCCACATTAGTACTGGAATGAGAACATCTCTAACATGACCTACCTTGCTTGCCTTATTATTTATTTATTTATTTATTTATTTATTTTATTCTCCCATATACTTTCATAATTTCTCTTTGGTCCAATAGTAGGCTAGGGAGGCCACTGTCATTTCTGCAGAGTTTCTTCCCAACAATTTATCATCTGCCTAATAATTAATGGCTTTTGAATTTTTGCTTCTGGGTCCCTTTTCTCCAAGGCCCATGGTACAATATGGTGCACTTCAAGCATCAATTTCCAATATATTGTTAGCATGTCCTCAGTGTTGAAATGGTTTTGACATTTTCAGCAACTTGACAAGGACACCCTTTAGTTTACACTTGCATAACAAGAAGAAAACTGCACAAGTTACAATATTATATGATATATTTTCATCACCTTGTTGTATTATTGATTTAGCTTTGTAATTACTACAAGACGTGTGATAACAAAAAGGCTTTCCTAATTGAAATTGTTGATGCTCTATTGCTGATCAACTCTAAGTACGGCTGTATATGGTGGTCGGACTACGTTAGCATTCTTAGTGGTGTCCGAGAAGGCTGTTAGTTCGGCCCTAATCTGAAGGAAAAAAAAAAAGAAATTAGAAACCAAGCATTTCAAGAAGCCGAACAGAGCCGATCAAAGTCAATGAAAATGCCTTGCACATTGTGGCATCACTGGTGTTTTGCCGCATCAGAAGTTGTCCAAAAGATTATCTGGGTCTTAATTGAGCACCACTAGAGAACCTATAACAATCCTGCTACTTAATATGCCAAGGCAGAGGTAAGTGTTTTTTTGGGTAAAGGTCAATGAAAGAGTTAAAAATCCAAATGCTTTTATGTAATATTTTTTGGCTCTTTAGTTGATGTAATTAAAGGGAAAAGACGGCCAAAACGGCACGGTCTATCCATCTCAAAAGCTTTGATCAAATTTAGAACAAAGTGATCAAGGGTGCTTTTTGTGCAACTTGCATAAAGATGACTCACCTTGAAGGACCAAGAGAAATAAATAAATAAAAAGGGATGACAATATAAAGTTGAAGTTTATGTCATATACCAATAAAAAAAGTTAACAAAAAGAAAGGATAATTATAATGCTCGCGTATGTTTACTTTGGAGCTTTTTAATGCCTAAATGCGTGGTTTAGAAAATGATACGTGCAAAGTGACAAGAATGCACCAAGGCTTTACACAAATAGTTGTAGCAGCAACATTTGTGGTGGCAGAACCCATAAAAGCAACCTAAAGAGATCAAAAACAGGAGTAGCATATTTTAAGAAACACAAATTTTTATATTTAAGAAAATGAAATAATATTTTTTATTCCAATATATTTTTGTCATTTGTGAAATGCCTGCCTATCTTAAGTGATCATTGTCAAACCTCATTCAATGAGGCCCCATCATCATGTAACCATATAGTAGACAATTTAACCAAAGATAAAATCCGTTTCTTTTTATTTGTTGTGATTGATGACATAAATTGTCTCATGTTTAACTGAAATAGTGATTTTCATAAAAAGATTTCCACTGTACATCCTATCATATCAACTTTTACCTATCCTTTTCTTTTTAAAGTTGTTTATTTATGTATTCCATTACCTAATTTTTTGTTAATTTTTTATCTAATTTATATTAGACAAATTACTAATACTACTGTTGGGAAATTTTAGTTTCACCTTAGGTTATAGGAAACATATTAATATAACAATTATATTACAGCTATTTAATTATAGTGAGATAATTTAAATGGTTTATTTATGAAAAGCCCATAGGCTAATAATCAAGTACAGGTTTGATGGGTGGACAACCAATACTGACCCAACTAGGTTTTTTATTACTCTAGTAGAAATGTATATAAAGGCAAAGTTTTCTCCTCTCCCTATCAAGAAGAGAAAGAACCCATTAAAGACTAAGGTGATTTGATTGAGGAGGACAATAACCTGTTCATCCCGTTCGTCTATTGTCCTAGAACTTTCGCACAAAAGTTGATAGCTGCTACCATTGATACAAGTATTTATTTTTAATTTAGTTTCTCAATAATTTGATATTCTATAATTTTAAGATTGTGATATAATTATTCTAAGTTATATATAATTATGAATATCTAAAATTAAGAATGCTAACAACTACTGGTACCACCATAGCCGGCTAAGGAATATTATTGTCCGTTTTGCATGGAGAGATGTCGTTTCTTCTTTTTCCTTTATTATGGCACCGAAACGTGGCCTTGCGTCAAATCATTAACGTGAGAGACATTTTCATATTTGATACCCAAAAAAAAGGTGAAAATTTCTAAGGCTAAGCTCATGGTAAGACACCATTGTAGCGTTCAAACTTGAAAAGGTCAAGAATCAGTTAGTACCGCGTTCTGCATGATTCCAAAGCTAAAATCTTGAATTTCAAGTCCAAAGGAAAAAACAGGGTTTGGGTTCACGACTAAACATGACGATGCTTTGAGAGAGACCCTTAAAAAGAAAAAAAAAAAAAAAAAAAAGAAGCCCACATTCACTCTCCCACCGTTTTACAAAAGGTAAGTTTGGATTTGGGTAGTGAGGAGGGTGTGCAAAAAAGTAAACGATGACGAAGAAAAGGAAAAGAGTTTGAAAATTTTTTGGCCGGTTAAATTATCACATTCTTTTTTAATATATGATATAGTTCTGACATAATCTAATAGTTAAAAGTTATATTATTTTTGTAGTGTATCATATACTACAAACTTATCAGAAAAGGAGAGGATAAAAGGAAAAAAAAAAAAAACACTTTTGAACCACATTGATATTGTTACGTGGAACATCCTATATTCTACAACATGTTAAAGAAGGGGATGCTTATTGAGTGGAATGCAAACTCAGCATCGACTAAGGGATGTTGATGCAGCCTGGTCCATTTGGCCAATATTGGGTGCTCAAAGCAAACAATGCCAGAAAGTTTTTTAATAGAAAAATAAGGCAATCAGATACAGTGGAAGTTCAAGAGGACAAAAAAAGAAAAAGAAAAAGAACAAGAGTGACTAGTGACTCAGCTTCTTTGGCCACATCACCCTAATGACATGTCTAATTTTGTGCAATTAATCATAGAAATATACTTCGCGTGAAGTGTAATTATTCCTGGCATGAAACATTAGATTAATTTTGCAGCACCAGAATAAACAGTGTTGTGTATCTTTCCAATCTGCATGAGATCCAAGTCTGTTTAATAATCACTTCAGATCAAGGGGCAGAGGCTGCTGCCATCTTTTTTAAATCTGTGTATAATTTGAGAATTTTGAGGGGGCGGACTGCAAATTTCATCAGATTTTAGCTTTAACATTACAAGAAAAGAAAACTCCAGGTTGAATGTCTGCCTACCCTTTTTCATACGTACCTTCGTCCTGCTTCAGATGTTTTGTAATTCTAAAAGCATATATGATATCATAGTAGTAGATAAAAGTAGAGAAATTCATTGTACTCCTGAATTCAATTTCATGGTTCAGATAGTACACTTTGGAACATGTGCCAGATTTCATCTGCCTATAATGTTCCAACATTAACTATGAAACTTCTTCACTACTGAACCATGACAAGGGTGCTGATAATGACAACTGAAATAAACCGAACATTTTCTAATGGCTTTCAATTCTCAAACATGAAGGGGAAAAAACAAAGCGGGTGCTTAATATCTAGAGGTTTGCATTTCAAACATAGAAGAAGCTTGCGGTTTTGTACGAGCTGCAGAAGGTGCACTACCACCATAGATCAGATTTTGCCCAAGAAGACCAATGGGAGAAGAAATATGATTATCAAATGGAGAACTCATGAAGAGATTGCCACAAGTTGAGCCCAAAACCATGAGTGCTTCTTCACTAGGAATGTTCCAGTCAAGCAATACTTTATGTGCTTCTTCACTAGACATTTGAAGTTGTGGAATCACAGAGGACTGGTCAAAGAAATTAGGAAGACTAATGTTATTCTCTAATGGGCATGGACTAGTTGTAGTAGTAGTAGTAGCACTTTCTGTGAGATTGACTGTTGTGAAGTCGTGTATGCTTGGTCTCCTCTTGTCTTTCCCTCCAGAATGCTGCCTTAGAAAGTATTTCTGAGCGTGACTCGCCACTTGTGTTGGAGTCTTTGTGACAACGAAATTTCGAGAGATATTTCTCCAATCCCCTTTGCCATACTTTAGCAGGCCTAACAGGAACCGCCTGCATAAGCCATTACCGGCAATTCCACATCAAAATCTCAGGGCTTAAGGGACAATGTCCTTTTAGAAGTACATTTTCTATATGCATACAGAGGTGAATTATGAGCGTTTGCTAAAGCTATAAGAAGATAAACAATGAAGAAAGAAAAACTTCATATTTTAGTATTTCAGATGTATCATAGGAGGTAATCTATGCCAAACACAAAAGAAGAAAAGTTCTATCCTTCTTCTTTATTTTGCTCATCTGGATTTTATATATTTCAGTCCTTCCTGCAAGCTTCAAAATATTAGGTAAAAAATAGGTATTATAATCTCAGAGACTTACACAACCCCAAAACTAATTACCCCACAAATAATACTTATTTAACCGGCAAACACAATTAGAACATGATCAAGCAATAAACTTGTGGACCACAATTCCATAACAAACTACTCCATAAAACAAATTTAAGTTACTTGTAAAGACATGAATATGTGTGTGTTTAGCTATGATGTTCTGAATGTTCACATATATGGTCATAAAAACATTAATATTCTTCATTTAAAAAAGAAAAAAAAAGAGAGAGAGAATTAACCTGTGCTCATCTTTGGTCCATGGAACACCCTTCTTTCTTTCATGATCAGAAGAAGCTCTAGCGGATTGAGGCTTTTTTCTGAAGGAATCATGACGATCAATATTGTCAACAAAGTCAAAGGTATCAAAATCAGGTGGTGTAAAATAACCTCTAATTGGGACCTTCCCGGCTTCAATGTCACTAACATCTTCTTCAAGCTCCTTGTACTGCTTGATCACGTCGTAAAACTGACTTCCCGGGGATCATCTCGGCCACTTTCACCCACCGGTTCGGCGTCGTCTCATCGTATATCGCAAGAGCACTCTCAAACTTCTTGTTCTCCTCCTTAGTCCATTCTGTGCTAATTCCCTGGAAAAGCCAAGTTGAGTTTGGTAAATACCAGTTATTGGGGTGTAGAGTTTCCATGTTAATTAATTAGCTCAAAAACTCATATCCAAGAGAGAAAGAGTACTAAAGAGTGGAGAGAAATGAGTTGTTGTTGAGGGGGTTTTAAGAAGGGGACTTGAAAAAGCATTTTGAATTCAGAATCTTTTAATGGGAATCAAGAATCTCCTTTGCTTAACAGCATAAACTAGAAGAATCTGAAAAAGAAGCCACTTTCGGAATCGGAGAGAATCGGATAAAGGAACTAAGAAATCCTATTTTGCTGAACAGGTTCAATTGCAAGGTAGGAACTAGGAAGGAAGAAGAGAAAAGTCCCAAGATGGATTTTTTTTTTTTTTTTTTTTTGAAATTTTGAAGCAATGAAATGGAAATATTTTTTTGAGAAAAGAATCTGAAAAAAGTGAGATTTTTATACAATGGTGGCAACTCTATATGCCTCCAAAAGCTAAAGAAAGGTTGGAATTTAAAGAGTAAAAAAACAAGAACCAATTGAGCTAAGGAGAGAGATAAAGAGAGCGGGAAAGAAATATTAATATTTTCGTTTGTTTCTTTGAGAAGAAGAAAGAGAAAAAAAAGTTTATATATGCGTGAATGTACATGTATCTATAGAATAGCAAAAAGATGGAGAGTGACTAGTGTATGAGAATCCAAGATATGAAAAGGAACAATTTTTTTTTTTTTTTTTTGTTCTTTCTATTTTAGTGATTAATTGATCAAACAAGAATTCTGTTATAGGACTCTAAAAGAAACACAATAATCACATTAAATTAACAAAATTGTGCTAATTTAACGAAATTTAATAAAAATCTGAGAGGAGGGCATTTTTCACATACCTTAGTAAAGAATTTTCTTAGTTTAAATTTGAAAGATTAATAGGAGAGAATCACAAGAGCAAAATGTAAAAAAGCAAATGTGAAAGTTTGGCCACTCGTCCTTTTGGACCCTCGGAGTGTCCCACTATGACCAATGGGAAAAAAAAGTTCCTCCTGTGCTATAAAAACTTTTTTGTAATAATTTTTGTCTTTCCATACAAAATTAAAAAAAAAAAAATCTGGGTTTTCTCCATCTCAGACTATCTCTTTTCTGGTTTTAGTTTGACCTTTTTCTTTTTGCTGCTATATATAAATATAAATATATATTATACTATATTATATTGCACCTGTATATTATAATAATTGATGATTCAGCGTGTAAGAATTCAACCTTATTAATTATCATAAATTTTTTTGATCAACTATCTATTTTATTACAACCGTAAGATTTATATTAAACGACTAATAATATTATTATTGATTAATAACATAATCATTAAAGTCACACCTTTTCATTATTTTCTGAAGTTCCTTTTTTTAGGAAGAATTGTGTGTATATATATATATATATCCTCCCTAAGATAATATTGGATTGTGTTGGACAACAATGGTACTGACGCTTTGCCTCTTAAGCATAGTATTTTAAATCATGTAGTGGATTGGATTTCCTTCACGTGGATTTTACACGTAAATTATCTTATAAGGATAAGATCCAACGGCACTTTCTTAGAGCGCAAAAAAGGTTTATAAAGCGATGACTTTTGCTGATGTATAATGGTGGATCGAACATCCACCAAATGAAGAAGAGTTTGTGTCATATTTGGAAATTGATACTATCATTTTTAGGCCACGAGCTAAGAAAATTAGTTTATTAAACAAATTGCCTTAGGTGATGGGACTTTAAAGTGTATTGATCAAAATCGAGAACTTTTGGCCCTTCAAGATTGAATCGGATCTTTTCATCTCATAGGAAAGAATGAAAAGTTTGATTTATGTAATTTGTAAACCGTTGGATAGGGTAGGGTGATGTTGGCATTATTATTTGTGTGCTATTAGGAATAAACGACAAGAAAAAGGCCAAAGAAGTTGAAAAGAAAAAGGACCAAGGAAACGAGAAGATAAACATTTCACGTGAAGTTATAGATGGGCTTGGAATTTTAGAGAGTAGCGAATAGCAATAACACTCATGAGAATTATAAGGCATTTGATATTGTTAGTTTTATTTAAATTTTTAGTTGTTGTAGCGTAAATCTCTTATATATTATAGTATTTTTAACTAAAATTAATTCAAATCAAATGCGCTCAAACACCTTATTTAAGCAGAACTTTGCTATTTGTGAGTTTAATATATATAAAATTATTTGAGCCTAACAACCAAGCAAAGCGCCTGTAGCTCAGTGGATAGAGCGTCTGTTTCCTAAGCAGAAGGTCATAGGTTCGACCCCTATCTGGCGCGATTTCCCATCATTTTGGTCCTTTATTGATTTAACCTCACATTCATATAAATAATTAAATAAACAGAGAAGGAAAACCCTTCAAGAATCTAACCAATGTTTTGCAGGTTTTTCCCCACCATTGCACACTCAAAAGTTTTCACCTCCTACAAACAAGACAATATAAAATTACAAGTCGTCCAAATTGCACAACACAACTAAGAACTGCTCTGGGCCTTTTCTTCTTATTCACTCCTTATCTGTCGTTTTTAGCTTCCCAAGAAAACCAATCTGTTTCTTTTTATTGGCTCTTCGTGTCCCTTTTCAACCTGCTTTTCTCCATCTATATATTTCATACTCTAATTCTTCACTCTTTCTATTGTGTGTCTTTTTTTGTGGTCAAAGCTTTGATTTCTTTGCAGCCGTACATACACAATTTTTAAACTTGGAAGTTTCTAGCACTGTGGAAGGTCCCCAGGAGGCGGTGGCAGACATTCATTTGGCCCCAAACCATTCTCCACTAGAAATGCCATCTTTAAGCCCCATGTTGTGTGCACCTCTAAATGGCAATGCAGGAACCAGACACCTATAGATATAATACATATATATATATATATATATACCAAGAACAGCACACCGCATATTACTCTTCCATCTATTGACTTTTGTAAGCAAATTAATAACTATTAGACTAAGAGAATAGATCCAATTCTAAGGTCTTTTTCCAAGGAGTGCATTTGGTCAGTGGAAACACATGCACTTGCTTCAACATGCAACTTCTTCTACATGTCCCTATCTATACTTTTCCACCCAACACTTCACTAATATCATCTAGTCAGCACAATTGCTAGAGGCTTTTTTTAAAAAAAAATTTTACTTTCATACTGAGATATGAAATTGGTGCAATATCCTTGTCATGAAAAAAAATATATATATATAATTAGAATTGAGAGAATTTAGGTTTTAGAGAATTTTAGAGCAGGGGCACTCTACCTTATATAGAGTCTATTAATCTCAACCATATTATTTGAATCAGAAGACGCTTACAAAATTAATGTAACAACATAGCTCATAAAATTCTCACATTATGTCCAATCCTATATAATATGGGCCAATTGAATTAAGTTTTATGTCCGCAATCAATATCCCTTACGGGACCCTACAGAGGAGCTACAACCCTTCAATCCCCTTAAATACTAGTTCTACCAAACCTAGTTTATATTTGGCTTGAAACTTCTTTTTTCATTCTTACGAGGTTATAACTTCGTCATTCACAAAACAATAGAACCCAACTTAGAAAGTAGTAGTGAGACCTAGCCACTTTTTAGATCGTGTCCTACTATTTTGTGAACAACAGGGTTATAACCGTATAGGGTTAAATATAATTGCTCATTTGTTTTTAAAGTCTATCAAATGATAATCCTTTAATTTAAAATAAATAGGTTTTATATAAAGCCTGGTTAATCCAAGTTCTAAAAAAGGTGTGTCCGTTACCTATATCATGTGTTTCTTTTTTATTTTTTTAGTGTATTCTGCTGCAAAATTCCCATAAAATATGGAGAACATAGAACAAAAACAAATAAGTTAAAGAAAAAAAATTAAGACAGCAGAAAAATTTATGGACTTAGATTTGATTATCACCTGGGTTATCAGCCCTGAATCTGATAGCGACCCAGCCGGCAGTAGGTACTGCAATAGTGTTCCTCTCAACAGGGTCAACCAGATTAAACCTTTTCGGATCCTCCATCGGGTTAAAGTTTCCCAACCCTGTCCCAACCACGAAGAAATTGAACCCATGCAAATGGGTTGGATGGTTCTCTGGGGCTATAACCGCAGTCCCCTGCAACACAACTTGTACACTCGAATTGTAAGCCAACCTATACAACCTTGTCCCATTTGTGGTCTGAATATTAGTTGGAGAAGGACCCGTATAGTTAAAAATAAACGGCGGATTTGCAGGAAAATTGTCAGTAAAGACCCCATCAATGTTGTAGTAATGGGCTTGAAGGAGAGCTATGGACGGCAACACAAAGCTCACATTGTTGAAGGCAGCCACAATTTTACCATTAACACAAGTGTCACACGGGTTGACTCCAATCGCTATGGTGAAGAGAAGTGAATGGTCTATTTCTAGCGGGACTTTTGCTGGGTATTGTTCTGAGTTTAGGCTTCTGAGGGAGTCAATGAAAGATCTTGTTGCTGGGGTGTCGTTTTGGGGTGGGATTTCGGGCAGGAATGTCGTTTTGGCGTTTAGAGGGGTGTTTTTGTAGCGTAATGAGGCGAAGGAAGTGATGTTGTCGTAGCCAACTGGGGCGTCCATGAAGGGAGTTATTGCCATGAGGTAATTGCCGGTAGGTTGGTTTGCTTCTAGAAGGGCGTTTGTGGTTTGGCCAGGGCTGAGGAATATGGTGTCTGTCTGGAAAGGCTTGGTGTATGAGGCGTCGACTTCTACCACCGTTAGGGTGTGGCCGGCAATCTTAAAGAAGAGCTCGTCGTTGAGTGCTGCGTTTATTATGCGTAGCAAATATGTCTTGCCGGTTTTCACATGTAGAGTGTATCCTGCAAGCATGAAGTACGAGATGTAATTAACTAGTGACTTAATCTACGTGGTTACAGGTATAATCTAAGATTAATTTTTTATGTTATTCTATGATAAGATGTAGAGATTAAAGTTTAAATTCTCCACCTCAAGTTAAGAAAAAATGTAGACCTATATAATTGTAACAATGCTGAGTAAATGATTGTCTTTTTAGTTTAGCTTGAAAATACAATATTCATGCTTTAATTTCTTATTTGATTTTTTTTTTTACATAATGCCTAATCCGTTGTATAGGTATATTTTAAAGTTGCAAAGAGTGAATTCATCAATTTATGACTACAAATCAGTTGTGGACTTAAAAGAAATATTAAAAATTTGACATAAATTTAAAATTTAAACGTGTAATTTGAAAACTTAAATTCAATTATGTATTCAAAATGGAAGGTGTCAATTAAAATTTTTGGTTGACTATTACACTTTTAATATAGTGAGATCTTTTGGTTTTTCGCTAGAGTAACTAGCATCAAAACACTAATGGTTGATAAGTTATTTGATTCGATCAAGTTACACTGAAGAATAAAAGTCTCCACTAGTTTACATTTCTCTTTTAACTTTTTCTCCTGGCTATTTCAAAGATTAATTAAGTTTCTTTTTTCCAGTTGACGAAGCCAAAATGGTTTATTATTAAATATCAGAAACATAAAAAAAATGAGATTTAACCCCCCCATGTTAGTACCCTGAGAAGAGCAATTGGGACGAGGTCCTGGAAATCCATTGATGGTGTGTGCATCCGAGAGATTTGGTGCCTGACCAGTCAGTATTGCTTGGTTCACCACAGCCTCAACATCTGCTTTCCACCATTCCCCTACAATTTCAAAGAAAACAAAATTAATACACAATATTGTTAGAAAAATCCTTTTAATTTTATAGGGTTTAAATCCCGCAACTCGCAAAAAAGTGGGTCCCAGTCTAATAGAGTGTATTTATTAGACTGAGACCTACTATTTTACAAGTAGTGAGGTTTTAACATATGAGTTCATATAATTATGAGTACTTATTCTATATAAATATACATATATTTGGATAAAGAAATTAAAATAATATCCACCGAATATGATGATCTTCTCCTTATCAGGCTTTGGGAAAGGGTAAGGAACGCCATGCTTAGGCAAAATGACAATGGCACCGTGGACTGTGGCCCTTAGCCATGAGATATGTGCATGCCAAAGAAGTGTCCCTCTTTGGCCTGTTATTGTGAAGTTGTACACATAATTCTGACCAGGTTGAATTGGACATTGCGTTACATATGCTGGTCCATCCGCCCAAGGTGTTCGGAGTTGTCTAATTCCATGCCTGCCATTTTTTTTAGGCCTCAAATTAACAATTTTTTTTGTCGTTATGTATCACTCATAATAGAAAAACTGGCATTTGCTCTTAAATATTTTTAAAATTTTCAGTTATGTGCTCTTTCTACTTAATAATTGAAACAGTTAATGTCTATTTTGGCATCCGAATTATGTTTCTTAATTTTTATTCTACTTTAGTCCTAAAATTTTAAAAGGTCGTAAATTACACCATATATAGACCATGTAATTCCTTATCCTATATTTGGTACTTATGGTGCACTTCCATTAACTACTTGATAGAATGAACCTGTGACACTCAAATGGTTAGTTAATGATTTTAAATAAATAATGCCTAAATAAATACCGAAATTTGAAGAAAAAAAATAAGATCAAGACGAAACGAAAAAGCTGCATTCTCTCTACACGACTTGCTTGTTTGCTAATAAAGTATATGAGGGTTGGATCTATATGAATTCATTCTACACGTATAATTTGTTTGAAATACCCTTAATTGATTGGCGTTGCGAAATTCACACGGTTGAATATTCCATATGATTTTGTAACTGAGAGGCCAAACATAGGACACTTTGCACAGTTTAGGGTGCAAATTGTAACTTTTTGATCTCGAGAGTCAAAATAAGAAATTTGAGAGCCAAAGTGAAATTAATCCTAATTCAAATCATAATTATGACTATATCCGATGAAAAATTATCTTTTCATATTGTACCCTTTTAAGTATAACATTTTTCTTGACAAGAATTTCTTTCCAAAAGAGAGTGTATAAGGAACTGTTGATCACCAGTGAATTGTGAGGTTGTCGTTTACATGGTTGGTCACCGTTACGATCACGTTGTCATCTTCCCTTGCGTAGAGAGTTGGACCCGGAAATTGCCCGTTGATTGTGACTATTGCCTTAGTTGAGCAAAGCTTTGTCGTATTGGTCAACACAACCTGCATAAATTAGTTTTATATATATATATATATATATATATATATATATATATTTAAGTACACGACTCAAATTCTCAGGATAATTCTTAGTTTCTTTCTTTCTTTCTTTGTTTATTTTATTTATTAATTAGTTATTATCTACTTGGTGATTATCTACTTAATCATTGTTTATTTTCTGATTAGTACGTAGTTAGGTAAGATTAATTTTCCGTGTAGAGATTAAAGTCAATATATTATTTGAAAAAATCAGGCGGCCGAAAAATGATGTTGTTAAGAAATGAGCATGTATAGAGGCTACAATACTTCTTAATTTGGTTTCTCTGTTGGGGGCAGTGGTTTGGCTGTTAATTTAATGATGTCAGATGTTTGGTTTTGGTCTTTGTCGTTCGATGCGATCTGATCATTTGTAATTTTTTATTCTCTCTTCCTTAGAAAAAGTCAAGCTTAATTATTGGCAGAAAAGAATGGTTCTGAATGAAGCTAAATAAGCAATTTGCACATTAATTTTTGAATGAAGATGGTTCTAAAATATATTAGATATAATATATATATATATATATATATATGTATTTGTCATGGTATATATGCATGGCCGGCTTAATTGTGCGAAAAGAATAAGATTCGGTAACATATTAAATCATGGTAGATACTACATATTTAGTACTGTTTTATGACATTTTGTGGACTTTCATGTAAGGAATCAAATCAGGATCTGGCCCTATAGTAACATGCACATACTAATGAGGCTAAAAAGAACATCATAATTAATGCAATAATTAATGATGAAACTTAATCAACGGGCATATATACCATGGACTTTAATGCAATAATTAATGGTGAAACTTAATCAACATGCTAATATATCATGTTCTAATCATGCTTATATATAGGGGCGGAGCTAGGTGAGGCGAGGGACAACTGCTCTCGGCGCAAAGAGTACCTTTGAAATTTTACCCTTTATAAAAAATATTTGACGTTCTTTCTTCTAATTTGTCATCTGTGAAATTTTTTAGTACGATATGTAGATTTTTTTTAAAAGTTCATTATACACCTTAAGTTTTGACTCTAAGTACCATAATATTTCAAACCTAAAACTTTACGTAAGCTAAAACTCAACTATACTATTATATAAATTCATAATTCTTTAGATATAACTTTAAAAAGTGAATTGAGACTCTATCAAAAGCTTAGTTCATTTAGAAAAAGAAAAGACAAACACAAGCTCTTAAACATAAGTAAAAAGATTAATATCTTATAATTTTACTTCAAAATTTTGGTTTCATTCATGACTCCTTAAAAAAAATTGACTCCTTTGCTGCTTATGTATTTAAATATATGTACTTGAGACGTTCTAATAACAATATAATTTTTTTATTTCATCGATGTATACCTTCATATTAAATTTAAAACACAAATTTATACGTTTCTCAATCAACCTTTAATTTTGACCTAAAAATTACCTAAAAACCCTCAAATAGAAAAATAAAAAAATACAAAGTTTTGACCTCAAAAATGTCTAGAATACTCTCAAAAATAAGTTTTTTTTTGTCTATTTTTGTTTTTTTCTTATTATTTTGAAATTTTTTTTTCCTCTTTTAGTTAAGGATAATTTAGTTATTTTATAAAATCAAACCAATTATTGACCGAGATAAGGTAAGGTATAGATTTTTGTATTAAATTTAATATGTTATGGTATACACTAGATGAGATCAAAAACCAAAAATATAATTTAAAATAAAACTAAAACTTAAACTAAAAAAGGTAAATATTCCATTATTCTTAAATTAAGATGACTGAATACACTTACAGTGAAATTGTAATGCTGAACCAAGCAGTCAACTGAAGCCGGAAACAAAAAAGCCAGAAGTAACAATATTACTCCAAAACAAGACTTCATCGTTCTCTCTCTCTGTCTCTCTCTCTCAAAATATATTGATCTGATATGTGTTATGTATATTGCTGCTGCAGTGCCGCTGAAATGGAATTGAAATTGTATTAGTAATTATATGTGTGATCACTAGCTAGCTAGCAAACAATTGAATATTCTTTATATAATTAATTAAAGAGTGTGAAACTTCGATGCCACGTCGTTTTATCCACGGTAGGTGGATGAGAAATGCATGCCACCCCTTGTGTATTCTGCAAAAATATTAAGTTCAGGGTTTCTTGCATGCTAAACAAAAGGAGCTATCAGTCCTTTTTTAACTAACCCCAGAAAGCTCCCCTTGCCATTGTCATTTGACTCTGACCCATTGGTACAATTGAAACTTACTGCTCAACTATACCTCTAATTTCCTCTCTCTCTCTCTCTCTATGTATATGGGGAAGGACAAGGCCATAGCTACTAGCTAGCCTTGTGAGCTTGTTTGAACAAAAAAAAAAAAAAAAAAGATGATCGATTTTCACATTGACATTAGCAACATTATGAGGATTACTTCTTTAAGCTATATATGTATATATATGCATGAATTTGTGCCGCAAAAAGAGAAGAGAAATGAACTCACGTGTTATTAGTGTCCCTGCCTGGTTTTGGGAAAAATATTGTAGATATTCAAATGCTTAGACAATATAAATGCACCTGCAAAATCCAACAAGCTGCTAGATGTATTCTAAAGTTTGTTGGCTGTATTGAGAAATGTGCAGTTTGTGCAGCGAGAGCAGGTGATATATATACAAATGAAAGGGTGCATATAAAGCTCGTATATGCTTTGGAAATTAAAAATATATTATAACGTATGACTGTTCGGACGTTCAGTTTCAACTTACTTCTCAGAAACTTTAATAAATTTTTTTAATTTCAGCTTACTTTTCAAATATGTTAATAAATTATTTCAGTTTCAGCTTATTTTTTAGACACCCTAATAAATTACATGTGTAAATAAGTATTGGAGGTCAATTAAGATACTTTTCCAGACGAGTATATCAGAGATTAACATATTATGGCGGGAAATAGTCAAATGGATGTTCATAAAAACAAAACTTAAATATGACAATAAGTGGTTAAGAAATAGTTTTCATGGACCAGGCTCAGCCTGCTATGCGCTGTCCAACATTAAAATATGGTTAATATAAGGAGTTGCAATAACAGCTCAACTTCCGCATCTGTTTCAAATCCCACATCCTTTTTCATTTAAGTTTCAACTCACTGTTTTTCTCATCATGCTTATCTCCTTCTTAACTTCTCTCTCTCTCTCTCTCTCTCTCTCTCTTTCACACACACACATATGTCAAAGCCATATTAGAGTCTTGAATGCAATCCAAAGTACATTGAGGGTAAACGGCAAGACGTGAAGCTTGCACTAATTAGTTACATCTAAGACAATCCGTCCAACATCAATAGTAAATTCAGACTATTTATAAATATATGGGGTGGCGTGTTTGACTTGTTTTTATGCCGTTTCTATATATTCCTAACAAGAAGAAAATAAATTATGAGTAAAAAAACTTAATTAAATCAGGGTTAGGTATAAAAGGCGACTCAGCCTATTGGCTTTTTTCTACACGTACGAAGAAAAGGCAGCAGCCGCCTACACATATGATGAAACAAAAATTTTATGAACTGCACCAATAACGTGTTTGGAAGGGTGCTCTCAATTTTAAATTTCAATTTGTAAATAGTTCTTACAATATGCTATACACTGTAGAGCAAAATTAACCACGTTACGGAAAAGCTCTTACATATAATGCTTAGTTCAAACTAACTCTTTCCTAAATATCTTTTATATACATATATATATATATTTATTATATGTATGTCGATATGACTGTGTCTCTAGCAAATAGCATATTGTCGCAAATATATTAATTCTAAACGATGATAATTGAATGTGTAGGCTAATAGGCTGACGGAGATCATAATTAAGCCTTTCGTATTTATTTTAGTTGTTTTATTATTTCTTACTTGTTGGTCAAGCATTCCTGCCAAACCAATTTTCGATCGCGATTACGAGGGTCTTGCCCAATAAAGTAGCGGAACAATTTTTTTTTTTTGTTACAATATTTTTTTACTAAAATAATAGTACGACTATAATGTTTGTAATCGAAGGGAGTAGCTACTTCCCCACATTATGGGGGCATTTTGTATACAGTAATTAATAAGAAATTATATTTTTGAGAAAATGATAGTATGCAATATAATTTTCAAAAAGCCGACATTATCACGTTTAGTTGTATATAAGAATTTTCTCTTAAATTTCAAGAATAATTTATTATTGTGTTTAGATTGTACACACAATCTTACATAGTTAACAAAAATAAATTGTTATATAATCTTTTCAAAACTATTACCCTTATTATTTATATATTATACAATGTTTATATGCATATTTTTTAAAAAGCCAATTACACTTATTTTTATTATTAATAAAATATGTATTACTATTATATTATATATCATCATGGTCATTGTTAACGCAATTATTGTTGTTGTTGTTCAAAATAAAATTATTAAGATTTAATAATATTAATATATTAAATAGTATATTTATTATTAATATTAAATATATCGATACATTATATTAATTCTAATATTATTATATATATTAGTAGCAACATAAATATGAATATTATTATTATATTACTATAATTTAATATTTATATTACTAAAAATATTAATATTATACTATTAAATTTTTATTACTATTATTATTATAACTATTACTAACATTATTATCATTATTATCAAAACATTATTATTTTATATTAATATAATAGTTTTGTTATATTATCCAAAAACTATTAATTTATAAATATAGTATTATTATTTAGTAATATATTAATATTAAAATATTGTATATATAATATTTAATATGAATATAAGTAATAATAAAAATTTAATTTTTAAGACTATATTATAATTTTATATCAATATTAGCATTAAATAATGATATTGTTATGATAATATTACAAAACTATTTATTGTATTTTATATTTTATTAAAAACTATTTGTTATTATTATTATATTACTATAATTTAATATTAATATATATTATTTATATTAATATTGTACTATTGCATTTTTATTATTATTGTTAATAATATTATTATTCTTATATAAAATTATTATTTGGTATAAATATGATATTTATATTTATGTTATATAATAATATTAATTTATTATAATATTATTACTCAATAATAGTATATTAATATTAAAATATTCTATATATATAATATATTAAATAACAATAAAAAATAATTACTAATAGTATATTATTATTTTATATTAATATTATTGAACCATAATATTGCTATGTTTATAAAAATATTTAGTAGTATTTTTATATTATTTATTTATTTATTATCATTATCAACGTCTTTACGATAGAAGAGAAGGTAAGATTCCTGGGAATATGAATCTCGCCTTATTGAGTGAGATTCAAATTACCTCAAAATAAGGTAAAATGAATCTCATGAGATTGAGTTTCTTTAAAATCTAAAAATCACAATTCTTGTGTGAAACTTTGGAATCTTATAAATTTTCATTCTCACCCTCAAAATTACTGCATACTAAACATCCTCTGTGTAACTTTGTCGTTAATCATGACACAACATTTAATGGGTTTTTGGTGCTTTTGGGTTCGTTGAACACGGCAATAATTAGCAAACAACAAAACCAAATTACATCAACGGGTAAAAGAAAAAAAAAATTAAATCGCGTAAAAAGAAGCAAACTACGTCAACATGAAAAACGACATAAAACCAGAAACCCACGTTACATAAGGAAAACCGTACGGTGAAAAATGACATCATGTGATGAAACGGAAATTATCATTGGAAAAATCAATGCAGTAATGAAAAACGACAATAAAAAACTAACATCAACTTGATAACGACATAAAACAAAAAATGCTATGAAACAAATAACACAAAAACGACATCATTTATTGAAGTGATAATATTATTGGAAACGGCAATGCTAGATCGAATATAAAAAGCGACGTTTAGAAAAGAAACAACAACCGAAAAATACTTTATTTTGAGAGACAGAGTAACTATCAGAGTTGGTCTTTATTTTTATGCCTGAATAATAGCCAAACCTCATTTCTTTCTCTCACTATTAAATGTTTCAAATCAAGTCTACAATCTGCGAAATTATCCCAGTTAGTTATTTTGTCCATCAAAGTTCTAAAATCTTGACACAAAAACAAGGATAGTGCATAGTGATTTATTTTGTAATTTTCATATTTTGATACGGTTATTAGAACGTAAACCGTGCCTTCTTCTATCGAGATTTTAACGGCCGAATGGAAGACTAAGGGGGTGTTTGGCAGCGGTGGGAACCACTCAGTTCCTACCACAATCTCAGTTATGAACAGTGTAAAGCTCTCACATGCTACAGTAACAATAAAAAAATTTGCTACAGTATAAAACTCTCACATGCTACAGTAAAAGTGGTTCCCACCACCTTTCCAAACACCCTATAATTTAAAATAGCTTAGCGGTTTAAGTACTCTATAAGATGTTTTGAAAGTCAGATAAAAAAGTGGAATTTACTAAAA
The DNA here is from genome assembly GCA_025403435.1 of Artocarpus heterophyllus. Classification (NCBI taxonomy): domain Eukaryota; kingdom Viridiplantae; phylum Streptophyta; class Magnoliopsida; order Rosales; family Moraceae; genus Artocarpus; species Artocarpus heterophyllus. The sequence goes on from CM046353.1 coordinate 8,654,316, forward strand.
TAGAATTAACCTTAGCAATTGAAAGATCAATGCTAAGGCCGTTTGAGGTTTATTTTTTATTGGTTGTGCAAAACAGAACGCACATATACATAAAAATCTATTGAAGAAGATGAAAAATAATAGCATAAATAAACAACAATAACATTTCAAAACGACAAGAACTATCTTTAAAAAAAGTAAAAACGAGAATTGACAACTACATCATTTAGGAAAGCGACAGTAACCTGGGATTTGGGAGAACAACAATAATAAGGGGAAAAAAGACATAATACAAAACCAACATTTATAATTGCCATTTTTGGACTATAATGGCCATTTAAAACAGCAATAAGTCATAAACGACATAAGAATAAAAATAGCGGCATGAAAACGAAACAAAAGACCTTAATACAAGACAACATTTCTGATGGCCATTTTTTGAACTATAATGTTCGTTTAAAACAGCAATAAGTCATAAACGACATAATAATAAAAGTCGTGACGTGTAAACGAAACAAAACTTAAAACGACATAAAACGAAGAAACGACGTCAACACAAAAATGGGCACCGATGAGAAAAACATAGGATCTAGGAAAACGACCACCACATTTGAAAAGTTCAATAACATCGGTAAACGATGCCAAAATGATAACCCATAAAAACGACATCGACTTTAAAACTACAAAAAACAAAAACAAAAAACAGAAAAACAACAACAACATGAATCTATACAACATCTGATCAAACAATCAGAGACCCAAAAAAGTATCGGACCAAACAAATTAATTTGAAAATGAACAAAAAAAAAAACGACAATAGCCTGACAAAAGGGCATTAATTGGGGAACTCAATATTAGTGGTGGGAAGAGGAATGTGATTCGCATCAGGTAAATGCTTTTTTTTGCTATGGATGCTCTGTTAGTTTCAAGATGGCTCTTCTTCAAAGATCAACCTCTTTAAAATTCTAGTACTTGGAATACACTAACTATACATTACTAAGAGGGTATTTGAAAACAAAGTTAAAACTTAAAATTGAAATTTAAATACTGTAGCCTATTAGAGTTTTATACTATAGTATAGTTTTTATTTTTTACTGTAGCATATGAGAGCTTTATACTGTAGTAAGTTGAAACTTTAAGTTTCAACTATTTTGCCAAACTAAGCCTTAGATATTT
>CM046353.1:9384908-9520128 GCA_025403435.1 Artocarpus heterophyllus
AATAAATGTGACGAAATATTCGTAACCACCACGGGCTTGTACATTCATTGGACCACAGACGTCTGAATGTATTAGCTCAAGTGGTTCCTTGGCCCTTTCGTCTTTTGCAGAGAAAGGCCTCTTAGTCATTTTACCTTCAAGACAAGATTCACAAACTGGTAGAAAACTAGCTTTTAGCTCTTTTAAAGGACCTTCCTTTACCAGTCTGTTAATTCTGTCAAGGTTGACATGACCTAATCTAAGGTGCCATAGGTATGTTTCATTATTAGAAGAAATCTTTTGCTTCTTGGGTTTAGGTTGTTCAACTTTGAACATTTCGGTATTGAGCAGTGCTTTTTCGTTAGGCCTTAAGGTGTAAAGCCCATTTTCCAGATGCGCAGAACAAATATCCAAACCATTTCTAGAAATATTAACATAATTATTATTAAAAGAAACGTTAAACATTTGTTCAAACAACCTGGAAACAGAAATCAAATTTCTGCGAAAACAAGGAATGTAATAAACATTGTCTAAAATTAAAAACTTATTTCTAAAATAAAGTTTAACAACTCCCACTGCTCTTGCCGAAACAACCTCTCCCGTTCCCACTCTCATCGTTTGTTCCTCGTCGGCAAGCTCCCTTGAAGAACTAAGCATCTGCAAAGAAGAACAAACATGGTTAGTTGCCCCTGAATCAATTATCCAAGGTGAAGAATCATCTTCAACTAAACAAGCTTCTAAAATGAGTAAATCTGATTTACCGTTGTTCTTCTTTTCTTTGAGCTCCTGAAGATACTTCTTGCAGTTTCTCTTCCAGTGCCCAACTACGCCGCAATGGAAACATTTTCCTTTAGGCTTCTTTTGGTTGGAGCTCCTTTTGCTGTTGTTGCTTTTGTTCTTCTTACGTTGCCATCCATTCTTAGACTTACCACTTCCTTCAGTCCCCTTCCTCTTATTATTCTTTTGGGAAGAAGAGGAAGGTTGAGCTTCTGCAACATTTGCCTCAGCTTCTTTAGTCTTTTCTTTCGAAATAGACTCGAAGGTTTGAAGCTCATTAAGCAACTCAGTCATGTTATATTTCAGCTTGTTTATGAAATAGTTGCTTTTGAACTGAAGGAACGTAGGGGAGAGGGTTTCTAAAATCATCCCCACCTGTGTGGCTTCATCTATTATAGCCCCGTTGACCTCGGCCTCATGGAGATAGTTAACCATGTTGAGAACATGTTCTCTGACCGAAATCCCTGCCTTCATTACTGCCTTAACGGCTTCGTGGCGTGCCTTTTCAGAAGGTTTACCAAACATGTCTTGCAGAGACTGCATTATCTCATAAGCGGTCTCCATGCTTTCGTGCTTCATCCTAAGCACGTCAGACATCCCAGCCAAAAGAAACAGCGGGCCTTATTATTCGCCTCGATCCAACGATCATGTGCTTCCCGTACATTACGAGGAGCATTTGTAGCAGGCTCTGGAGGACATTCCTCCATCAGGACAAACTTGTAACTTTCGCAAATTAGTACAATGTTCATGTTACTCTTCCACTTGACAAAATTATCTCCGGTTAATTTTTCAGTTGAAAGAATGACGATGATTGGATTAGACATTGTTGCTGTAATAAATAAATAAAATAACATAAATTAAAATGGTTGCATAAACATCATAAATATATGTTTTGGAATAGTAAACGTGATGCATGATGCATAAGAAAAACACAAAAAATATTTTACTAATTCCACGATTATTTAATTTTAATAAATAAAGTGCCGCCGTAGGGTAGGTCAAATTATTTATGAATTGAATTGAGACATTCTCAATTAATAAATATATTCAAAATATCTCATATTTTCTATATTTATTAATAACCGTTTATTTTGGTCAAGATATAATTAACAATTTAATTATGTCTTTATGAGTATAACCCACTATTTTAGATTTTAACAACTTAACTCAAAATTGCCGCCGTAGGGTAGGTCAATTTTGAAATACATTATAAAATCCTATCTCAAGGAAGCCAACCTTGATATTGATTTAAATGGACACCCTCCGTAGGGAGGACGAAATCAAAGCGTCGCGAGGCGCCACCTAAATCTCACTTTGTTGTACTAATAGTGGAGACCGCAGGTTATATTGTCATATTACCTTCTCCCACTCATTATTTTAGAAGATGTGTTTTATCTTATAAAACATCATATGTTTCATAATTCTAGTAGATAAAAACAATTTTTAATTACTAGATTATTATATGTGTTAATAGAATCTCATTCTATTTACACTTAAATAAATTACCAGATTTTCTAAAAATCTAAATTTATTATGAATTGTCTAAGTTACCAAATATTAAACAATTTAAAATTAGATAACTTAGAATTAATGTGAATTTTACAAAGTCTTAACTGTTAAAACTAAATTCACATTATTTGGTTGATTAATAAATTAAGATTCTATAAAACCAACCCAATTAATTTAATCTCATTAAATTAATGCTAACATATATTAAATCATTTTATAAACTCCTTTATAAAAATAATATGCTAAGCGAATGCATGTCATGTTACAATAACTATAAGTGGGCACTTTCCTAGATGACATGTTATCATGCATGAACATGTTATCACAATCATCACATGAAAATAAAAATGAAAATAAACAATGAATTTTTGACCGGGTCCTTTTGGATAATTAAAATTACAACCCAAAAAAAATAAAAAATAAAAAATAAAATTACAGGGGTCTTCTTGTAATTTATACATAATTCCCTGCTCCAATTTTGCAGTCTTCATCAAGTGGTTTATTGTGCAACAATTTGCTGGATTACCTTTGAAATCTGATAGGCCCACAGTTCTCAACTGGGCCAAAAAATCCAATGGTTATCTTTTTCTTCATCGCTCCACGTGTAGCATGTGAAAGACAGGAGAGAAGAAAATAATAATAATAATAAATTACAAAAAGCTTATACCCCTTTATGGGTTTACACAGATTGATCTAATCAAACTGAAAATAAAATTATTAATCCAAAAGGACCATATAATTAACGATCAAAAATCTTTTCATTAGACAACCATTCATCACATGAATAAAAATTAACAAAGATGTAAAGTGCCCACAAACATGCATCAAAAACATGATATCATCAAAATAACATCATGTTTAATTAAAATTATATATGCTATAACCCGCTCTGATGCCATTTGTTGGAATTAAAACATGAAACGCAGCGAAAGGAACAGATCGTTGACAAACAAAAATTTTCTGAAAACTTTGTTTATCGGGAATAGATATATAATTTTAATTACAGAAAGCTTTAGGAATTTTTACTAACCTTTTGAAGACTATCAGGGTATCCTAGCTTTCCTCTTTGACACCACGATCTTCCAAACCAGGCCTCCACACCAATGGAAAGACGAGTGGGCGTCAAACTGCAATAATGAATTATCCTCACACTTTTTTGAATCTGCTATGTACTCAACACATGAGATAGCAGACCTTTTTCTTTAGAGAAGAACTCTCAGTTTTTCTCTCTAAAAATTATGTGAATAAAAATTACTGAGATAACTGTTATCTCTCCCTTTTTATAACTGAGCTATTAGTAATTTTTCTTTCCCCTTTCTTTTCCTTTCCTTTTTCTTCTTTTCTTTTCCGTTTTCCTTGTTACCCGAATCCCTTATTCGGTTAACACACACACATATACATATGTATATCAAAGTTGCCGTGAAAAGAAGAGACTTGCCCTTTTTTTTTTTTTTTTTTTTGACTTTGACCGAATCAAGATTCGGTCAATATATATATATGTGTGTGTGAGGGGAAAGCGTGAAACTTGGTTCACGGCTTTCCCTTTTTTTTTATAATATTAAATTAATATTAAATTAATATATATATTAATATATTATAAATCATATATATATATATATATAAAAAGATTTGGTTCAAAACCATATATATATATATATAAATCTCAATTCAAAAATAAATCACATTTATTTAAGAATAGATTTTAACAATAATCAATTAATTAACTAATGCTCAGTTAAATGTGATAACATTTATCACTTTACATTATGTGTCACAGAGAACATTTTTCTGTGTCACGTTAATAATTCAAGTGTGAAAAATTAATTCAGAATTCAAAAATTCTAAATTAAACATGTATGATTCATTCTATGCAAAATCCAATATAGTGTTACAGATGTGGTATTGGAGACCTATGGACCTATAACCCAAACTCCAATAAATTTGACATTTAATCAAACTCTTTAATTAATGTGTCAAATTTATTAGTTTCAGTGTTACTCCACTAAAAACCTGAAACTGAACTCTTGAGATTATAGTAAAATTACTCAAAGAAAATTAACGAGTAGTCCATTGATATAATCATTACATATAAGTCAGTCCTCCATAAATAGTTCATAATAAGAGCTAGGTTCAATTTCCATTCACCTCTCTTATTACATCTTTATCCTTGAGTTCCAATAATTCTCTAATGAACAATTAATTCATAATCTTATTATGAACGAGCGCTCTATTGTTCAAACCTTGAATTATCACTCAAGAGAACTATTTTTCTAGCTTCCATAGGGAAGGAATGGATTCCATATCTGTATAATATTATTCCCAGCCATTTATTACTTTATGTTTCCAAGATGCTAAGTTACAATCTATGCTTAGACAAATCTTACCATGCAAGTCAAAAAACATAATGTAATAAATAGGAGTCTAATAAATACTCAGGATTAAGACTGTCAAATATATGATCATCATAGTGATAAATTTGAATACTCTATTTGTAACGGATGATTATTAGAGATTCATAATTTATCTGGTCCAGTCCTATATAATCTCATTATATAAAGTACCTCCAACCCAATGTCTCTACATTAATAGTCTGGATAATGACTATTTCATTTTAGATGAGATTGGACCGTACTTGTAATTTTTAATTAAAGATCCCAAACTTTAATTAATTATTACGGACTATTTAGATTATTATCTATAAATTTTATCCCCAAGCAAATAACACTTATATGCTAAATTTATAGTCACATAAATAATCATGGAATTTTCTTGATGTTTATAAATGTATTCATAATACATATAATCAACCAAAATAATAATAAATGTCATTTTATTTATTTATTAACAATATGTACAATGTCACAGCTTTTATGACACCAAACCCAACAGTTAGAACTATTAATTAAAAATATAAATACTATAACATGTTAGAGCTTTATATTGTTACTAACTAAAAAATTAGTTTGAACCTGCTACACAAGCTCTTGGAGTAAAACAAGTAGTACTGGATCCTAATCATGATAAGCTTCGTAAAGGGATATATATACATATATATGTGTGTGTATATATATATTTATATATATATATATTTCTTAATGTTCGTTAAAGGATAAATTTTTGAAAAAAAAAAATAACCCTTCAAAAAGATTCATTATCTTAGACCGATTTAAATTGCAGTGAAAATTTTAAATGTTAAAAACAATATCGTATAGATTATAGTATCAATATTAAAATACATGCCTATTGCATCTTTTTTTGGTTATAATTTTTTTTGACCGATCAAATATATGCCTAGTTGAGTTAGGGTTTTTAGCTTCTTAGAGAAACAGAAGTATTCTATATCAACAAATCATGTGTGGTTTCAAATCATGGGAAGCCATATTGGAGATTTTATTCTCTATACATAACAAACATACGTTATTTACTCTAAAAGATAATTTGTGCATGATATTGTACATTATTTAATGTAACTCATGAATAGTACTAGTGCTTAAATTTTTCTTTTATATTGTAAACATTATTGTATATGTTCTCATTAATATTGCCAGGACTCTGATATTTGGAAGCAACCAGATGATAGTGAGAATTACAGAAAATGCTTTGACCAGACGATGAAAGAAAAGACTACGTGTCCAATAGTGCTTCCCAACACATCGCTATATATATATTTTTTTCTAATTTGGTAGAATTGTTCCTCAAATTATAACGGCTACTTTAATTATTTTATTTTTGTGAATTAAAAAGGCTACTTAATTTGTTTTAGGGATATTTATCTTCTTATACTTTCTATTTTATGTTAATTTAAAAACTGTATCTTCAGTTTTTTATCTCAATTGAATGTAATATCTTCATATTAAATTTAATACATAAATCTATACCTTACTTCTGTGAATAGTTGATTTTAACTTTTAAAATGACCATATTATCTTTAAGTAAAAGAGAAAAAAATCAAAACTTTTAAAAAATAAGAAGAAAACAAAAATAAAACACACAAAACACCCATTTTTAGGGTATTTTATACATTTTTGATGTCAGAAACCTTAGTATAAAGTTTTTTTAAGTTCTTAAAGCTCTCTTATTTTATAATTTAAGGATATTTTTGGCAATTTTTATGTCAAATTAACAATTAATCTAGAAAATTTATTAATTTATGTATAAATCCAATCCAAAGATATACATTTGATGATACCAAAAACCGTAAGTATAATATTTAAATAAACCTAAAATATAGAGTATAAAAATATAAATAACCATTGTTTTAATATTGGTTACCCTAAATAAAATATTTTAATGTTGCAGGAAATGGATCTGGCACTGCCACTGATGGCTATATCCTTGTTAATGCCAATGGGGGTTTGAATCAAATGAAACTTGGGGTAATATTACTAAGCAGTATTAATTATGCCATAAATAAAAAGTACTGGGTTATGGTTCTTGTATTCCTCATCATCATATTGTTGCAATTAAAATAAAATAAATGCTATATGCACTTGATATAATAGAATAATAGAAGTGCTTACAGCACCCATCCAGTATTTCTGATCTATTTAATTACATTGAGTGGTCTATATGCTACGTCCATTAATTTTGGACTATTTTAAGAGGCAATTGTGCGATGAACACAGTACATATGTAGTCCATAAAATGCAATAGTTTTGGGTCCCCAAACTGGTTGTTCTCTTTCTATCTTAACACCATTATTTTTGAGTTCAAAGGAAGTTTAGAAACTCTCAAAACTGGAGAAGGCAATAGCTACCATTGGGACTGCACAATGAGCGTGAATGGCGGGAGGTATTTTTTTAACACATTTCCACTCTGTAATCTTATATGCTTAATGTTTATTGCATATATAGATCATATTTAATCTAACACATATTACTTTCAATTTTCATCGGGTTTATTTGTTTACTTAATTATTTATTTATTTAAATAACACGAGTGAATTAATGAATACTATTGTAGACAAGTGACGCGGTTGCAGCGGCAAAACTTACGAATGCTACCTTAATTTTGCCTTTATTGGTTCACGAGTCCTATTGGAAGGATCCGAGGTGAGCTAGAATGACTTATAGCTCATTTGACATGGCTTGAACGGTTCATTGTAATAATTTAAATTTTGTGCAAAAAAATATGTAACAAAATTAGTCCTGACTAGTCTTTTTTTAACTAGATTCCTAAACAATTTATTATTTTAATCAAGTGATTAGTTTCAATATTAAATTGTCTTATTGCGAAAAAAGTTGGTCCACAAGCATTTTCTCATATTGAGAATGATATTTTTGCTTCAGTGGTTTTAAAGATATCTTCGACTGGAATAATTTCATTGAAGTTTCAAAGGGTGATATAAGAAATGAAAAATCACTTCCCTTGGAACATCGAGCAGTGGTTCCCTTTAGTTTGAATCCAGTTATTTAGTCAAAGGTAACTACAACTATACAACATTTCTCTTATTCTCTATTTTCTATTTTCTATTTTTTAAAATTTGTTAATTTTTTGTGGCACTGGAGATTTGGGCTGGTGGGACTTTTGCCAAGGGGCGTTTAGTCCATGTAAAAATTACATTACATGGCAAAATTGCTATATTAAAATTGAAATAAGCAAAATTTGCGGAATATTTTTGGAATAGAAAGATTATATATGGTCATCATAATAATGATCATCAATGCTTTTCTATCAAAAAATTCCTAACATTTGTGGCATGCTATACTGTCTAATTACACAATAATTATTTTAGTAATACTAATTTTTGCTCTTTTTAAAAATTTTGTTATATTTCAACTTTGCTGTCGGGATTTTGATGTATGCCAAAAAGCCCTTAGTCTAGTGGCACCAACTATTTGGGTCGGATCAAGATGTAGGAAGATTGTTAGTTAAATTCCATCATGTAGATTAAAAAAAAAAACTATCAAGTCGTTTGAGGCCTTAATTTAAATCAAGAATTTGAACCAAAATTTGTTAAAATTTAAATTTTATGAAGGCAAATATCGTAGCAAAATTAGTTTGAAACATTGTTTTATGGTTTTAACTAGGTTGCTAAATATACGACATATGATCTTTTTTTTATTTTCTTTTTAAATTGATGACAATTTTTTTCCCTTTTTGTGCCTCTTTTTCAGGCTAGTTATTATAGAAATATGTGTGAAAATCTACAAAAATACAAGGTGATCGAGTTCATGCGCACAGATTCCCGACTATCCTAACCTGCTCCAACCCAAAAGGGCTTCGTTGTCGAGCAATGTACAATGCATTAAAGTTCAGAATTGAAATTGAAGAAATTGAGAAGACCATGGTTAACAGATTCAGGGACAGTAGTACAAGCCCATTCCCAGCTCTTTTATTTAAGCTAAGTTGTATAGAAGCCAACTAATACTATAGAGATAATTTATTTTGTAAAATAGGTGGAATTCTATACTCTTATTTGAAAAAGGTGAAAGGCACTAGGCAAGGCACTTGGTATTTATAGCCAAAAACAATTCATTTTTAATGATCATCCTCGTTCACTTTCTATGATTACTTTGTGGCCAATTGCAATTTTGCATGTCTATTGCATGAGTTTTGTTAACAGGCAAAAGAGATTTCCATGACAACTTGCAGCAATCTGTCATTTGCAACGAAAGTTCAACTTTCCTGTTTATTTTTTTTAAAAGGCAAAAATTGTACTAAATAAGACAGTTTTAATTTTTAATATAAACAAATAACACACTTTCAAAAATTTTTAACTATAGAGTATTTTTAGAATCACGTGCACTTTTTAAACACTTGAATTTTTAATTTTACTTTTTTTTTTCTTCTCTTTTTTTTTTCGTTTTTTTTTCTTATTTCGTTGTTGCTTCATGTTTTTCTCTATATTATCTTATACCAAAATAAATTTTGTTTTAATCAAATTAAACCATTTACTAAAAAAATCTTATATTTTAGTCTATTTATTTTAAATGAAGACCTAATTTCCTCGGAATCATAACACTAGGCCCACCGGCCCAACCACACAAAATGACGAATGAATATGTTTGCAGCCCAACGACATGCCGTTTCAAAATTTTTAACCGCATGTTAATGACTAAGAACGACACTTTAGTCTAATACGTAGAGACACACGTATACATATGCGTCGACACACACATATATACAGTAATGGAGGGAGCTTAAGTCCGCAAGCACTCGCAGTAAACTACCAGGTCACCAAGTCACTATGGATACTAGGCATTTGAGAAAGGCCTGGCAATGTCCGAACAACCAAAGAGCTAATTAGGTAAGATATCACTTTCTTGGTATGTTTTATCACTTTTTCAAGACCTTTGATTCTTACCACTTCAGCCTTATGTTAAGCTTCAGTTTGGTACTTTAGTTAGGATAGATTCAATTAACTACAGGGTAAAACTCTCATATGCTATAATAAAAAGTAAAAAGTCGCTATAATGTAAAGTTCCTACATGTTATAATTTTTAAACTTAAAACTTTAATTGAAACTAAAGTACTAAACGGCCTATAAGTCAAAATTGCCCTTAACTCACTAGTCCCTAATTTCTCTCAACTAAAAAAAATGGAGGAGCATCATATCTCCAACCACGGCGAAATCAATTTACGGATGTCATTGTCACAAGGGGCAACATTGTGATCATCAGCAGTGGTGACGAGATCTTGTGTGTTGAAAAGTCGGTGACGAGGAGGATGGGCTAGATTTGATTGTGCTTGCCAACTAAATCTGGTAGTCATGGTGAAATCTAGTTGTTGTGGCCTTGTACAGGTTAGATCTGATTGTACTTAGGAGCTTCTGTCAAGGGAAAGGACCAACCTTCACTCAATCGAGCTTGCCAGATCGATCTTTAGTCGTCGATATGATGACAACAAACACATGAGCTCTTGACCATTCTCTCTAAGAAGAGCATGAGGAAGGCTTGCTTTGCTTCGGATCGCGATGGACAAGTGGAGAGATGCTCGTTGTCATTGATGGAGTGATAATCGCCGCAGTTGGTGGAGAGATGTCGTCGCTAAAGAGTTGACGATGAGAGTGGAGAAATTAGGCAGAGAAAAGATGGGTTTTTTTGTGTTATTTATTAAGAATTTTTTTAATTTTTTAATTTTTAAGATGTTTATCGAGAATTTTTAATTATTAGTATTGATATATATATATATATATATGTTTGATTTACTTTTATCAGTGATGAACTCAAGTCCCATATGATACACTCAGGGTCAATTTTGTCTTTGCATATTTTCAAAAGTCCTATGTTTTAATTTTTTTCAAAAAAAAGGACAAAATTGAAAAATGGTTCCACGTAAGGGGCATTTTCAAGTTGATACCAAAATAAACCTGCAACCTAAGTGGGCCCAAAAACATCCTTTAGCCTAAAAGAGGCATACAAGCCCAAACACGCTAGAGAAGTTCCATTCTGACTAGAAGATATTCAAGTTACCATCTGGTTACCAAGACCCACAAACGTTGCAATTTTATGGTATGCCACTTCTTTACCATCACTATTGTGTTGTACCATTTATTTTTTCTCTTTTTGATTCATACCACTTCTCATAAACAAAAAAGGCTAGAATACTCTTAGATGACCCTTGTTTGCCTAATAATCTAAAATACTTGTAATCAATTATGTCATTATATCTTTAACAAGTGGTATGCTTCAAATTTTCTCATACAAGAGATAAGATAAAAAAAACAATACCATAAAAGTTGTATTTCTCAAGTTGCTCAAAAAGACCAAACTGTTGAGAAGGCCCAATCAAAGGAGTGAACAAAAATGCCAATCAAACATGAAAGTTCAAAAGCAAGAACTACGTTGATTTGATTCCATTGTTTATACATAGGTAACCTAATCATAAAAACTAGGTGTAGTTACAATTCTCAAACACAAAATCCAAAGCTTGAGAACTACGATGATTTGATTCCATTGGATATGTAACTAACCTAGTTATAAAAGACTTGGTGTAATCACAACCCCAAATCCAAAACACAAATCTCAAATTAAAAATAAAAAATGTCCTTTCAATTCCTTATAGGATCATGCATTGAAGAATTAATCAAAATTCAAATTCAAAGCTACAACATAATCTCCAAATCAGATTATAAATCACAAATCTCAAATTTAAATTTTTTTTTAAAAAAATGTCCTTTTCAATTCTTCATAGGATCATACATCGAGAAATTATCCGAATTCAAATTGAAAGTCTTAAACTATGTTTGATTTAATTTCATAAATGGATACATAGGCAGTCTAATCGAAAATTAAATGCAGTCACAAATCTAAATCAAATCTTCAAATTCCCAAAGATTATAAAAATCCAATTCTAAAAGTCCTTTCAATTCCTCTTAAGGTATACACCAGATAATTTCCTAAATACACATGTTTATAAAATCATTAAATTCGAACAGCAAGTGGCTTGATTTGTCAAGAAGGTATGTAGGCAACTCGATCAAACTCACCAAGTTCAACCATAATTTCAAGCACATCCCAATTTCTCTTAAGAAATAGCACAAGTACATTTCTCATTGTCATAATCAGAATCCAAGTGTTTTTCCTTTTACTAGGAATTGTAATAAAAAAGATTATTCTCATAATCTTGAATGGGTCTAACTTAAAAATAATATAAACTCTAATTTTTTTTTTTAAGGATGAGGAAAGAATTAGATTACCATTTATTGGGACTAAAAATAAATAAACCAAAATATAACAATGTTAAGTAAATAGTCTATTTAGATTAAAACGAAAATTTTTTTTATATAAAATAACGTAGAGAAAAACAAGAAATAACATTAAGCTAACGAAAAACCAAAACAAAAAGAAAGCGAAGAAGAAAAAGAAAAAAATAGGTGGTAAAATTGAAAATTTAAGTGTTTAAAAAGAACATGTGATTTTAAAAATACAATGTACTTAAATTTTTCAAAAGTGTGCCATTTGTAAATTGAAAATTCAAGTGTTTAAAAAGAACACTTGATTTTAAAAATGCTATGTATTTAAGTTTTTTGAAAATGTGCTATTTGCTTACATTAAGAATTGAATTGTATTATTTAGTGTAAATTTTCTCTCTTTTTTTATTTGTTTTAAGATTTTTGCTGAAGCGCCAAATTATCAATTTAAGCCGCTCAACCTTTGAAAACGACCACACCAAATGCTCGTTTCAGTCATTCGATATCAAAATAGACGAACTTTCAATTTTGAGATTGAAAGGCTGTTCGATTTTCTTGAAGATAATACATTGGTGATTCGTTTTCCTTTTATTTTTTAGATTTTTAGGGATAAATTTATAGATAGTCTCTAAACTCTCGTCTCTAAACTCTCGTCTCTTTCTAGAATTAATCTTTGTAATTAATTTTGTCTTAAAAATAGTTCCTGAACTCAAAGTCTCGTAAATAGTTCTTTTATTAAATTTTTAGATTAAAAAACAAACTTTTTCTCATAAATAGTTTTTGAACTATATAAAAGTTCTTATACTAAAACTTGTATTATATTTAGTCTCTAAACTATAAAAAAAAAATTAAATAAACCAATATATAAAAAAAATTAATTATACTGTAAAATGAATATATAAAAACATTAAATATGAAAAATTGTTACGTATTATTGTTTGATTCAGTCGCTTCCTTTTGGAAGATTCATTGCAATTATCTATAGATCCATCTTTTCCCATAATAAATGTTTACAAGCGACAACTAACTGAATTTGCAAGCCGTACCTTTCACAATTATCTATAAATGAATGGCTTCTTCTTCTTCTTCTTTTTTTTTTTTTTTATCACAAGGCAAAAGAAATCATAACAAGTATTTGTTAGCCAAGAGGCATGATTATGAGAGAGAATTTTTTTTTTATTAAATTCGTAAAAATGAGCTATACTCACAGAGGCCTAATGGCAAAGCCCTGATGTCCAACCCATAATAATTGAACATACAATTGCCGTAGAAATTGACCCAAAAAAAAAATAAAAATCATTCACCGAATCAAAGATCAGCAAATAAATGGTAAGTTTTCGAATCCACTGCTATGAGCCTCAATGCTGCAACAGCAGCTGCAAGAGACATAAAACCGAAGAAACAAACGTTGATCCAATGCCAGAGCTTCTGCAAAGATGTGAGCTTGTTCTTCTTGGCCACCATGTACATGTGATTCGCAAGGATAAACGTGAGAGGGAATGTGCTGATGGCTCCGGTGAGGCTCATGAAGTCTCCGAGGAAAGGCAGAAGGGCTGCAACCAGTGTGTTGACGGTAAGATATCCACCTCTCACCGCGATTCTGAACGACAAGTTGTGAATTGACAATGCACTTCCTTTAATCCCGAATTTCGTGTCCACATATTCGTACATTGGACTAGCAAATATCTAAAAACCAGAAGCAAATTTTAGTACATAAGTTAGAACAAGAACTAGAAAGATTGGAAAAAAAAAAGGGCGTGGAAAATTACATGAAGAGAAATGACAGTTTGCAGGAAGGATGCGATATTCGCAGTTGCCATTATCCAAACTGGACCATTGACGCTGTTGAGCAAGTAAGTTGACGTCGAGGATCCATAAGCCCAGTAGCCTATGAAAGTAACAGCATACATGGGAATAACTCCAACTGTGAACTGAAAGTAGAGAGCTTTTAGCATGTTCCCTACAACGGGCTTCCTCACCGTTGCCTGTTAGAACAACATAAACCAAAATCAAAAGGGAAGTCGGTATTAAAAGAGGAGGAAAAAAGGTAAGATAATCACAAAAAGGACTTGTAGTTTTATGACTACCTGTATCTCTGGAAGCATTCCTGTATTAAAAGCAAAAACAAGATTTGCTGCTGCTCCTATTGTTGTGAATACTTTGCTGGCAGTTGTCCCTGTTATGCTATAATCCCTTTCTGGTGCTTTAATTCCTGCATTATTGGTGATTTTGGTTCAATTTATTAACTTGAAATAGAACAATTTGAGAAAACCTTGGTAATCTTTAAGCACAATACAACTGAAATAAGTGTCGATATGGTAAAATCTAAATATGGCTCGAAAGAGTGAACAGTCTTACCATCTTGAAGGGACAACACAAATGTTGCAACAATATATATAACGCTAAAGAGTGTGGAAAATCCCAACCAAATCCGCAGAGCTGATAAATGCGGTATCCCTATGGCAAATAGTGCACAAACAAACCCAGCTACGGCAATACAGTATGGGAGCTTCATCAAATTGTCATCTCTGAAAAGAACATACACAGCCTGCAAAGGCAAACATGCGCACAAAAATGTTTTAAGAAAATTAAAAAAGATATCATTTATGGATAATTATGTGGTGGTATGTTTTATATATGGAAAAACTTAAGATACGATTCACATCCTATTACAAAGTAAAAGATATAACATAATTTTAGGATGTTTGGTGTAGTGGTTAGAATTATTGGTTAGAACTGTAAACACTATAGTATGTGAAAACTTTATAATGTAACAGATTTTTTTCTTTTTACTGTAGCATGTGAAAGTTTTATATTGTTTTTAACTAAAAAATTAATTAGAACTAATTTTGTCAAACAAGATTATAAAAATATAACAATTCAAAACTATGTTTGCTGGTAGATTTTTTTTATCCTTACTTTATCCGAGAATTCTCCATTTTTTTGTCATCATGCAAAATTATCTCATTTAGTTAGTTTTAGACATTGGAAGTTGGTATGCCTACATATCAACATAAAGAATGGTGAACAAGTAACTATTTCACTTGTCATATGTGAATTAGAAAAAAAAAAAATTCAATGGAGAAAGGGGATTTAAAATGACACATTTACACTTGTCATCACGCAGAATTTTTCTCATTTTGGTAGTTCATAAGTCATTGTCATGCGCACTAGTCGACATAAAGAAAGGAGAACAAGTTATTATGTGACTTGCATATGCCTTCCAAAGGCCTACATGTAAAAATGCTTAAAAGTACGATCGGTGCTTAGCATATAAAAAAATTAGCATCATATATGATTTTTTTATTGTAGGACTCACTTTTTACTAGTCCCATCCAGAGGACGGAGAAAAATATACCCCAGCTGGTAGGCTCACAATTTTATGTAGTTATATTTCTTAAATTCAAACCGGTAGGGACACAAGAGAATCATATTTTTCCTTCCCAATCTAACATGCTTTTTACATGATCTAATTGTTTTTTTTTTTTTTCATATTCTTATTCTCCAAAACTTTATTTAAAATGAATTTACCTTTAGTGCTTGACCAGCCAATATGATATATCCAGTGTTGATCATGAAAAGATTGACATACTGCAAACCCCATGTGAGAGAATAAGCTTTCTTCCCTGTAAAGGAAAAAAAAAAAGGACAAAGCCATAAATCAAATTCAAACAACGTAAGTAAATTCAACAAAAAAGGATAAACAAAGGAACAAAAAAAGAATAAGCAAAAGACAACTTTCTCCATTCCCACATTCATTTCACATACCGTATACGTATCCTGCAAGATCTCTGTATCTGATATGCCTTCTTCCACCAAATTCATGGAGCTTGGCAATGAGGGTATTCGCATACAGCGAAATCGCCGTGGCTGCGATAAGCCCGACTACGCCGAACACCCAACCAAGAGGAACCATGATGGTTCCTGAGTATCCCAAAACGTATGCACTGTTTATCCCGGTGGTAAGGACAAACCCCACTTGAAGCCAAGAATCTATCAATGAAAAAAAATCCCAAATTTTTCAGTTAGATATCTTATAATCTCTGCCTTTCAGAAACAGAGCAATCGAAAAAATCAAAACCCAATTAGGCTTTTGACTTGTATTACCATTCAAAACAACATAATAATAATCAAACAAGCAAAAAAAGAGAAAAAGAAAAAAATAAAAAATTGGATTGCATTGGATTAGATTGGAAACGAACCGCTGCTGATCTGATGAGCGGTTTCGGGAACTTCAATGGCCAAGTGGTCCTCATTATGGACCTTTCGAGGACCGGAATCAGCATCGGCAGCGCCACCATGAGAAGCCATGAGAAGCTCTTGGAAATAATCTTCCTTCTTGTCTTTTTTCTCCTTCCAAGAGCAACTGGGTCACCTCCTCCTCTTCCTCCACCGCAACCAACTCCTCCCAAGATGTTATATTGTTATATAGCACAGCCAGCGTACCATTATGGTATCTCCCCTCTAAATTCAGGCTGCCACCACAAAAAATGCTTTCCTTTTCTTTTTTCCTTTTTTTTTTAACTTTTTTGACTGGCACCCAGAATCCAGCGAAGCGCCCCAATTCAAACCAATAAAAGAAAAAAAAAAGGAAATGAAATGAAAGTCTAGGAACCCAAAAAAAACTTTGTAATGGCATTATTGGGTTTTAAAATGAAACTTTTTTTTTTTTTTGGGTTACTTATTGTCTACTATTATTGGAATATGGAGGGTTTAAAAGGGCAGAGAGAATGGTCGAACAAGTGAGAAAGGGCTCTTGCTTTAAGGGTACGCCCACAATTCTGGCATGGGTCGACTCAACTTGGATGCTTGTTGGATCTACCGTTGAGACTCTGAGACAAAGAGGTCAGAATAAGAGACAGAGAGAGATATTTTTCATTTTTGTAACGGGCGCGCTTCCAAATGTTGTTATCGTTAGCCTCACCTCTTTTCTTCGGGCAATTTAGAATTTTTTTTTCTTTTTTCCTTACGTGAGTATTTTGAATTTTGCTTATTTATTTATTTAAGGGGGTATTGTTGGGCGATGGTGGGCCTATCGCTATTTTGGATGCCGTTTGGAAGTTGGGACCTGCACCTATTTCTGTCACACGATTGGAGACACGCAACATGCTATTTCTTTTTCCGTCCTTTTTTGATTTTTATGATAAGAATCGGCTTTTTTAGGGAATTCTTGCTGTAGAGAAATTAATTTTGTATCATCATTGAAATATACTGTTTTAGCCGTGGAGTTGACTGTTTAACATTCTGGTGTATAATTGTTTATTCCAAAAATTTGTAAAACAGTATACAGAATTATTTTTTACCATAAATCAGACTGCTACAAAGGTAATCCAATAACTAAAAGGCCCATTTGTTTGGTGTATTTTTTAGCTTCAATTAACTCAAATTTGATTTAAATATCAAAAAAATTTTTGATATGTGTTTGTTTTTTTCAAAATATAAATTCTTTGAGTATCAAGAATTTAAGTTTTCAGAGTTCTGATTTTCTAAACTTTTGATACTTGAATATCTTTGTTACAGTAAAGATGAAATTCTCTCTCATATATTTGAGAAAAAAATCATAATTTCTTTATTTGATATCCAAATGAGATGGTTCTTTTTTCATTGTATTCTTAGTGAAGAGCGAAATAAATTAAAATACATATTGTATATTTTTTAAAATCATTAACATCAAGATTTATTAGATTTGTTAATAAATCAAAAACTATTTTTACTACCTCTCCAAACATAAATTCTAATTTTATTCTGTAACGACCCACATTTTCGGGCAGTCATTTAAATTTCTTAAACTTTGTTACTTAAACAATAATCTTACTTACTTAGTAAGAAAAATATTGAAATAATAATTTTTTTAATTTCTTTTCCTATTAACATCTTTTAAAAACATACTTACAAATCGTTGCGACTTCTGTCGCCATTCAAGTTGAGACCTCGCTCAACACTTGACTTTAAAACCCTTTTCAAATCATTTTTTAAAACTTATTAAGATACATTTACTAAAACTTAACTTTATAAGTGAATGAAACATTTTGTAAATATATTGTAAAACTTTGAAAACATATCTTAAAACTCTGATTATCTTGAAACTTTAAAAACACTATATTAAATAGTGAAAAACCTTTTCTTTGTATAGCGGAAGCAAACTATGGTGGTATCTATTCCCAAATCTCTTCATATGCCCTCTGCAGCACCCAGCTCTTCTAACGGGTCCTATTGGTCACCCATAGCACTACCTACAACATGAAGAAACTTTTAATGAACTTTCACTCAGTAAGTTTAAACATAAGCTCACAAATCATTTAAAACATGTTTTAAAAACTTTTCTCACAAAAACCTTTCTCTTAAAACGTTTTCCATAAACATTTCTGAAAACGTTTTTCATAAACATTTTTCATAAAACATTTCTTGAATGTTTTTCTTAAAACATCGTTCATAAACCTTTTCTTGAAAACATGAAAATGTTTTTCATAAACAATTAATGTAAAACATTTCTCAATATGTCCTTCATAACATAACATAACATGTAAATATTTCCTAAAAAATGAATTCAAGCAAAATCAAAATGCAAGATTCTGTTTGTGCTCAATTACAAACTTTCATTTATGAGTGTCTTATGAACATTCTTTTCTTATTTTAACTTTTTATCTTCATTCCTTGGCTTTCCTTATCTTACTTAACTTTCTATCATTGTTCCTTATCTTTTCTTATCTTACTTTAGTGTTCATAACAACATCATTAATCATGAGATCATAAACATGAAGCTTCCCTTACGGAAGACTTGAGACCATCAAATATCGAGGTCATATACCTCACATCTAGGAGGTCAAACTTTAACTTTACTTTCATTACTTCACAACAAGGAGGTTGGTACGATACTTTCTTTTTATCTTTACATTACCTTCTTATTGACTTTAATGAGCATATCAAATGCAATCACATCATATGCAAATACAATTGCAATTCATGGATTGTACTGTAAAACCTATTGAATAACAAATGCAACATAAAACGTAAACACATTTTACAAATTATAACTTGTATTCTACAAATGCATCATAAAACTTATAACTTAAATTATAAAACATTATGCATTGTCATAATGCAAACATACTTTAGATACTTTGAAAATCATAACTTGAACTTTTAAAAACATTATGCATATCAATATGCAATAGACTTTAAATATAATAGTTGTAAATTCATTGCAAATCTTCTTTTGTACTTTAAAACCTTTTGCACAATAAATGCAAATATACTTTAAAAGAAACTTGCATAATAATTACAAACTCATTTTCAAACGCATACATAAATATTTAAAAATCATTTACTTCATGCTATAAGTGAGGTTTGAAACTTACCCAGACCATGCTCTAGCGTTATCTATTCCGTTCCTTTTCCTTCCATTAGTTTGTCTCTGTGTCCTGATCATACGACACCTGACTAATCAATTAACTTTCTTTTTATCAATCTACTCGATTGATAATAAAACGTAAACATTAAACATTCATTTCCTCTTGACTTAACTTGGTACCCTATCAGTTTACCCTTTCCTTTCCTTAATTTTGTAACCTATCGAGTTACCTTTTTTTCACTTGAACATCCCTTATTAAATTTCCCGTCTCATGTGATGGTTTCGTTACTTAATGTATTACGAAACATTTTTCATCTAAGAACATTATATTAAATTGGAGTGTTCGACACTGTTTTAGACGTTTTCTTAAAAATGATGATTTTACCCTTAATGGGTTCTTCGTCTATTTTGTAACTTAATAAAACTCATTACTTAACTTAACTGTTCTATAACCTACATATTAGAGAAAAATTCCCACTAAGGAGTGCTTCCCGACATCGAGTGTTTCGGGTCCATTTTGGTCATTTTTACAAAATGAGCATTTTCCCCCTAACATTTTTCTTTCCTTCTTTTCTTTGACTAAATTTTGAATCATTTAGAACTTAGCATCTATAATTACTTACTGCCTACAGCAGTGTAAGAAACCAACATTTCTTAGTGAATACCCAGTTTTCATGTAATTTTACGGTTTTAGCCTAAAATATAAAAATATTTACATTTTTACCCCCAGAACAAAAAACAACCACGTTATACCAAAACATTTAGTTTTTCACAACAAATAAAACTTACAAAAGTACCATGGTCGAATTCTAAACATTTCATAATGTTTTCATTTCTTGAAATTTTGTGCCTAAAATTTCGTAAAATTTATAACTTATCAACTGGGCAGAATTTTGAAAAACTGTTTGCGGTGTCCTAATAGTTTCGATGAGTTCTATAACTTTAATGTCATAACTTTCTTGAAATTCCATCGTTTAGAGGGACTTTTTGGTTGATTTTTAAATCTGCCGAGAATTATTTTTTCTTTGCAATTTAGTCCCTTATGAAATTTCACTAAAACCCTTACTTTCTTCTTTCCATCATCATCATCATCAACATATAACATAAAACAGCCATGCCATATTGTCCATATTACATGCCATGGCTTAAACATTTCATCAAACACTTAATATGCATATAAAACACAAACTTTAACTTAATTAAAAAGATTAGGATTTTACCTAATCCATGCAAGGTGCTTGTCTTTACTTTTCCTTGCTTGAAACCCTTCAAAGTTCCCTTGATATCAAGCCCATACCTCACCATAAAAAGTCCATCAAAACTTGAACAAAAACCCTAGAAAACTTAGGGTAAAGTTTGGATTTTACTTTGAAAATTGATAGAATCTCTTGATCTCCAATTCTTGAAACTTGAGTGGAACAAATATGCCAAGATTTAAGCTTGAAAAATGTTTGAAGGAACCCTCCTATGGTTGCCTTGGGGGATGGAGGAAGAAATGGATTTCTTCCTTTCTTTCTTTCTTTCTTTCTTTTCTTTCTTTCTTTTCTTTCCTTTCTTTCCTTCTTTCACGTTTCTTTCCTTTCTTTTTTTCTCCACCGTGGAGACCAATATAAATATGGTCTCTTATATCATGAGTCATTCACCTTTTTTTTTCTTTTTTCTTTAAATAAAAAGGTGATAAGTCATCACCTTGGTAATCAATTAGGTTACTTTGGGTGGCCAAATGTGATTGGGCCATATTAGTGGATGCGGTGGCCCAATCAAAACTTTTAAAGTGTCCCACTAACTTTTTACACAGTCTAAGTTTATACTGATAGTATTTTTTCTATACTATCGGTATTCTTTTCCATACAGTTCATGAGGTCCTATAACCTCTAATACTTATCCACATCCATCACATAATGTAATTCCAATATTACCTCACTTTCTACTATCCAAATCTATAATGACAATATTTTTCTTATATTGTCATATAGTCTTTAAACTGTTACAACATTCTTTATTCATTTGTATTCTCCAAAAAGTATTATTCTTATACTACTTTAACTTAAACAGTCCAATTTATATACTACTTAACCTTAAACAATCCAATTCCTACACTACATTACTTTTGCAGTGTAATTTTCATATTGCATAATTTTATCAATTTACTTCCTCACACTGCATTATTCTAATATCGTATAATTTTTTGCATTATTATATAGTATTTTTTCCTTAAACTATTTTTTTGTCTTAACATAATTCTTAAATTATTGTATTTTTAATGTAGTAAAATTGCTCAGGTGTTATATATTTTATACTTAAATTAAAACTTAAATGCACATTCAAACGTCAATTCAGATAATAATTCAAATAACCAACTCAAATCTTAATTCAAATCACATAACTCAAATCAAATCACTAATTTGAATCAATTTACCAAATGAACCCAAACTTCATGTTGTATAAATGAAACAAAATTTCCTTCTCTACCATAAGAATATACTTTTTTATGTACTTGTACGAAATGTCAGTTTAAGGATCAGATTAATTTTTCAATAATTTAATATGTGATTGGCCTCGTTTGTTATTACCTTGGAAATGTTTTTGCATGTTTTTTGAGAATATTCTCAGCACAATTCTCTATAAACTCTCATTTTTTAAAATAAAACTATTTTCACCTATTTTGAAAACACTACCAAATAGGATGGTATATTGCTATATATATATATATAGTAAAGATTAGAATGAAAATTTTGGTGAAATTTCAAAAATTTCGATGGATATATCAAGGTATCAAATATCTTTACATTGTATTATCGATCTTGGCAAAATATCAGAAGAAATATTGGTAAATTTTGGTAAAAATATCAATATTGGAAATTCTGTAGCATTTTTTATACAAAATTTCAGTACATATTGGAAAGATTTCGACAAAAGTTTGATAATATCAAAAATTACAAAATTTGATGGATTTTTTTTGCTTTAAACAATTACTTGACAATATTTTTTTTTTAGTGTTCAAAGGCTAATATTATTTTAGAGTCATTCTTAAATGAGTATTCCTACAATAGTATATGTTTTCAAACCATTATATTTGATCAAATCACTTTTTCTTATATACAATTGAAAAAAACAAATACTCATTAGAATGTTACTTTTTTAATGCCTACTAGAAAAATTTCTAACTTAAATTAAATTATGTCTAATGAATTCAGAATATAGAGATTTTTGTAATGTGTATTAAAAAAAATAACATTTTAATAGATATTTATTCTTATTATTTTTTTTTATCAAGAACAATGATTTTGGCCGATATAGTAGTTTAAAAACTTACACCATGGACAAAAACATCTATTAGTGAAGAACCATTTGGAATCTATGTACAATCCTTAGTGTTGTCACGAATCTTGCCGTGTGTTATAAGTCAACGAACAAGAAAGTGACATCACACCTGGGGGCTATTTTCTCCTTGAGGGGGGCGAACCATTAGTCAATTGTTTGTCCAATTGTTACTCTTTTCGGGTCTAGTTATCAAGAAAAACTCATTTCAACCCAGCTGGGCACTAGCCCAGCCCCAGCCCTGTGAGCCGTCGGGCAGAATAGAAGCAATCAACTATCAATTGTCTTTCGTTTTGGATTCTTAGAAGATTTTTTCCGAATTGATTACTTTACTGATACTATTACAGGTCATTCTAGAAGAATCTCTTAGAGAGTATTTGGTTAAGGGCAATTCAAATCACAAACTTATTTATAAATAGTATAAAATTTTCACATATTATAGTAAAAAAAATTATTACAGTATAACGTTCTTACATGTTATAATAAAAACAATTCCTACCATTATCCAAACACCCTATTAGACGTTTTAGGTTCAATTGAGAGAGATTTTTTAGGCTGTTTGTAATTACACCAATGAATGTTCTTAATTCTTCTTGTTCTTTCTTTTTTGCCTTTCTGTTTGTGTAGTTGAGTGAAATTTACGTATCATGATATCAAACAAGAACGTTTAGGCGAAAAGTTTTGTGTTTGAAAGCGTGAGGTGTCAATATTACCCAATAGTATACCAACACGAATATATGTTACCATCATAAAACTGTGTCATAACATTAATAATTAACCAGCACCCTTCATCCTCATTTTTTTGGCTGGAAACTAAATAGACACTTGGCCCCAGTTGATAGGAGAGGTTGAGAGTAGGGGAATAGAGAGACTTAAAAAGATGAAGAATATGAAGCAGGGGAAAATTAAAACTCTTTGTATCGTTTGACAGGAGGAAGAGCTTAAAAAGAATAGATGAATATTTATTTGTTTAATTACTATTTACTCTTTTTATTATATTGTCAATAATTTTTTTGGCAGTAAAAATGTTTTTTAGCTTTATACTTGATCAATTTATTGAATCCTTCCATCTATAAAATGACTTAAATTGGTGGATTAGACAAAATTCACTCTCCCTCTTTTTTTTAACCTTATCCTCACAATCAAATAATAGAATGGGTTGGCTCTCTCCTCTACCTTTTTTTTAGGGATAACAATTTGTGCTAATGGGTTGTATTTGTGTCAATTCGTTTACTAAGCATGTAGAAAACATCAATCCAAACATGATTAATTTATCAAACGTGTCAAAAAATTCAACTCAAATACGACCTATTTAATAATTATGTTGATCGTGTTACCCCGTATAAAATTGATATATTAAATAACCATTGACATAACTATGACTTAGTTAACAAGATTATGACACATATAATAAATTTATTGATCAATTTATCATTTATTTTTAAATTACATATAGATTTTAAAATTCATAATATTTATATTTAAAAAAAATAAGTTTTTATGTATCATATAAACTTTTATATTTTATCTTATATGTTTAAGTTTCAAATTATACATTTAATTAATTGTGTCATTTCGTGTGAATCATGTTAATAATCAATCCTAATATAATTTATCTAATAATCATATTAATCGTGTTAACTCATTGTTGACCAGAACCTATTTATAATACACCTAAACCCTTTAATTTCGTGTGAGTTTTGTATCTCGTTGTCCAGGCATGATCCGAATTACTACTCCTACTTTCTTCGGCCACCCCTTTCTTTTGTTTTTGTTTTTGTTTTAGTTTAACAAGAGCAAGGGTTATCTATTTGCCCTTTTGTAAGTGCTAGTGGGATTCATTCAACTTTTCATTGGCAGAAATTCATTGGCGAATCATTTCCCACTTGATCACGTAAAAAATCAACCTTGTCGTTTTTGATTCCTTTTTATCCTTGAGAATCATCTTTATTGACTACAATATAAACCGTCCATTGTATTCTTTAAGTAACATCAATACGACATGTTATGAAAGGCCGGTTAGAGAGAGAGAGAGAGAGAGAGAGAGAGAGATGACGGCGGCATCACACCTACAAGACGCTTGCAATCAAACCCTCGTCGTCTTAAATGAAAGAGATAGTGGGCATCCATCTTTTCAAGTCCACTTACAAGTAATGAGCTCGCCTTAATCATTCGTTATTCTGTTAAGATGCTTTAATCACTGATTAGGGATTTCTTGTCAGTGGCACAAAAAAAAGCAAGTTTTTTGCTTAAGCACAGATATCTAGTGCAGAGATCCCGTTGAGCATTAGTTTGCTTCTCACAATTTATAACAACTTATTTGAGTCATTATGATGTCTATGGCTCTATGTTTAAGTAGTAAGATCTCTAATCTCTATCAAAAGTAAAATTGGTAAGCAAAACATGACTATAAGCAAGAGGAAAAAAATTATATATATATATATATCTCTGTAAGCAATAGAATTCCTCCAATTGTACATTTCCAATAGAAGAGCCGAAACTATACTGAAACCATCAGTTTTATTTTTCCAAGATAAAAGGAATACTTAATCCGTTGGGTTCATGAGTTTAAATAAAAAAAAAAAAAAGATGTTTGACAAATTCAGCTTTAATTTATCAGTTTCAATTTAAATAGTATAAAACTCTCATATGCTATAGTGTAAAACAAAAATATCAATCTCAAACACTTAAAAGTTTAAAAGAAATTAAAATTTTTATAAGAAAATATTATAGATGTAATGAAAGGTTTGAATTTTAGTTTAATCGGGAGTTTAAGTTTCTTTCCACAATCAAAACAAACAAAAGAATACTGCAAATAAACATTGCACGATTGAATCCAACTACTTGGCAGCCTGAAAAATAAAAGAAAGGTTAAGGTGTTTGGGAGCATTCACTAGAATCAATGATTTAAACTAGTTTTGGTTGAAAATACTATAACATATAAGAGTTTCACACCATAGCATATTTTTTTTTCTTTTTTTATACTATAACATGTAAGAGTTTTAAATTATAGCAACCAAAAGTTTTGGTTCTAATGCACATTACCAAACACCATATTAGTTAAGAGTTTAAATTTAACGCCTTGCCTTTTGAGTTTATAAAAAGAATAACACTCTATATTTTGAGCATCCTCAAGGTTATATCTTTAACTTTTAACTTCGCATTAGTTTTGTTCATTTTCTGTGACGTCAGTAGTTTATTTTTCCCTTCGAATTGACAAATTTTAGCTATATAGATAATCTTGTAATAAAAAAAAAATCAAATATAACGCTTAAAGAAAGGAAAAAAATCATAAAAATTACATTAGGTCAAAACAGCTATAAGCCTACAAAAGGTGCAAATTTGATATAGATTTGGAATTCGAATGTATAGTTTTGAGAAGATGAAAAATATAGGCTTATTCTTTCGATAAACTAAAAATGTAAAGCATAAAATCCAAAATTAGTCCCTAAAAACAACATGAGGCAAAAATTTAAGAGTTGTTGGAAATAATTTTACACATTTTTTGAAATAAAAATTTCAAAAACACTCTCACTAAATTCTGTAAAAATTCTTATTTTTTAAAACAAAATCATTTTTACCTATATTAAAAAATACTACCAAACGAGTCATAGACTCGCAAAAATATTATATCTACTTTACTTTCTGTTACTTTAGCACACGCACAGAACCTTATGTACTTGGATGATTTGGACAGAAATCTACTTTCATGCCAGTTTATACACACAAAGCACACACCTCATGCGGGCTTGGATCATGTTGACAGGTCTTTACTTGGGCAATAAACAAGATGAGGAATAACTACTATTCGAAATGAGCATCAACAATAAGCTAAACTGGAGAAACACAACTTTATTATTATTATTATTATTTTATAAGACAAACACAACTTGATTGTTTCCCATTGATACAAATAACAAATGACCAAACATTTGTAGTCTAATCTAGCAAAAGGTCAGTAGAGAAATATTATGGAGGAAGGAGAGATCAATAGTCGCAAAAAGGGTTCCATATGCCTAAAGCAAGCATATTTAATCGCAATGCAGCTATAAATATCTCCTAAAGGAATTAATAGAAGCTCGTTCAGAATGTTCGTAGTCACTTGGCAAAGCAAAGTGAAACAAGAAAGCAGAAAACGGAAAAGAAGAGGCAAAAGCAACACAAGAGAAAGTAACAAACGCCTCCGAGATGGAAACGCAAACTGCAATAACATGGCCGCGCCGATGTGTCGTCCAACATAACTCAGAAAAGACGTTACTTAGCATTGGCCATCCAAATAGTCAAACACTCTTTTGCATCAAACAGAGAGCAAGACGAACTTGTTCCCTTCATTTAGACATTCCGAGAATAACAAAAGTGGAATTCCGTAATCTATATCATTACAAACATACCAGCATTTAAGCCACGTTATTTTAAGTACAAGGATCAAGTATTTGAACTACTTTTATTTATGACTGTCCAACATAGAACTTTGCTGATATACTAGATCTGTGGACAATTTTGACGATCAATCTTTGCAGGCTTTTAGATGTAAGTAACAACTAGGAAATAACAATGTATACGAGCAACAGAGCAAGTCATGTTTGATTTTCCATTCATTCATCGAACTAAGCTATATAGCTTGAAAGAAACAATGGAATCAAACTTACCCAAGTACACAAACAACAGAACAGAAGCATTCATATTTCATATTTGATATTTCGTACTGATTGCGTGAAACCACCATAACTTCCAGTCTTAGGCACAATATGCACAAAACATATGTATACAAAATAATAAAAATACTGCGTAGCAAAAATCAGCTTCTAATTCTTAACATCATCACCACTATCATTCTGCTTCTAATTCTTAACATCATCACCACTATCATTCTCTACAAGAACACCGATCTTTTCACACCTGAAACCCTTAGATTCCACATCAGACGGGGATTGATCACCAGGGGAAACCGTGCGTTTGTTAGCGGCAACGACAGCCTACAAGAAGAGAACCGCGAACGCCATCAAAGCCCCACACACTGTCACAAAAATCAAACCTCTGATCACTGCCAATGGGGAAAAACACCATTTGTGATCATCATTCGATTGTCGCTTATAGCCTCTCGGATTGGCGGGAAGAGAATGAATCGAATTGGGGGTGGGGGAAAGATATTGAATGCGACTGTCCT
Organism: Artocarpus heterophyllus; assembly: GCA_025403435.1. Lineage (NCBI taxonomy): Eukaryota > Viridiplantae > Streptophyta > Magnoliopsida > Rosales > Moraceae > Artocarpus > Artocarpus heterophyllus. The sequence goes on from CM046353.1 coordinate 9,412,647, forward strand.
TCCCATTAAACAAAGCGTCTAGGAATATCCAACAATCACCTGCAACACAAATCCGAGACCATCTCTTCTGGACTGCCAAGCTACATTTTGATGGGAATATTTGTGTTCTGCGCTTGAAAATATCAGAGTATCAAGCACCGTCTAATACCAGAACACAAATTGAGGAGCTATATAAAATTTACTTGAAAAGAGATGACATACTACTAGGAATATTTCTTTGACGCAACCCCAGCAAAATAACATTGATGTATCATATGATTACCGTGAGTAAATCGCAAGCTAGGACCGAGATTGTACACCCATGAACAATTCTTAAATTGATACATAAATATCAGTAATGAATTTTTTTTTTGGAGAAAACATAGTTATCAATATCAATTGAAATTATGACAATACGTAAGTCCTTATAACTTTGTTCCACTTCAATTTATAACAGCAAGAGGCATTTTACCGGTGAACTTGACACAATCAGGTATTGGGAAAGACAAAACGCGGAAAAGCTTAGCAAAATATAAGTGCATTCAATAAATTAGTGGAGTTTTGAACAATGCTCCATTCAACATCCTAAAGCAACAGAACTGAATTAGCTCTAAACAAACAAGACATTTAAACTTTGTTCATAAAACATAAGCAAATCCCATCCAACTGATCAAACTCTGCCATCTATAAGTCCTGAATAACTGCAAGAAAGTATCAAAAGCAAGTATAAAGAAACTGCAAGAAGGAGCAAGCAGAAAATAGGCATATAAAACGAAAAACAATCACATAATCACTCCTAAGCGGATAAAATGAAACTGGCTAAGTTAAAAATTGAAACACAAAGCATCCACAGAACCGATAGGCCAAAAAATACGGAAAAAACTTTACAAATCTGAGCAATTTCATTTGGTGAGCTTATATAGTAAAGAAACATTATCACATACAAGTTTTCCATTCAATACCAACAAACTATGGAGAGTAAACAAAGAAACAAAACAAAAATTCCCAAATAAATTACCTTATATGTTGCTGGGATACATGAAAACTCTTACTCTAGCACCCTACAAAAGCAAGCAGAAAAAACAACATAATCAGAAACCCATTATTCAAACCCAAAAAAAAAAAAAATTCATAACAAAACAAAATATTGCAAATCCCATATAATTCTATAGAATACCATAGATTTAGGAGGCAGATTTGACTTGAACTTGGCACGAACAACGCCACTGTTACCGTGTGGCCTTGTAACCTTGCCCCAAATGCAGCGATAGTGGGACCCATTCTTCTTCACCTTGGCCTTGTAGATGTACGCCAAGCGCTTCCCATGGTACCAATCGACTTCCTCCTTGGTGTTCGCTCCCTCAACCTGGATTAGAGACGGGTTTGGGTACTGGTTCGATTTCGACCTAACCACCATTAAAATATAAATAGCAAAAATCAATCCCAAATCTAATTCGGAAAAAAAATTGAAGCTTTTCACCATTTCCCAGTCTAGTTTCTTCAATTTTCTTTTCTCCGCAGCCAAACAAGAAAAAAAAGAAGTAATAAACTTTGTGGATTGACAAAAATTACCTCTTGTATCCAAGAATTGTTCCTCTGGTGTAGAGTCTGTGGCAAAATCGAATAGAGAAACTGAGCATAAATCTTGAAATTCGCATTAGACGATAAATGGTTTGAGGATGATATAGATGACAGACCTGACGCGTTCTCCTTGGCGTCCCTTCACCATTTTCAGCTAGGGTTTCCTTTGCTTCGAGCTTTTGTTTGCAGGTGGTTACCGGAGAAGCTGCGGACCAGAATGCCCTAAAACCCTAAATTTGGAGAAGCCAAAGATTAGGGCATTTCCATTGTCTATATGCTGACTAGGGTCGGCAATACAGGTTGCAACACAACGACATGACATGAATCTGACACGATTTTTTGTGGATTAGTGTCAAAAAATTTGACCACGGGTCATTTTAGTGTCGACCTGAAATTGACCCGTCAAAAAACGAGTCGTGTTCAGATCAACCCGTCTGATAATAAAACGACCCGTATTTAATTAATTAACTTTAAAAAAATTAATATTATTTCATATATAATATAAGCTCTTAAAATATCAAACCCTACGTCTCTTATCACTCATCTTTTTGTTAAACTTGTATGAAACTCTTCTAATTTTATGTTTTTTTTAATATTATATATATTAATGTAGGCGGGTTAGAGGCGGGTTGCGGGTCACAATCGGGTTACGGGTCAAAAACGAGTCATGTGTCATATTTTTTGACACTGTGCAAAAGAAACGAGTTGACACAGGTCGTGTTCGTGTCAACCCGTATCAAAACGGGTCGTGTTAGGGTTGAGAATTCTTAACCCGTTCTTGTCACGGGTCGGGTTAGTGTCAACCTAATTTTATAAAAATTAACTTCAACCCAACACTAACCCAACCCGCTAACCCGTTTTGCCACCCCTAATGCTGACCAACGTTCAGTTCAAAAATGGGTATTCGGCCCAATTCGAGGTATTTTGAAAAATGACTTTAAGAAAAAGACATTTTAGGCAAATGATTTTTTTTTTTTGCAGTTTTTTGACGCAAAAAAATATGCTTTTTGGGCATCAAAACAGCTCCAGTTTTTTTCTTTTCACTCTGTTGAGGTTCCTCTCATCGTTACAGTTATTTTCGTCTTTTTTTTGAAAAAAACTGAGACAGTTTACCTGCCTAAAAAAGCGTGTTTTTTTGTGCCCAAAAAAAAGGTCATATCCTTGATTAAGAATTTCTTTTTGCCCTTTTTTCAAATTCTTCCGCCCAATTCTCTTTTGCTCTTTTGGACAATCTATTTGTCTTCTTGAGAAAAAATTATAATATGTGTCCAAATTATTGTTATGAAATTAAAATCTAACATAATATTTAAAATATCTTTAAAATATCCTTAATGATATAGTAATTATCTTAATAATATTACATATTGTATTATATAATTACATATAAATAATTTTAATGATATCATTATGAGATATTTGTAGAATTTTTACAAATTAGAGTCATATTTCAATTCAATAAACATAATTAGGCCAATTGTCTCATTAACCCTTTGTCTTGATCAGGCTTCATTTTGGCCCAATCTTTTACGCCAAGTAAATTTAAAGGCAGTTTGAGAAAGAAACACCACTTTTGTGGTATTGCTTTTCAATTTACTCGTGTTTACAAAGTTTAAAACAAACAACTTTTAACAAATATAAAGGCACTATTTTCAAATATTTTAAGTAAAGGGTTAGAAAAACATGTGTTATTTAAAGGTGTTTTGGCATTTTTGGTTAGAAGAAATGGTATGATCAAAATGAGAAAAAATAGTAGGGAGAATGAGAAAATTAGACCATTATTTACTGAGAATAAAAATAAATAGACCAAAATATAACAATGTTTAGTAAATAGTCTACTTAGATTAAAACTAAGTTTATTTTGGTATAAAATGATATAGAGAAAAACACAAAGTAACAATGAGATAATGAAAAACGAAAACGAAAAAGAAAGAGAAGAAGAAAAAGAAGAAAAAGAAGAAGTAAAATTGAAAATTCAAGTGTTTAAAAAGAGCATGTAGTTTCAAAAAGGCTATGTACTTAAATATTTTTAAAAGTGTACTATTTACTTACATTAAAAATTAAAACTGTGCTATTTAATGTAATTTCTCAAAATTGAGAATATTACACAATAGTGGCAATAAAAAAGTAAAACATCACTAAATTTACTCTAAAGTTAAATAGCTTACAGTATGCAATAAAAATTGAAACCATATTTTTTCATAAATTCCCCTCCAAACCAAAATCTCCAAAATTCTTGCCTACCAAATCCCAACGTTGGAGATTAGCTATTACGACGTCATTCGTCACTAGAGTTGCACAAATTTATCATGGACAGACAATGACGACAGGATCTCGTGATCAAACCTATCAGAGTTAGATAAGCTGAGCCTAGAAGAGCTTGATCCTGTGTGAATGGTGATAATAGTGTGGAGCTCATAATCGAATCTGTTAGATCTAGTTAAGGAGATCGAATTTGTGTGGATGGAAAATGACAACGCAAAAGGAGAAGATAAGGAGGGAGAGGATGCAATTGACCTCACCGAAGAGAGAAGCAACTTGTCATATCGCCCTGCAACCACCATCACCATCTCGCCACAAACGATTGTCACGGTGTTGTCCTTGTCAGAGAAAAGGGGAGGGAGGAGTGAGGTAGGGATAGGGTTTTCTAATTTCGAGCTAATTGAATTTGGGGTAAAATTGAAAAATTACATACTTAAAACTTTTAAAAAATTTTAAAAATGTTATTATTAACAAGTTAATTAATTGTGTTGTTATTTCATACAATTTTCCAAAAAAAATACTATATAGCTAAATTATTGTGATAAAATTAATTATAAAAAATATATTGTGATAAAATTGAAATTCAACATAATCTTTAAAAGTTTATATAACTACTTAGTAATTATCAAAATGATGTTTTGTAATTTTTTTAATAACATAAAGATAATTTACTATATAATTACATTCGTAATTATTTTAATAATATTATTTCAAGTCATAGAATATTTAGAGCAGACTCATTCTAATTTCACAGTTAAAGCTATGCGATATGTGTCATTAACCTTTTATTTTTTTATTTTTGAAAGTTGATGTTTGAATAAAAACTGATTATTTAATGCTCATTGAAAAAAGAAAAACAAAAACAAAAAGAGAAAGAAAAAAATAAATCATTATGACAGGCCGACTTTCTTGTGGTAAGTATTTATAGGCTGTTTGGCATAGTAGTTAAAAACATTAATTAAAAATATAAATACTATAGTATGTCAGAGTTTTATACTATTATTAACTGAAAAATTAGTTTGAACCAAGTAATGCTACATAGGCTCTTAGAGTAAAACAATTAGTACTGGATCCTAATCATGATAAGCTTAGTAAAGGGATATATATATATATATATATATATATATATATATATATTTTTCCTAGTGTTTGTAAAAGGATAATTTTTTGAAAAAAAAAAATAACCCTTCAAAAAGAATCATTATCTTAGACCGATTTAAATTGCAGAGAAAATTTTAAATGTTAAAAACAATATCGTATAGATTATAGTATCAATATTAAAATACATGCCTATTGCATCTTTTTAATTGATCTATTGCATCTTTTTTTGGTTATAATTTTTTTGACCGATCAAATATATGACTAGTTGAGTTAGGGCTTTTAGCTTCTTAGAGAAATAAAAGTACTCTATATCAACAAATCATGTGTGGCTTCAAATCATGGGAAGCCATATTCGAGATTTTATTCTTTATACATAGCAAACATATATTTACGTTATTTACTCTAAAAGATAATTTGTGCATGATATTGTACGTTATTTAATGTAACTCGTAAATGGTACTAGTGCTTAAATTTTTCGTTTATATTGTAAACATTATTGTATATGTTCTCATTAATATTGCCAGGACTCTGATGTTTGTAAGCAACCAGATGGCAGATGATGGTGAGAATTACAGAAAATGCTTTGACCAGACGATGCAAGAAAAGAGTACGTATCAATAGTGCTTCCCAACACATTGCTCTTTTTTTTTCCCCTAATTTGGTAGAATTGTTCCTCAAATTATAATGCCTGCTTTAATTATTTTATTTTTGTGAATTAAAAAGGCTACTTAATTTGTTTTAGGGATATTTGTCTTCTTATACTCTCTATTTTAGGTAAATTCAACAACCATATCTTCGGTTTTTTATCTCAATCGAATATAATATCTTCATATTAAATTTAATAAACAAATCTATATCTTACTTCTATCAATAGTTGATTTTGACATTTAAAATGATCAAATTATCCTTAAGTAAAAGAAAAAAAAAACCAAAACTTTCAAAAAATAAGAAAACAAAAACAAAACGCATAAAACACGCATTTTAAGGTATTTTATACATTTTTTATGTCAAATATCTTAGTATAAAGTTTTTTTTAAGTTCTTAAAGTTCTCTTGTTTTATAATTTAAGGATATTTTGGGTAATTTTTATGTCAAAATTAAAAATTAATCGAGAAAAAGTATAAATTTATGTATAAATCCAATCTAAAGATATACATTTGATGATACCAAAAACCGCAAGTATAATATTTACATAAACCTAAAATAAAGAGTATAAAAATATAAATAAACCTTGTTTTAATATTGGTTACCCTAAAAAAAATATTTTAATGTTGCAGAGAAAGGATCTGGCACTGCCACTGATGGCTTATATCCTTGCTAATGCCAATGGGGTTTTGAATCAAATGAAACTTGGGGTAATATTACTAAGCAGTATTAATTATGCCATAAATAAAAAGTATTGGGCTTATGGTTCTTATATTCCTCATCATCCTATTGTTGTAAGTAAAATAATATAAGTGCCATGAGCTATATAAAATAGAATAATAGAAGTGTTTACAGCACCCAGCATTTCTGATCTTTTTAATTACATTGAGTGGCCTATATGCCAAGTCTATTAACTTTGGACTATTTTGAGGTGCAATTGTGCGATGAACACAGTGCATACGTAGTCTATAAAATGCAACAGTTTTAGGTCCCTAAACTGGTTGTTCTCTTTCTATCTTAACACCATTGTTTTTGAGTTCAAAGAAAGCTTAGAAGCTCTCAAAACTGGAGAAGGCAATTGCTACCGTTAGAACTGCACAGTGAGCATCAATGGTGGGAGGTATTTTTCGATCACGTTTCCGCTTTATGATCTTATATGCTTAATTTTATTGCGTATATAAGTCGTATTTAGTCTAGCACATGTTACTCTCAATTTTCATGGGGTTTATTTGTTTACTTAATAATTAATTATTTATTTAAATAACACGAGTGAATTAATGAATACTATTGCAGATAGGTGACGCAGTCAAAACTTAAGAATGCTACTTTAATTTTGCTTTCATTGGATCACGAGTCCTATTGGAAGGATCCGAGGTGAGCTAAGATGACTTATAGTGTAATGATCGGAAAAATCTAGAAATTAATAAGTATGATTAATTGAGGATTTTTCCATCATTATTCAACTAAGTACTTGAGGAGTACAAGTTTAGAATTTATCAACACACAAATTTAAAAGGTCTTAATAGCTATAAGACCCTACAAATAAATAATGTTATGAATGCATAAATTTATGTGCTTTATTTATGGAACATGAAATAATGTAATGTTATGATAGTATATTGAAATAATTGATTAACATGCTAAACTAAAAGTTTATGATTCATTAATTTCATGCATGAGCCAAAGAGGTGATGTTATTTGGCAAAAAGTAGAATTTCTAACTTACTATGATGATTTGAAAAATTCCTCTATGATATCAGTTTTGTAAAAGAAACCCAGATCAATAGTGATTATGAGCTCTATACCATAATTCAGAAAATGTTGAGCACCAAGTTTAAATATGCAAGATTTATGACAATTTTACTAAGATTGATCTCGAAATTTAAGGAGATCATAAAGTAAGATAAGAATTTTAAAAAAGTTATAAAGATCATTGGAAGTTCAAAAATTTCAATATTATGTGTATAGTTAGTTATTATACACATTAATAATTACGTAAGGTTTATTACTATTGTTATAATAATGATAACAATAATAATAATAGCAGTTGTCATAATAATAGTAAAGAAGATGAAGGGCGTTGATGGGGTCCCTAAACGTTGATCTATTGTTAAGATGTGGACCTATAAATGGCTCTTTACGAGAAACAGTTTGGGTTGCACCGTAAAGTTTAAAATAATGTTAAGTTCATAAATTGAATTAAATTAACTTACAGATAGTCAATTTAATTTATAAAACTATTTTAAATTTAGACTATTATTTTTATGACAAAATTTGAAGCTTAAAATATGAAAATTTTTAATGAAAGATATATGTTTTAAATTATAAAAATATATATATGTAAATATATTTATATTGACCAAAATTTTAAACACATAATATCTTTCTTAGAATTCATATACATATATACATATATACATATATATATGTACACAATTACGAAAATAGCTAATCACCGGCTTTGAAGACAAGTATATCAAAGTTATTGTTTTAAAATAAGATCAAGAAATCAAATTTTAAGTTTTAACCAAGATTCTTAAATACAAAGTATTATTTTTTATTTTTAGCAAATACATATATATATATATATATATATATATATATATAACTGGTGAAATAAGTGAATCAACGATTTTAAAGACAATACTGTCAATGTTTATGGTGTCAGAATAATCCATACAGTATGGATAAACTTTATGAAGATCATTTTATGACAGTATGAAGAGGTTTATACGACAATGATACAACAAGAAAATTAAAATTTACATAATATTTTAAAAAATAAGAATATTACAATTTTTTAAAAAAAAGTACAGTTATGTTTATAAGAATTTCAAGCTTACCGGTCAAATTTGATTAACCCTATATGACACAGTATTAGACTTGAGGACTCAAAGTTTATAAATAGAAGTTAGCCAAAAAAAAAAAATCAACCAATAGAATTAGCTCACCTTTCTTTCTCTACTTTCTCTCTCTACACTTTCTCTCTCCTCAAACTCAGTCTAAGATCTGGCCTCCATTTTTGACACGTCCTACATTGATGGAAAGCTCTTGACTAACTGAGTCCAATGGTGCGTTGTGCCACCCACAACGCTGCTGGAGCAGCTCACACTCGTCGGCCAAAGTTGCAAACCAGTGTGATTTCTCCTCCGTCCGACCACCGATTGACACGATCTTGGTGTCCCCGGACTCAGATTGATGAGAGGAACAAAAAGGCACCAGTCTCCCAGCTCGATTCAGCCAGAACGAAATGACGGAGTTGCCTCGTCTCCACTGTCGTGCCACCATTTGGTCTTCATTGACGACAGTGAAGCACACCGCCCATGCCATTCGATTCAGAACTCCATGGCGATGAAAATGCCTCACTCAATTCTGCCATAGCCCAGCCCAATGCCAGAGTTCCAAAGTGGCCATCGCCAACCATAGTGCGTGAGCTGGATTTTGCCATTTCCAGTGACGTTGAACCAAATTGAGGACATGATCATGTTCAGATGGTTGAAAGGATCAAAATGCCCAAATCAATTGCTCGAAATCATCACCGATGGCTGGAGATCAAAGACCGTCATTTAGCGCCATTGCGGTAGCCATCGTTGCATCGTTCCTAACCACAAAGCCTTAAATTGGTTAGGGAAAAATACTAAGAGGACCACGATGAAGCAATTCCCCCATCCAATTTCACGAAATCTCCGTCGGAGAACCACAAACGGTATCAGCCTATGATCGCTGTCTCGAGAAGCTTTGAGCCACTGTCCTACATCATGGTGTGGTGCACCACCGCCACCAACATGTTCAAACAGCCACGAAAAATGAAATGCCTAAGGTAATTTGGGGCTACCGTTGCTAGAAGACTGAGATCGGAGTTTGCATTTTTCACCATTGACAGCAGCTTTGATTTGCATAGTTGGAGGCAAATTGAATGAGATTAACATCACCATTGAGCTCAGGAGGTGGAAAAATGGGCGAAGCTGAAGTTACAGCCGCCACCGCCCACCGGAGCCACCGCACGGGCTGCTGCGATGGCCAGCCTCCGGTGGACCTTGGATCCTAAGCTCTAGACCTCCGATCAAAGAATCGAGACCCCCTTCCGACTTGTTTCGACGTTCTGAACGCAATGGTGACCTCCGTTTGAGCTAATTCCACTATGATGAGCTAATTCCACTATGATGAAAATCATTTGGTACTAACTGCACACAGATCGAGGTAGCTTAGACTGTAGTAACAGAGTCCAAAATGATGTTTTAAGCAATAATAAATCTCCATTGAGTATTCCTAGCCATCTATAGCCATTCGACGAGCACTGCTAAGGATGCTGCATAGACTGTAGATACAGCGATATGCAACTGGACCTGCTCAGCTTGGAGTCCAGGTAAATAGGAATCTCGCATACAGTATGAATAGTTTTAAAAAAATAAATTGATTTAAATATTTTCATAAAAATTTACAAAAGTGCATGATTAGTGATTTGATACACTATTTTATGTTATAATGTGATATGTTATGTTATGACATGACGTAATATGGTATGATGATGATATGATTAATGAGTGATGTATGCAATATTTAAATTATATTGTTTAATCACCTTTAAATTAAGTATGATTATGATTTACGAATCATGATTTATGAAATTGTGATGTCATATAGTGATAAGTCATATTGCATACACACAATAAGACAAGTGAAACTTATAAGACAAGTTAAGGGTGTCATATCAACCTCTCGAGCCACGGGAAGGTTCCATGTTAAAGTAATAAATGATCTTGGTATTGTTGGGACTTCGCGAACCCTAACTTTCCAAGAATCGTGTGCAACTGGTAGATCACTCGGGCCCAAAGTAAGAAGATAAAATATAGCTTAAATAATTAAGTATAAATCAAGTTGATAAACAAGCATAAAATGTTCATGCATATTTTTTATTAAATGGTTTTTAATCATGTTTTGTGATACTAATTTCCTACTTGCTAAGCGAAAGCTCATTTAAGTATGTTCATGCTATAGGTAAGAAAACCTGTCAGCGACACTTGATGGGCAGTGGTGAGCGATAGACGAATGGTGAAGATGAGAATGGATACCGCACACGCAATGTAATATTTTCGCATTATTATTTTATAAATTTATGCATGTTTTATTTTACGAAATTACGTGTGTTTAAACTTTACGAAAAATTATGTGCATATGACTAAGTAAATAAATTTCATAATCATGTTTTATAAACCGAGATTGTGATTACGTAACCTTGGTCTAGAGGATTTTAAGGTTTAAAAATGTTGCAATAAACAATACAACAAATGTGCGAAGTTTTTAAGTAAGAAAGTTATATGCTTAGTTAAAAAGAAATGCCCATATGAGTTTTATGCTAAAATAAGAAATGATTTTATGAATTTACTTTTATGAAGGTTTAGATAAATATGCTTTGAAAATTATTATTATGCGGTTTTAAGTGAACGAGATCCAAGTAATTGTTATTATGATAAGTTCTGAAGAGGTTAATTTTTAAGATATCAATATGTTATTTTTAAGATATTAAATTATAAGTAAAATATATAAATAATTTTTAAGGAAGTTTCAAAAAACATTTAAAATGGGATTTTATCTCAACATTAAATTTAAAATTGTTTTTAAAATAGTTTTATTTAAATTAAGAAATGTTTTTTAAAGGTGATAGCTTTTAAATAATTATCCTTATGTTTAAAGGAAAAGTTTTAAGAAAATTTTTATGGTTATGTTTTAAGCAATTAATGTTACGAGTTATGCAAAGGATTAAGTTTTTAGAAATTATGATTATGTTAAAACGTAATAATTATTATTACATTATTATCTGTTTAAGAAATTAATGTTATTATGTTAGATTTATGAAATCAAGATTTGGGAAAACAATTATTATTTCCTTTAAGATTTCATGTCAAGGATTCTATAGCGAGAATCTATTTTAAAAAAAAATTATTCCAAATTTTTGTACTTTATTCGTAAGTATGTTTAAGTTCATAGACATGTTTAAGTTAAGTAACGGCCACGCAAGAAGGGTTGTTACATATAGTTTATTTGAAAACATGGCTTGAATTGTTTACTATAAGAATTTAAATTCTGCATAAAAAATATGTAATAAAATTACTCCCGACTAGCCTTTTTTCAACCAGATTCCTAAACAATTTATTAGTTTAATCAAGTGATTAGTTTCAATGTTAAATTGTCTTATTGCGAAAAAAGTTGGTGGACAAGCATTTACTTATATTGAGAATGATATTTTTGTTGCAGTGGTTTTAAAGATATCTTCGACTGGAATAATTTTATTGAAGTTTTAAAGGATAATATAAGAATTGAAAAATCACTTCCCTTGGAACATCGATCAATGTTTCCCTTTAGTTTAAATCCAGTTATTTAGTCAAAGGCAACTACAATTATACAATATTTCTCTTATTTTCTATTTTCTATTTTTTATTTTTTGAAATTTGTTAATTTTGTGGCACTGGAGATTTGAGCTAGTGGGACTTTTGCCAAGGAGCTTTTAGTCCATGAAAAAATTACATTACATGGAAAATTGCTATATTAAAATTGAAATAAGCAAAATTTGCAGAATATTTTTGGAATAGAAAAATTATATATAGTCATCATAATAATGATCATCATTGCTTTTTTATAAAAAAAAATTCTTAACATTTGTGGCATTCTATAGTGTCTAATTACACGATAATTATTTTAGTAATACTAATTTTTGCTATTTTTTAAAATTTTGTTATATTTCAACTTTACCATCAAGACTGTGATGTATGCCGAAAAGCCCTTAGTCTAGTGGCACCAACTATTTGGGTCAAATCAAGATGTAGGAGGATTGTTAGTTAAATTCCGTCATGTAGATTAAAAAACAACTATTAAGTCGTTTGGGACCTTAGTTTAAATCAAAAGTTTGAACCAAAGTTCATGAAAATTTAAATTTTGTGAAAGAAAATACCATAGCAAAATTAGGTTGAAATATTGTTTTATAGTTTTAACATATATGATCTTTTTATTTTATTTTCTCTTTAAATTGATGACAAATTTTTTTCCCCTCTTTTTGTGCCTCTTTTTCAGGCTAGCTATTATAGACATATGCGTGAAAATCTACAAAAATACAAGGTGATCGAGTTCATGCGCACAGATTCCTGACTAGCTAACCTACTCTAACCTAAAAGGCTTCGTTGTCGAGCAATGTACAATGCATTGTTAAATGTGTACATCCTAAAGGGTAAAAATGTAATATGTTTTTGGAGACATTTTTATCAATAAAGAATTTATTTATTATTTATATACCAAATCTTGTTCTCTTTACGTTTATATTTGTTGAATGTATGTTAAGCAAACAAAAGTCTGAGACTGTCAGTCTAAACCTTTAAGAATTGGGTATATGATGGACAGATTATGCAGAAGACACGATTCTTAAGGTGACGATCTAAATAATAAGATCTGCAATTGATAGAACAAAGTTAGGCACTTTATTTATGTAAAAATTGTTATGTTGTTTATATCCCTATTAGGAGATAGTTTGTCTTAACCATCGGATGTGGATTCTGCGAATAGAAATATTGACACATTATCATAAGTGACGATGTGTTGGATTAGGACATAAAGTGAATTGATTTGGATTAATAATTCTGTCTCGGTAAATCGATTCACTTTAGACAATCATTTGTATTGTATCTTAATTCTGAGATAAATAGTAGACCCGTTGTCTTGACTTGTATCTGTTAATGTACCAAAATGTGACATCCACATTTCTAATAGTGGTACATATGTCAGTATGTTGGATGCATGACTCTTGATAGCATAGACTTGTTATTCATAGCTATGGAATCCATCGCTCCTCTTTAGGAGTAGTGATATCCTCCTATATGCGTTATCATATAATTGAAAAACTAGAGCGCTCAACCATTTGGATACATAGGTGTAACCGAATAGTATATCATCTTTAGATAGTAAGTTTTTCGATAGTGAGATAATAGAACATAGGATAAAAATAATCGGAAAGGTAAGACAGAACTTATCCTTAAGCCGATTATGGATAATCCTATGGGGATACAATACATTATGAAATGTCATGGAGACTTACTATACAAGCTTCATAATTCTATATAGTTTGAAAGTGCAGCTCCAAGCTTTTAGTAAAGTAGCGTTGGAATTGAAAATTATAAAATGTATATCTGAGATATTGTGTTTCATAATTATCAAGAGCTTGAACTAAATAGGTCCATTTGATCCCCTTTGCTAGCTCATAAAAATCTTGTAACGATACGACGTGCTTTCCTAATAATTGGTAACTTATGTCAGATTTATCATATTGACTTAAATTCGGTAAAATCAGATAATTCATGTTTGTTTATCATTTGAATTAATTTTGTGATAAAATTAATTCAAGATAAACATGTTGAATTATCGGGATTAGATAAGTCATGTCTGTTTAGAGGTTGGATTAATTTTGAATTAATTCAAGATAAACTTGTTGAATTATCATGAATATTTATTTTTCTAGAGATTATCTAGATAAGACTGTTTTGATCAGATAACTTCTTTATTGGGTTATTTGAATTAAAACTAAGGCTTTATCTCAAGAATCTCAAGTGGGAAATAAAGATTCACAAGGATCTTTTATCGGAGGTTTGGCAAGCCGAACTTAAAGATCGGCCTACCGACCGGGCAATAAAAGGATCACATGTTTCCACATGAATTTTATCAGATATTGATTTTGATTTGATTTTGATTCAAATTTTTGAGGCCTTATCTAATAAGGACTGACTCCTAGGCCCAACCTCTATAAAAGGGGAGTGAGTCTTATAATTATTTAGATCAATTAAGAAATTAAGAGTGAGACTGCTGGTGAGACTCTCTAAACTCCCTGAGAGCTTTTGTTCACAAATCACCAACACTTGCTTTGGGTTTTCTCAATTAGTTGGAAAGAGGGCTACCTAGTGGAAGAGCTATATAAGTGTGCCCACACACACATCGGTCGTAGATAGAGAATAGCAAAGAATGCCAGTTAGTTAAGATTTTTCAAGAATGCACATCTCTTCACAGACTACTGGAGCTTTTTTATATTTACGAAGTTAGTAAGATCTGCTTAATTTATGTATATAGTATGTCAAACTTTTGTTTTGAAAAATACTCTAGTATATAAATTTTTAAAATTCTGCTGCGTACTATTTTTTCAACAATTGGTATAAAAGCTATGGTTTTTTACATAAATTTACAAGTTTGTGATCATACTATATGAATAAGTTATGTGATTTTGATCTTTCCTATGCTTGAATTTAATTTTTTAGAGAGTTGGCACTTTAAGGTTTCTATATAATTTATATGTTGTCGTAGATTATATGGTGAATGTTTATTAATTAATTATGGATAATTAAATTATTATTTAATTATTAATTAATTAATTAATTATACTGGTTATGGTTTCTTAGAGGTTAGAATATATATCTAGGTTTTTCATGTAATTAGATGACAGACTATTATCTCCGTCTAGGAATTATTATTTAATTTTAAATTTGTAAAAATTTTGTAATTAAATAATCATTCGAAGAAGACGAATCTAGAAGATGGATGATAGCGTTTCCAGGTATTTCTTGAGTTTTTAATTTTATATTTTTGAATTGTTGAACATAAAATTGATAAATTGCATTAAGAATTGTATTTTCTGAAAAGGGTGGTTTCTGCTAGGTCAACATGCCAAACCCTCTAGTTTGGTAGGTCGAAATTTGGGTTTGGCAGGCTGTCCATAGGGTAGAAATCAGGTGGCTCTGGCGGCAGGCCAAACTTTTCAATTTGGCAGGCCAAACTTTCATGACCGGTAGGCCGACCTGAAAAGATCAACATGCCGATGGGTCATGACCAGCAGACCGATTATACAAATTGGCTTTCCGATAGAGAGCTAAAAAAATTTGCCATAAAAGGTGCAGTTTTTGATGTAGTTTTAATTTTATTTTTGGGATAATTCTGAGAAACATTAAAATTTGGATATGATCGAAAATATAGAGTATTCGATCTATGTTGGATTAAAGACTTGAAGATAGGCATTACATGAAGAAGGATACAGCTTAAGGATTCAAGGATGAAGAATAAAAAATATGTTGCGATTATTCTCTTGTAATCTTTATTTTCTATTCTCTATGGTGAACCATAATATTACGGTTATTTATTATTATTTTGCTTGTAGCTTTGCTTGATTGTTTTGCTTGTCTGTGTTATAATATGATTTGCCATGTATATTGATAACATGCCATATAGAATATGGAGTGCCGCTCAATTAAAAATTGTTCATGCGTGTTTTTAAAATAAAACTTTAATTTCAAAGATTGAGTGGAAGAAGGTTTTCGAAGAGAGGACTTAAGGTTTTCGAAACGATGGTTATACACTCATGTTATTTTTATTGTTAGCCTCCCCTAGGAGCTCTGTAAATAAAATTAATGGCCAAAGAAACAATTATTAATATATGTTGGATCATATAGGTCCTAGATGGCATATATTAATCAGGATGAGATCTGTATTTCGGATTGAATTTAGTAAGACTCTCCTAGGAGCTTGTTGAATTCTGAGTTGGGAATTATCGTTGTAAGGTTGTGATATTTTCAAGGTTTTAACACATAAACTCATTTGTATGTTTTTACATGATAGTGTTATCTTACTAAATTATTATGTTATGTTTGCTTATGTTTGGTATATGATTCTTTATTGTGGATTAAAAATGTCTAAAAACGTTTTATCATCGATACTTGACAAAAACCAATTAACCAGAGAGAATTATAACAATTGAAAATGGAACCTGGACATCATCCTGTCCTTTGAGAAACTAAAATTTGTGCTGATAACCCTTTGTCCTCCCAAGCCTACGGTAAAGTCCACCAACGATCAAATCTAAGCATATGATTGTTGGAAAGATGCTAATTATTAGGCCCGCTGTTATGTTATGGCTAGCATGAATAATGTGCTGTAGGCTCAACATGAAGATTATGAGACTGCTAAGCAGACATTGAATAATCTGAAAGGCATGTTTAGAGACCAAGTCTTAACTAAGCGGCAAAGGGCGCTTCAGAAAATCTTGAACTGTAAACAAAAACCTAGGACATCTGTAAAAAAGCACATGATGTTGGTCATAGGTTACCTTACTAAGGCACAAACCAATGGAGCCGACATCGATGCTGAAACTCAGATGACTATGGTCTTTGATACTTTGTCAAAGGAATTTATTCTGTTTAGAGCTATTTTTAATTTAAGCAATAGACGGGATATGACCTTAACAGAGTTGATAAAACAGTTACAGGAGTTCTAGCTATTGATTAGGGAGTCTGCGACTGGTGGCGAGGCCAACTTGGCGGTTGCTTCTGGTTCCAATCCCAACCCTATGAATGGAAAGAAACAATGGGCCAAGAATAAGAAGTCTTTTGTTCCTGCTAACAATAAGAGCAAGAAGAAAAAGAAGAAGAAAAACCCTAAGAAGCTTAAGTGCTTCTTCTGCGAGAAGGTCGGGTACATCAAGAAGAATTACAAGGACTTTCTTTCCCGAGGAGGTAGGTGTGACCTTCTATATTTAGAAACTTATTCGGTTGAGGAATGCAGTGACATTAAGGTCATAGATTTCGGTGCAACTAATCATGTTTGTGTTTCTCTACAGGAGTTCAAAGAAACAAGAAGTCTACTTTGTGAAGACTTTACGCTTTAGATAGACGATGAATCCTTAGTCTTAGCTGAAGCAGTGGGAGACGTCCATCTACATTTTGATAATTATAGGAATTTAATTTTGCGAGATTGTTTTTATGTTCCTAAATTTAATAGGAATTTAATTTCTATATCTTGTTTATTTAAAGACTCCTATTTGGTTTCTTTTAATAATAAAGTGGTGATTCGTAAAAACAAATCTTTTATCTGTTCTAGATGGATGCAAAATAATTTATATTTTATCAAACCTAAGATGGACTTACTGCTTAATGCTAAGATAAATGATAATAACTCTAAAAGACTTAAAACTTCTTACTCTAATGAGACTTATCTTTGACATTTGCGCCTTGGTCATATTAACCTGAATAGGATTTAAAGGTTGGTAAAGGATGGATCTTTAAGTCACTTAAAGGTGGAATCTATACCTCAATGTGGATCTTTTTTGGAGGGTAAAATGACCAAAAGACCATTCAGGTCTAAGGCCAATAGGGCCGAAGGGATTCTATATCTTGTTTATTTAAAGACTCCTATTTAAAGACTCCTATTTGGTTTATTTTAATAATAAAGTGGTGATTCGTAAAAACAAATCTTTTATCTGTTCTAGATGGATGCAAAATAATTTATATTTTATCAAACCTAAGATGGACTTACTGCTTAATGCTAAGATAAATGATAATAACTCTAAAAGACTTAAAACTTCTTACTCTAATGAGACTTATCTTTGACATTTGCGCCTTGGTCATATTAACCTGAATAGGATTTAAAGGTTGGTAAGGGATGGATCTTTAAGTCACTTAAAGGTGGAATCTATACCTCAATGTGGATCTTTTTTGGAGGGTAAAATGACCAAAAGACCATTCAGGTCTAAGGCCAATAGGGCCGAAGGGATTCTAGAACTTGTACATAGTGATGTGTGTAGACCGATGAACATCTTGGCACGAGGAAGGTATGAGTATTTCGTCACTTTTATTGACGATTACTCAAGGTATTGGTATGTGTACCTGATGCATCATAAAAACAAAACTTTTGACAAGTTCGGGGAGTTTCGGACTGAAGTGGAAAAGCAATTAGGTAAAGCCATAAAGACACATCGATCTGATCGAGGTTGAGAATACCTTTCTGATGATTTCTTATGACACTTATTAGACAATAGAATTTTATCCCATTTGACTACGCATGGCACTCCGCAGTAGAATGGCATAGCGAAGAGAAGAAATAGGACTTTATTGAATATGGTCGTGTCCATGATGAGTTATTCATCATTGCCTTTATTCTTTTGGGCATATGCACTACAAACTGCATGTTATCTTTTGAACAATGCCTTCAAAATCGGTCCCTAAAACTTTTCACGAGTTATGAACAAGTAAGAAGACATCCTTAAACCATATTTGCATATGGGGATGTCCGAAGCATGTCTTGTTTAAGGAAGCGAATAAGTTGGAAGCACGTTTAGAAGTTTGCATGTTTGTAGGATATCCAAAAGGGACTAAAGGGGGTTATTTTTATAACCCAAAGGAAAATAAAGTCATGGTTTCAACTCATGCAACTTTCCTTAAGGAAAGTTACATGAACGACTTTAAGCCTTGAAGCAAAGTGGTGCTCGAGGAGTTAAGGAGTGATCCAATCACTCTGGGGGTTTCGGTAGAAACCACTCTAATCGGTGTAGAAAAACCAAACGAACCTGAACAACAACCTAAGGGGCTTTGACGTAATGGGAGGATTGAGCATCAATCCAAGAGGTATATGTTCAATGGTGAGGCCTTATTGGCTGAACCAGATAAATATGACAGAGATCCTTACACTTTTGCAGGCGTTGTGGAGGATGTTGATTCAAAACTCTAGACAAAGGCCATGAACACAGAGATGAAGTCTATGGAGACTAATCGGGTCTAGGAGCTTATGGATCTTCCCGAAAGGGTAAAACCTATAGGGTGTAAGTGGATCTACAAGAGGAAAAGAGGAGTGGATGGAAAGGTTGAAACCTTTAAGGCTAGATTGGTAGCTAAGGGTTATACGAAAAAGGAAGGAATCGATTACGAGGAAACCTTTTTGCCTGTAGCCATGTTTAAGTCTATCCGGATTTTCTTGTTCATAGCTGCCGCTCTTGACTACAAGATTTGGCGGATAGATGTCAAAATGACTTTTTTGAATGGCTATCTTGATGAGTCCATCTATATGGAACAACCAGACGGCTTCAAGGTCAAAGGTCAAAAGGGTAAGGTTTGTAAGCTGCTGAAGTCAATATATAAACTTAAGCAGGCTTTCTGTTATTGGAACATAAGATTTGATCAAGTGATCAAGACTTATAGGTTCTCACAAAATGTAGATGAGCCATGTGTCTACAAACACATTAAGGATGGGAAAATAGTTTTTCTACTGCTCTATGTAGATGACATTCTACTAATTGACAATGAAGTTAGGGCATTGTCATCGGTCAAATTATGGTTGACCAAGCAGTTTGACATGAAAGGCTTGGGTAAGGCTAATTTTGTTCTCGGTATCTAGATTTTTTGGAATAGGAAGAACAAAATAATAGCTTTATCACAAGCTAGCTACATAGATAAAATTCTCAAGAACTTTGCAATGCAGGATTCCAACAAAGGTAGGCAACCATCTAGTTTTGAAATTACTCTTTCTAATAAAGACTCTCCAAAGTTTGAGGAAGAAAAAGAATATATGAAGAAGGTGCCTTATGCTTTGGCAATGGATAGTCTATTGTATGCCATGCTTTGCACACAACCGGATCTTTGTTATGCAGTCGGGATTGTAAGTCGATTTCAGGCGGATCCGAGACCGAACCACTGGGTTACGGTAAAGCGTATTTTCAAGTACCTAAAAAGGACTAGAGGGTATATGCTTGTGTATTCGGGTGAGGACTTAACTCCTCTAGGATATACTGATTTGGATTTCCATTCATGTTTGGATTCTAGCAAATCGACTTTGGGTTTTGTGTTTACTCTAAGCGGCGGTGCCATTAGTAGAGAAGTGTGAAGCAAGATTGCACTTCGGATTTGACGATGGAGGCCGAGTATGTGGTAGCTAGTGATTGTTCGAAAGTAGCAGTGTGGCTCTGCAAGTTTTTTGGAGATCTTGAGGTATTTCCTAACATGGACAAGGCAATATCACTATACTGTGATAACAGTGCAGTAGTAGCTAATGCTAAAAACCCAAGATTTCACAAGAAGAGTAAGAATATTGATTGAAAGTATCATGTGATAAAGGACTTCGTCAAGAACGGGCATGTCACGATGTGCAAAATCGTGTTAGAAGACAATTTAGTTGATGCATTCACGAAGACACTTACTAGGAGAGTCTTCAAGAGGCATGTGAAAGCTATAGGAATGCGAGATTTGTCATATTTACTCACTTAGTGCGAGTGAGAGATTGTTAGACGTGTATGCCCTAAGGAGTAAAAATATAATATGTTTTTGGAGACATTTTTATCAATAAATAATTTATTTATTATTTATATTCTAAATCTTGCCCTCTTTATGTTTATATTTGTTGAATGTATATTAAGCAAACAAAAGTCTGAGACTGTCAGTCCAAACCTTTAAGAATTGGGCATATGATGGATAGATTATGCGGAAGACACGATTCTGAAGTTAACGGTCTAAATAATAAGATCCACAATCGAGGAAATAAAGTTGGACACTTTATTTATGTCAAGATTGTTGTGTTGTCTATGTCCCTATTGGGAGATGGTTTGTCTTGACCCTCAGATGTGGACTCTGTAAATAGAAACATTGGCACATTATCATAGGTGACGATGTGTTGGATCAGGAAATAAAGTCAATTGATTTGGATTGATAATTTTGCATCGGCAAATCAATTCACTTTAGACAATCATTTGTATTATATCTTAATCCTGAGATGAATAGTGGGCTCGTTGTCTTGACTTGTGTCTTTTGATGTACCAAAGGGTGACATATACATTTTTACTAGTGGTACGCATGCTGGTACGTTGGAGGCATGACTCTTAATAATGTAGACCTGTTATTCATGGATATGGAATTCATAGCTTCTCTTTAGGAGTAGTAATATCCTCTTATATGCGTTATCTTGTAATTAAAAAATTGAAGCGCTCAACCATTTGGATACATAAGTGTAACCGAATGGTATACCGTCTTTAGATGGTAAGTTTTCTGATGGTAAAGTAATAGAACATAAGATAAAAATAATCAGAAAGGTAAGAGAGAACTTGTCCTTAAGCCGATTATAGATAATCCTATAAGGATACGATACATAATGATATGTCATGGAGACTTAGCTATATGGGCTTCGTAATTCTATATAGTTCGAGAGTGCAGCTTCAAGCTTTTAGTAGAGTAGCGTTAGAGTTGATAATTATGAAATGTATATCTGGGATATTGGGTTTCATAATTATCGGGAGCTTGAACTATATAGGTCCATTTGGTTCCCTTTGCTAGCTCGTAAAAATCCTATAACGATATGGCGTATCTTTTTCAATAATTGGTGACTTATGTCAGATTTATCAGATTCGTTGAAATTCGATAAAATCAGATAATTCATGTTTGTTTATCGGTTGAATTAATTTTGTGATAAAATTAATTCAAGATAAACTTGTTGAATTATCGGGATTAGATAATTCATGTATGTTTATCGGTTGTATTAATTTTGAATTAATTCAAGATAAACTTGTTGAATTATTGGGAATATTTATTTTTCTAGAGATTATCTAAATAAGACTGTTTTGATCAGATAACTTCTCTATTGGATTATTTGAATTAAAACTGAGGCTCTATCCCAAGAATCTCGAGTGGGAAATAATAATTCACAGAGATCTTTTATTAGAGGTTTGACAAGCCGAACTTAAAGATCGACCTGCCGATTGAGGAGGTTCGGTAGGCTGATCTACAAGTTCGGCCTGCCGATCGGGCAATAAAAGGATCACGCGTTTCCACGTGAATTTTATCAGATATTTTTTCTGATTTGATTTTGCTTCGAATTTTTGAGGCTTTATCTGATAAGGATTGACTCCTAGGCCCAACCTCTATAAAAGAGGAGTGAGTCTCATTATTATTTAAATCAATTGAGAAATTAAGAGTGAGACTCTACTGGTAAGACTCTGTAAACTCCCTGAGAGCTTTTGTTCACAAATCACAAATACTTGCTTTGGGTTTTCTCAATTGGTTGGAAGGAAAGCTACCTAGTGGAAGAGCTGTATGAATGTGTCCACACACACACCGGTCGTGGATAAAGAATAGCAAATAGGGCCAGTTGATTAAGGTCCTTTAGGAACACACATCTCTTCATAGACTGCAGGAGCTTTTATGCATTTACAAGGTTAGTAAGATCTACTTAATTTATGCATATAGTGTGTCAAACTTGTATTTTGAAAAATACTCTCGTATAAAAAGTTTTAAAATTCTGCTGTGTACTATTTTTTCAACATACATTAAAGTTCAGAAAAGAAATTGAAGAAATTGGGAAGACTATGGTTAACAGATTGAGGGACAATAGTACAAGCCCATTTGTAGCTCTTTCATTTAAGGTGTCTAAAAATTCTTATAAACAAATTCAAATTTTTACTTGCACTTTTTTATATATGTTCTTCTAACCAATATATTTTATAAATTTAATTTTTATGGATATGAGAAAGTTATGCTTCCTTTCACATGCTGCAGTTACAATTTAAGCAAAGCTGAGCATAAAGAGTTGGAACAAATGAGGAAAAACACAGTTAGTTGGAAAGAAAAAAAGACCAATCCGAGGGAGCAGCGGCTTAAAGGAAATGTCCAATGACTGCTGAGTTTCTCCAAACATTAGGATATCCTTCCGATACAAAAATCTATGTTGTTGGTGTAGAAATTTATGGTCGATAAGGGATCGGAGCACTTAGAAAAAAGTATCCTAATCTATATTTTATGCATACCTTAGCAACAGAAGAAGAGTTAAAGCCGGCTCTAGAGAGTCTGCATTGCAAGGTCATAGGAAGTTTGAAGGATTTCGAAAGACAATTAGCCTATTTACTAGACTCACTTTTGGGCTGTTTTTATGTATATGTCTTAACGCTCATCTTCATCATGAAAATTTTTATGCAGGAAAAGGTTTGGAGAACTGATCGATAAATTGGACGATAATTTCATTACTTGGAATAGTTTCTCGTCCTCAGTTAAGAGCCTACATGCAAATACGACTAGAGCACTATATTCAAAGGACGAGATATCTCACAGATCTCAAAATTTGGAAGAAAACCACTCTTCTAACCTCACTGCTTCCGATAAAAGCTAAGTTGTATAGAAGCCAACTAATACTATAGAGATAATTTATTTTGTAAAATAGGCAAAATTCTACACTCTTTTTTGAAAAAGGTGATGGGCACTAGGCAAGGCACTTGGTCAGTAAAAGAAACAGATTTATAGCAAAAAAACAATTCATTTTTTATGATCATCCTCTTTCACTTTTTATGATTATTTTGTGGCCAATTGCAATTTTGAATATCTCCTGCATGAGTTTTGTTAATAGGCAAAAGAGACTTCCATGACAACTTGCAGCAATCTGACATTTGCAACGAAAGTTCAACTTTCTTGTTTATTTTTTTTTAAAGGGAAAAATTGCACTCAATAACACAGTTTCAATTCTTAATATAAGTAAATAGCATATTTTTAAAGATATTTAACTACATAGTATTTTAGAATCACATTTACTTTTTAAACACTTGAATTTTTAATTTACCTTTCTTTTTTCTTCTTCTCTTTCTTTTCATTTTTGTTTTTTTTTATCTCACTATTGTTTCGTTCTTTTCTCTACATTATCTTATACCAAAGTAAATTTTATTTTAATTAAAATAAGTTATTTACAAAAAAAATCTTATATTTTTATCTATTTATTTTAAATAATGGTTTAATTCTCTAGTTCTCTTACATAAAATAACTCGGTAAAATAACTTACAGCACGAATTATAACACTAGGCCCACCGACCCAAACACACAAAATGACGAATGAATATGTTTGTAGCTCAACGACATGCCGTTTCAAAATTTTAAACCGCAAGTTAATGACTAAGAACGACACTTTAATATGTGGACACACACAAACACACTTATATACGGTGATGGAGGGAGCTTAAGTCCACAGACACTTGCAGTAAACTACTAGGCATTTGGTAAAGGCCTGGCAATATCCAAACAACCAAAGAGTTAATTAGGTAAGATACCACTTTCTTAGTATGGTTTTAACACTCTTTCAAGACCTTTAATTCTTACCACTTCAGCCTTATATTAAGCTTTAGTTTAGTACTTTAGTTGGGATAGATTCAACTAATTACAAAGTAAAACTCTCATATGCTACAATAAAAAGCAAAAAGTAACTATAATGAAAAGTTAGTACATGTTACAAATTTTAAACTTAAAACTTTAATTGAAACTAAAGTACGAAATGGACTATAAGTCAAAATTGCCCTTAACTCACCAATCCTTAATTTCTCTCAACTAAAAAAAAATGGAGGACCCATAAACATATTAAATGGGTCCATAAACCTGCAACCTAAATGGGCCCATAAACATCCTATAGCCTAAAAGACACGTACAAGCCTAAACACGCTAGAGCAGTTCCATCAACTAACTGGTTATTAGAAGATATTCAGGTTTACTATCTGGTTACCAAGGCCCACAAACGCTATAATTTTATGGTATGCCACTTCTTTACCATCACTATTGTTTGTACCATTTATTTTTTTCTTTAATTCATACCAATTCTCATAACCAAAAAAGCTAGAATACTCTTAGAGGACCCTTGTTTGGCTAATAATCTAAAATACATATAGTCAATTATGTCTTTATATCCTTTACAAGTGGTAAGTGATAAGATTAAAAAACAATACCATAAAAGTTGTATTTCTCAAGTTGCTCAAAAAGACCAAACTATTGAGAAGGCCCAATCAAAGGAGCGAACAAAAATGCCAATCAAATATGAAAGTTCAAAATCAAGAACTATGTTGATTTGATTCCATTGTTGATACATAGGTAACCTAATCATAAAAACTAGGTGTAGTTAAAATTCTCAAACACAAAATCCAAAGCTTAAGAACTACGGTGATTTGATTCCATTGGATACGTAAGTAACCTAGTTACAAAAGACTAGGTGTAATCACAACCTCAAATCCAAAACACAAATCTCAAATTAAAAATAAAAAATGTCCTTTCAATTCCTCATAGGATCATACATCGAAGAATTAATTAAAATTCAAATTCAATGCTACAACAGAATCTCCAAATCAAATTATAAATCACAAATCTCAAATTCAATTTTTTAAAAAAATGTCCTTTTCAATTCTTCATAGAATCATACATCGGGAAATTATCCAAATTCAAATTGAAAGTCTTAAACTATGTTTGATTTGATTTCATAAATGGATACATAGGCAGTCTAATAGAAAATTAGGTGCAGTCACAAATCTAAATTAAATCTTCAAATTCCCAAAGACTATAAAAATCCAATTCTAAAAGTCCTTTCAATTCCTCTTAGGGTATGCACCAAATAATTTCCTAAATACACAAGTTTATAAAATCATTAAATTCAAACAAGAAGTGGCTTGATTTTCCAACAGGTTATGTAGGCAACTCGATCAAACTCACCTAGTTCAACCATAATTTCCAGCAAATCCCAATTTCTCTTAAGAAATAGCATAAGTACATTTCTCATTATCATAATCAGAATCCAAGTGTTTTTCCTTTTACTAGCAATTGTAATAAAAAAGATTATTCTTATAATCTTCAATGGGTCGAACTTAAAAATAATATAAACTCTTATTTTTTTTAAGGACAAGGAAGGAATTAGATCATCATTTATTGGAACTAAAAATTAATAGACCAAGATATAACAATGTTTAGTAAATAGCCTATTTAAATTAAAACGAAATTTATTTTGGCATAAAATAATTTAGAGAAAAACACGAAACAACATTAAGATAACGAAAAACTAAAACAAAAAGAAAGAGAAGAAGAAAAAGAAGTCATAAAATTGAAAATTCAAGTGTTTAAAAAAAACACGTAATCCTAAAAATTTTATGTACTTAAATATTTTTAAAAGTGTGCTATTTGCTTACATTAAGAATTGAATTGTGTTATTTAGTGCTATTTTTTTATTTGTTTTAATATTTTTGTTGACGCTCCAAATTATCAAAATTTGAAATTAAAAGTAGTTCAACCTTTGAAAATGACCACACCAAATGCTTGTTTCGGTCGTTAGATATCAAAATAGACGAACTTTCAATTTTAAGATTGAAATGTGTTCGATTTTCTAGAAGATAATACAATTGCATTTTGGTGATTTGTTTTCTTTTTATTTTTTAGTTTTTTTAGGGATAAATTTATAAATAGTCCCTAGGCTCTTTTCTTTTTCTAGAATTAATTTTGTCTTATAAATAATTATTAAACTCAAAGAGTATTTTATAAATAGTCCTTTGTTAAATTTTAAATAAAAAAGCAAACTTTTTCTCATAAATGGTTTTGAACTATCTTTTCTCTTTATAAGGAATCTCTGTACTAAAACTTGTACTATATTTAGTCTTTTAACTAAAAAAATTGAACAAATGACGCCGTACCTTTCACAATTATCTATAAATGAATGGCTTTTTTTTTTTTTTTTTCGGTTGGGTTTATCACAAGGCAAAAGCAAACATAACATGTATTTGTTAGCCAAGAGGTATGATTATGGGGGAGAATTTTTTTTTTATTAAATTCGTAAAAAGAGCTATACATACAGAGGCCTAATGGCAAGGCCCTGATGTCCAACCCATAATAATTGAACATACAATTGCCGTCGAAATTGACCCAAAATAAATAAATAAATAATTCACCGCATCAAAGATCAGCTAATAAATGGTAAGTTTTAGAATCCACTGCTATGAGCCTCAATGCTGCAACAGCAGCAGCAACAGACATAAAACCGAAGAAACAAACGTTGATCCAATGCCAGTGCTTCTGCAAAGATGTGAGCTTGTTCTTCTTGGCCACCATGTACATGTGATTCGCGAGGATAAACGTGAGAGGGAATGTGCTGATGGCTCCGGCGAGGCTCATGAAGTCCCCGAGGAAAGGCAGAAGGGCCGCAACCAGTGTGCTGACGGTTAGATATCCGCCTCTCACCGCGATTCTAAATGACAAGTTGTGAATTGACAATGCACTTCCTTTAATCCCGAATTTCGTGTCCACATATTCGTACATTGGACTAGCAAATATCTAACAACCACAAGGCAAATTTTAGTACATAATTTGGAACAAGAACTAGAAAGAATGGAAAAGAAAAAAAAAAAGGGGCGTGGAAAATTACATGAAGAGAAATGACAGTTTGCAGGAAGGATGCGATATTCGCAGTTGCCATTATCCAAACCGGACCATTGACGCTGTTGAGCAAGTAAGTCGACGTCGAGGATCCATAAGCCCAGTACCCTATGAAAGTAACAGCATACATGGGAATAACTCCAACTGTGAACTGAAAGTAGAGCGCTTTTAGCATGTTGCCTACAACGGGCTTCCTCACCGTTGCCTGTTAGAACAACATAAACCAAAATCAAAAGGGAGGTCGGCATTAAAAGGGGAGGAAAAAAGGTAAGACAATCACAAAAATGACTTGTAGTTTTATGCCTACCTGTATCTCTGGAAGCATTCCTGTATTAAAAACAAAAACAAGATTTGCTGCTGCTCCTATTGTTGTGAATACTTTGCTGGCAGTTGTCCCTGGTATGCTATAATCCCTTTCTGGTGCTTTAATTCCTGCATTATTGGTTATTTTGGTTCCATTTATTAACTTGAAATAGAACAATTTGAGCAACTAAAAAAGACAAACAAGGGAAAAAAAAAATTTACAGCAAGAGAAAACCTTGGTAATCTTTAAGCACAATACATTGAAATAAATGTCAATATGGTAAAATCTAAATATGGCTCGAAAGAGCGAGCAGTCTTACCATCTTGAACGGACAACACAAATGCTGCAACAATATATAAAAGGCCAAAGAATGTGGAAAATCCTAACCAAATCCGCAGAGCTGATAAATGCGGTATCCCTATGGCAAATAGTGCACAAACAAACCCAGCTACGGCAATACAGTATGGGAGCTTCATCAAATTGTCATCTCTGAAAAGAACATACACAGCCTGGAAAG
Source organism: Artocarpus heterophyllus (assembly GCA_025403435.1). NCBI lineage: Eukaryota > Viridiplantae > Streptophyta > Magnoliopsida > Rosales > Moraceae > Artocarpus > Artocarpus heterophyllus. The sequence continues at coordinate 9,441,022 of CM046353.1, forward strand.
GCAAACATGTGCACAAAAATGTTTTAAGAAAATGAAAAAAGATATCATTTATGGATAATTATGTGGTATGTTTTATATAGGGAAAAACTTAAGATACAATTCATATCCTGTTACAAAGTAAAAGATATAATAGATATAGAATAATTTTAGAGTATTTGGTATTGTGGTTAGAATCATTAGTTAGAACTATAAATACTGTAGCATATGAAAGCTTTACACTGTAGTAATTTTTTTTTTTCATTTTATTGTAGCATGTGAAAGTTTTACTTTGTTCTTGACTGAAAAGTTGGTTAGAACTAATTTTGTTAAACAAGATCATAAAAATATAATGATTCAAAACTATATTTGCTGGTAGAATTTTTTATCCTTATGTGATATTTAACAGTTAGTGGTCCACATTACTTTTTTAATTATAAACAGTGTAAAGTTCTCATATAATACAATAACAATAAAAAAGAATCGCTATAGTGTAAAGCACTCACATGCTATAATAAAAACCGTTTCAACTAATAATTTTTACCACCCTTCTAAGTAGCCTATTAATTTATCCGAGAATTCTGCATTTATTTGTCATCATGCAAAATTTTCTCATTTGGGTAGTTTAGTCATTGTCGATTGGCATGCCTATAAAGAACGGTGAACAAGGAACTATTTCACTTGTCATATGTGATTTAGAAAAAGAAAAAAAAAATCAATGGAAAAAGAGGATTTTAAATGACTCCTTTACACTTGTCATCACACAGACTTATTCTCATTTTGGTGGTTTATAAGTCATTGTCATGCTCACTAGCCGACATAAAAAAAAGAGAACAAGTTATCACGGGTACGGCATATGATTTTTATACTGTGGGACTCACTTTTATATTAGCAGAGAATTATACTTAAGGACGAGGAAAAATCTACCCCACCTGGTCGGTACACAATTTCATATGGTTATATTTCTTAAATTCAAACGGCTAGGAACACAAGAGAATCATTTTTTTTTTCCAATCTAACATGCTTTTTATATGATCTAATTGTGTTTTTTTTTTTCATATTCTTATTCTCCAAAACTTTATTAAAAATGAATTTACCTTTAGTGCTTGACCAGCCAATATGATATATCCAGTGTTGATCATGAAAAGATTGACATACTGCAAACCCCATGTGAGAGAATAAGCTTTTTTCCCTGTAAAAAAAAAAAAAAAAAAAAAAAAAAAAAAAGATGACAAAGCCATAAACCAAACTCAAACACGTAAATAAATTCAACAAAGAAGGATAAACAAAGGACCAAAAAACAATAAGCAAAAGACAACTCTGCCCATTTACACATTCATTTCACATACCGTACACGTATCCTGCAAGATCTCTGTATCTGATATGCCTTCTTCCACCAAATTCATGGAGCTTGGCAACGAGGGTATTCGCATACAGCGAAATCGCGGCGGCGGCGATAAGCCCGACTACGCCGGACACCCAACCCAGAGGAACCATGATGGTTCCTGAGTATCCCAAAACGTATGCACTGTTTAACCCGGTGGTCAGGACAAACCCCACTTGAAACCAAGAATCTATCAATAAAAAAATCCCAACTTTTTATGTTAGATATCTTGTAATCTCTGCCTTTCAGAAACAGAGCAATCAAAAAAATCAAAACCCCATTAGGCTTTTGATTAATACAAGTCATCCCAGAAACAAAACAACGAAACAATAATCAAAAATCAAGAATCAAGAAAGAAACAATGATTCAACCAAAAAAGAAAAAAGATTCATATTTAATGCAAGAAAACGACTTTGGAATATTACTTCAAAAGATTAGAAACAGGAATTTGCGTCTACCATTCAAAACAACATAATAATAATCAAACAAAGAGAAAAAGGGAAAAAGAAAAAAAAAAGAAAATTAGATTGTATTGGAAACGAACCGCTGCTAATCTGATGAGCGGTTTCGGGCACTTCAATGGCCAAGTGGTCCTCATTATGGACCTTTCGAGGACCGGAATCAGCACCGGCACCGGCTCCGGACCCGGCACCATGAGAAGAATCTTCTTCTCGTCTTTCTTCTTCTTCCAAGAGCAACTGGGTCTTCTCCTCCTCTACCTCCACCGCAACCAACTCATCCCAAGATGATATATTATTATATAGCACAGCCAGCGTGACGTTTTGGTATCTCCCCGCTAAATTGTAGCTTCCCACCACAAAAAGTGCTTTTCTTTTCTTTCTTCTTTTTTTTTTTAAACTTTTTTACTACCACCTAGATTCAAGCGAAGCGCCCCAATTCAAACCAATATATGAAAAAAAAAAAAAAAGGAAATGAAATGAAACTCTATGAACCCAAAAATACTTTGTAATGCTATCGTTGAGTTTTAAAATGAAACCTTTTTTCTTTTTTTCTTTGTTTTTTTGGGTTATTTATTGACTACTATAATTGGAATATGGAGGGCTTAAAAGAGGAGAAAATGGTCGAATAAGTGAGAAGGGGCTCTCGTTTTAAGGGTGCGCCCAGAATTCTGCAATGGGTCGCCCAACTTGGATGCTTGTTAGATGTAACATTGTCAGACTCTGAGACAAAGAGGTCAGTATAAAAGAGAAAAGAGAGAGAGGGAGAGAATTTTCATTTTTGTGGTTATCGTTAGCCTCACCTCTTTTCTTGAGACAATTTAGATTTATTTTTTTTCTTTTTAATTACGTAAGCATTTTGAATTTTCCTTATTTATTTATTTATTTAAGGGGGGTATTTTGGCTTCCCTTCGAGAGTGTTAGGCAAGCCTATCCCTATTTCGATGCCGGTTGGGAGTTGGGGTCTACACCTATTTCGTTCCCCGGATTGGAGGCTTGGAACATATACTATTTCTTTTTCTTTTTCTCTTTTGATTTTTACGGTAAGAATTGTTTTTTTTTTCTTTTAGAGAATTCTTGCTGTTGAGAAGTTAATTTTGTATCATCAGTCAAATATAGTGTTTTAGCTATGGAATTAACGTTTTTAGGTTCTACTTTGCAATTGTCTATTCAAAAAATGTACAATATGGCATACAAATTTGCTTGCAATCATAAATTAGATTATTATAAAGATAATCCAATGTCTAATAGGGTGTTTGGCATGGTGGTAGGAACCATAATTAGAATTGTTTTTACTATAGCAATTTTTTTCTTTTTTACTTTAACATGTGAGAGCTTTGCACTGTTTATAACTAAATTAGTGGTGTAAACCGCCATACTCCAAACACCCTACTTCATGTTTTGCAAATGAAACAAAATACCTTCTCCATTATAATTATACACTTTTTATATACTTGTACGAAATGTCAGTTGAAGGATCAAATTAATTTTTCAATAATTTAATATGTGATTGAAAATAATGATTTATTGCTATATATATATATATATATATATATATATATATATATAGTAACAATCAACGATGAAAATTTTGGTGAAATTTTAAAAATTTTGATGGATATTCGAGATACCAAAATATCTTTCTATTATAGAAATATCGGTAAATTTTGTTAAAAATACGTATATTGGAAATTCTGTAGTGTATTTTGCACAAATTTCAGTACATATTGATAAAATTTCAACAAAAGTTAGATAATATCAAAAATTACAAATGTGATGAATTTTTTTTGCTTTAAATAAGTACTTGACAAGTTTTTTTTTTTTTTTTTTTTTGTGTTAAAGGCTAATATTGTTTTAGAGTCATTCTTAAATGAGTATTATGTTTTCAAACCATTATATTTGATCAAATCACTTTTTCTTATGTGGATTGTGTTAGACATGTATGCCATAAGGAGTAAAAATATAATAAGTTTTTGGAGACATTTTTTATCAATAAAGAATTTATTTATTGTTTATATATCAAATATTGTCCTTTTTATGTTCATATTTGTTGAATGTATATTAAGCAAACAAAAGTCTAAGACTGTCGGTCTAAACCTTAAGAATTGGGCATATGATAGACAGATTATGCAGAAGACACGATTCTTAAGGTGATGGTCTAAATCATAAGATCCGCAATCGAGGGAATAAAGTTGGACGCTTTACTCATGTAAATATTGTTATGTTGTCTATATCCCTATTGGGAGATGATTTGTCTTGTCCATCGGAGGTAGACTCGTGAATAGAAACATTGACACGTTGTCATAAGTGACGATGTGTTGGATCGGGACACAAAGTGAATTGATTTGGATTAATAATTTTATCTCAGCAAATCGATTCACTTTAGACAATCATTTGTATTGTATCTTAATCTTGAGATGAATAGTGGGCCCGTTATCTTGACTTGTGTCTTTTTATGTACCAAAAGGTGACACCCACATCTTAATAGTGGTATGCATGCCGGTACGTTGGAGGCATGACTCTTGATAGCGTAGACTTATTATTCATAGATATAGAATCCATAGCTCATCTTTAGGAGTAGTGATATCCTCTTATATGCGTTATTTTGTAATTGAAAAACTGGAGCGCTCAACCATTTGGATACATAGGTGTAACCAAATGGTATACTGCTTTTGGATGGGGTGACACCCACATCTTAATAGTGGTATGCATGCCGGTACATTGGATGCATGACTCTTGATAGCGTAGACTTATTATTCATAGATATAGAATCTATAGCTCCTCTTTAAAAGTAGTGATATCCTCTTATATGCTTTATCCTATAATTGAAAAACTGGAGCGCTCAACCATTTGGATACATAGGTGTAACCGAATGGTATACTGTATTTGGATGGTAAGTTTTTTGATGGTGAGATAATGAAATGTAAGATAAAAATAATCGAGAAGGTAAGACAGAACTTGTCCTTAAGCCGATTATGGATAATCATATGGGGATACGATACACTATGATATGTCATGGAGACTTAGATATACAGGCTTCGTAATTCTATGTAGTTCGAGAGTGTAGCTCCAAGCTTTTAGTGGAATAGCGTTAGAGTTGATAATTATGAAATATATATCTAGGATATTAGGTTTCGTAATTATCATGAGCTTAAACTATATAGGTCAATTTGGTCCCCTTTGCTAGCTCACAACATCCTGTAACGATACGGCGTGCTTTTCTAATAATTTGTAACTTATGTCGGATTTATCAGATTGGTTAAAATTTGAAAGAATCAAATAACTCATATTTGTTTATCGGTTGAATTAATTTTGTGATAAAATTAATTTAAGATAAACTTGTTAAATTATTGGGATCGGATAATTCTTGTTTGTTTATCGGTTGATTTAACTTTGGATAAATTAGATTAAGATAAACTTGTAGAATTATTGGGAATTCATTTATTTTCTTAGAGATTATCTAAATAACGTTGTTTTGATTAGATAACTTCTCTATTGGGTTATTTGAATTAAAACTGAGACTTTATCCTATAGAATCTCGGGTGGAAAATAAAAGATTCGCTAAGATTTTTTATTCGGTAGTTCGGCATGCCGATGGAGCTGTTCGGTCTGTCGATCATCCTGATCGGCTTGGCGATGAGCGAAGGATAAGATCACACGTTTTTACGCGGATCTTATCAGATATTGATCCGAATTTGATTTTAATTCGAATTTTGAGACCTAATCTGATAAGGATTGACCTTGAGACCAACCTCTATAAATAGGAAGTAAGTCTTAAGAGTTACTTAGATCAATTGAGAGATTAAGAGTGATACTCTGTTGGTGAGAATCTGAAAACTCCCTGAGAGCTTTTGTTCACAAATCGTGAACGCTTGCTTTGGGTTCTCTCAATTGGTTGGAAGGAGAGTCATCTGGTGGAAGAGCTGTACATGTGAACCCACACTTACTCCGGTCGTGGATAGAGAATAGCAAAAAAGACCAGTTGGTTAATGCTCTTTTGAAATGTTACTTCTCTTCACGTTTTACGAGGGTTCTTCAGCAATCAAAGGTTAGTAAGATCTGTTTAATTTATGTATATAGCATGTCAAACTTGTATTTTAGAAAATACTCTAATATAAAATTTTTAAAATTCTTGCGTATTATTTTTTCAACAATTGGTATCAGAGCCATAGTTTTTACATAAATTTACGAGTTTGTGATCGTGCTATATGTATAAATTTTATGATCTTAGTCTCTCCTATGCTTGAATTTAATTTTATAGAGAGTTGGCACTCTAGGTTTCTATATGTTATCATGGATTATATAGTGAATGTTTATTAATTAATTATGGTTGATTAAATTGTTATTTAATTATTTATTAACTAATTTATTTATACCGGTTATGGTTCCTTAGATGTTAGAATGTGTATCTAGGTTTTTCATGTAATTAGATAGCGAACTATCATCTCCGTCTAGGAATTATTGTTTAATTTTAAATTTGTAAGAATTTTATAATTAAATAATTATTCGGAGAAGACGGATCTAAAAGAATGATGATGGCGCTCCCATGTATTTCCTGAGTCTCTAATTTTATGTTTTTGAATTGTTGAAAATAAAATTGATGAATTGCATAAAAAAATTATATTTTATGGAATGAGAGATTTTTGCTCGGTCGGCATGCTGAACCTCACAGTTCGGCGAGCCGATGGTCACAGATTGGCAGGCTGGACACAAGGTTCGACAGGCTGTCAGTGGGGCAAAAATCAGACGGCTCTAGCGACAGGCCAAACTTTCATGGATCGGCAAGCCGATTTTCCTGATCGGCAGGTCGATGGAGCATGACCGGCAGGCCGACCACCTAGATTAGCCTGCTGACCTAGAGCTGAAAAATTTACAGAAAAGGTGCAGTTTTAATTTTATTTTTGGGACAATTTTGAAAAACATTAAATTTAGATATGACCAGAAATATGAAGTATTCGATTTATACGAGATTGAAGACTTGAAGATGGGCATTACATGAAGAAGGATACAGCTTGAGGATTCAAGGATGAAGAATTGATAATATGTCTCGATTATTCTTTTGTAATCTTAGTTTTCTATTCTCTAGGGTAGAACCATAATATTACGGTTATTTATTATTTTGCTTGTAACTTTGCTTGATTGCTTTGCTTGTCTGCATTATAATATGATTTGCCATGTATATTGATAACATGTCATATAGAATAGGGAGTGCCGCTCATATTAAAATTGTTCATGCATGTTCTTAAAATAAAACCTTGATTTCAAAAGATTGAGTGGGAGAATGTTTTTGAAGAGAGGACCTAAAGCCTCCATCGTTGGTTCATAGGTAGAACATGGTGGTCTCGACCCTTAGAAAGAGATTTCTATCATGTACTAGATTAGATCTCTGAGAGGATATGGTATTTTAGCATGATTTATGGTTGCACACTCATAGGTGGTAATTATAAATCATGGATAAAATATTGAAACGATGGTTATACACTCAAGTTAATTTTATTATTAACCTCCCCTAGGAGCTCTGTTAATAAAATTAATGGCCAAAGAAACGATTATTAGTATATGCTGGATCATACGGTCCTGGATGGCATATATTAATCAGGAGGGGATTTGTGTTCCTGGTTGAATTTGGCATGACTCCCCTAGGAGCTTGTTGAATTCTGAGTTGGGAATTATCGTTGTAAGGTTGTGATATTTTCAATGTTTTGACACATAAACACATTTGTATATTTTTACATGATTGTGTTATCTTACTAAATTATTATTATATGTTTGCTTATGTTTGGTATATGATTATTTATTGTAGATTAAAAATGTTTAAAAATACTTTATTATCGATACTTGACAAAAACCTATTAACCGAAGAGAATTATAATGATTGGAAATGGAACCTGGATATCGTCCTGTCCTTTGAGAAACTGAAATATGTACTGACAACCCCTTGTTCTCCCAAGCCTATGGGAGACTCATCTAATGAGCAATTCCAAGTGTATGATCGCTGGAAAGACGCTAATGATCAGGTCCGCTGCTATGTTATAGCTAGCATGAATAATGTGCTGCAGGCTCAACATCAGGATTATAAGACTGCGAAGCAGATCTTGGATAATCTTGAGGATATGTTTGGAGGCCAAGCCATAACAAAGCGGCAAGGGGCACTTTAGAAACTCTTAAACTGTAAGCAGAGACTGGGGACATCTGTGAAGGAGCACATGATGTTAGTCATGGGTTACCTCGCTGAGGCTCAAACCAATAGAGCCGACATCGATGCTGAAACTCAGATGACTATGGTCTTTGAGACTCTATCAAATGAATTTATTCTATTTATAGCTACTTTTAATTTAAGCAATAGACGAGATATGACATTGACAGAATTAATGAAACAGTTACAGGAGTTCGAACTGCTGATCAGGGAGTCTCCTGCGGGTGGAGAGGCCAACATGGTAGCTACTTTTAGTTCCAATCCTAACTCTGAGAATGGAAAGAAGAAACGGACCAAAAAAGGGGAAGTCTTCTATTTCTGCTATCACTAAGAGCAAGAAGAAGAAGAAGAACCTAAAGAAGCTTAAGTGCTTCTTCTGTGGAAAGGTCGAGCATATAAAGAAGCATTGAAAGGACTTCCTTTCCAAAGGAGGTAGGTGTGATCTTCTATATTTAGAAACTTGTTTGGTTGAGAAATCTAGTGACATTTGGGTCATAGATTCCAGTATAACTAATCATGTTTGTGTTTCTTTGCAGGGGTTCAAAAAAAACGAGAAGTCTACTGCATGAAGACTTCACGCTTTGGATGGACGATAGATCCTTGGTCTCAACAGAACCAGTGGGAGACGTCTATCTTTATTTTGATAATTATAGGAATTTATTTTTGCAAGATTGTTTTTATGTTCCTAAATTTAAAAAGAATTTAATTGTTGTAGCTTGTTTATTTAAAGACTCCTATTTGGTTTCTTTTAATGATAAAATGATGATTCGTAAAAACAAATGTTTTATTTGTTCTGGATGGATGCAAAATAATCTATATTTTATCAAACCTAAGATGAACTTATTGCTTAATGCTGAGATGAATTATAATAACTCTAAAAGACTTAAAACTTCTCACTCTAATAAGACTTATCTTTGGCATTTGTGCCTTGGTCATATCAACCTGAATAGGATTCAAAGGTTGGTAAGGGATGGACCTTTAAGTCACCTAAAGGTGGAATCTATACCTCAATATGAATCTTGTTTGGAGGGTAAAATGACCAAAAGACCATTTGGGTCTAAGGGCAATAGGGCCGAAGGGGTTCTAGAACATGTGCATAATGATGTTTGCGGACCGATGAACATCCAAGCACGATGAGGGTATGAGTACTTCGTCACTTTTATTGACGATTACTCAAGGTATAGGTATGTGTACTTCATGCACCACAAAAGCAAAACTTTTGACAAGTTCGGGGAGTTTCAGGCTGAAGTGGAAAAGCAATTGGGTAGACCCATAAAGGCACTTCGATCCGATCGAGGTAGGGAATACCTTTCTGATGAGTTCTTAGAACACTTATTAGAGAATAGGATTTTATCCCATTTGACTGCGTCGGGCACTCCGTAATAGAATGGCATAGCGAAGTGAAGAAATAGGACTTTATTGGACATGATTAGGTCCATGACGAGTTATTCATCATTGCCTTTATCCTATTGAGGATATGCACGATAAACCGCATGTTATCTTTTGAACAATGTGCCTTCAAAATCCGTCCCTAAAACTCCTCACGAGTTGTAGACGGGTAGGAAGACATCCTCAAACCATATTCGAATATGGGGATGTCTGGCTCATGTCCTGTTTAAGGATCCGAATAAGTTGGAAGCACGTTCAAAAGTTTGCGTGTTTATAGGATATCCAAAAGGGACTAAAGGGGGTTATTTTTATAACCCAAAGGAAAATAAAGTCGTGGTTTCAACTAATGCAACTTTCCTTGAGGAGAGTTACATAGACGACTTTAAACCTCAAAGCAAAGTGATGCTTGAGGTGTTAAGGAGTGATCCGATCATTCCAGAGGTTCTGAATGAAACCGTTCCGATCAGTGTAGAAAAACCAAACAAACCTGAACAACAACCTAAGGGGTTTCGGCGTAGTGGGAGGATCGGGCGTCAACCTGAGAGGTATATGTTCAATGGGGAGGTCTTTTTGGCTGAACCGAATGAACATGACAGGGATCATAATACTTACGCAGAGACTATGGAGGATGTTGATTCAAAATTCTGGACAAATGCCATGAACATAGAGGTGAAGTCTATGGAGACTAATCAGGTATGAGAGCTTGTAGATCTTCCCGAAGGGGTAAAACCCATAGGGTGTAAGTGGATCTACAAGAGGAAAAGAAGAGTGGATGGAAAGGTCGAAACCTTTAAGGCTAGACTCGTAGCTAAGAGTTATACAAAAAAGGAAAGAATCGATTATGAGGATACCTTTTTGCCTGTAGCCATGCTTAAGTCTATCCAGATTCTCTTGTCTATAGTTGCTGCTCTTGACTATGAGATATGTCAGATGGATGTCAAGACGGCTTTTTTGAATGGCTATCTTGATGAGTCCTTTTATATAGAACAACCAGACGGGTTTAAGGTCACGGGTCAAGAGGGGACGGTTTGTAGGCTATTAAAGTCAATTTATGGACTTAAGCATGCTTTTCGTTCTTGGAACATTAGATTTGATCAAGTGATCAAGACTTATGGTTCTCACAAAATGTGGATGAACCATGTGCTTACAAAACACATTAAGGATGGGAATGTGGTTTTTCTACTACTCTATGTAGATGACATTTTGCTAATTGGCAATGACATTGGGGCGTTGTCATCGATCAAATTATGGTTGACCAAGCAGCTTGACATGAAGGACTTGGGTGAAGCTAATTTTGTTCTCGGTATCCAGATCTTTCGGGATAGGAAGAACAAAATGATAGCTTTGTCCCAAGCCGGCTACATAGATAAAATTCTCAGAAGGTTTGCAATGCAGGATTCCAAGAAAGGTGGGCAACCATCTAAGTTTGGAATTACTCTTTCTAAGAAAGACTCTCCAAAGTCTTATGAAGAAAGAAGATATATGAAGAAGGTGCCTTTTGCTTCGGCAGTGGGTAGTCTCATGTATGCCATGCTTTGCACACGACCGTATATTAATTATGCGGTCAGGATTGTAAGTCGATTTCAGGCAAATCTAGGACCGAACCATTGGGTTACGGTTAAGCATAGTTTCAAGTACTTGAGAAGGACTCGAGGGTATATGCTTGTGTATTCGGGTGAGGACTTGATTCCTCTAGGACACACTGACTCAGATTTTCAATCCTGTATGGATTCTAGGAAATCGACTTTGGGTTTTGTGTTTACTCTAAGCGGTGGTGCCATCAGTTGGAGAAGTGCCAAGCAAGACTGCACTTCAGATTCAACGATGGAGGCCGAGTATGTGGCAGCTAGTGATGCTTTAAAAGAAGTAGTGTGGCTTCGCAAGTTCCTTGGGGATCTTGAGGTAGTTCCTGGTATGGATAAAGCGGTATCACTGTACTATGATAAATGTGCGGCAGGAGCTAATGTTAAGGAACCAAGATTTCACAAGAAGAGTAAGCATATTGATCAAAAGTATCATGTGATAAAGCACTTTGTTGAGGGCAGGCATGTCACGGTGTACAAGATCACGTCAGAGGATAATTTAGCTAATCCATTTACAAAGACACTTACTGGGAGAGTTTTCGAGAGGCATGTGGAAGCTATGGGGATGCGAGATTTGTCATATTTACTCACTTAGTGCAAGTGCGAGATTGTTAGACATGTATGCCCTAAGGAGTAAAAATGTAATAAGTTTTTGCATACATTTTTTTATCAATAAAGAATTTATTTATTGTTTATATACCAAATATTGTCCTCTTTACGTTTATATTTGTCGAATGTATGCTAAGCAAATAAAAGTCTAAGACTGTCGGTCTAAACCTTAAGAATTGGCCATATGATGGATAGATTATGCAGAAGACACGATTCTTAAGGTGATGGTCTAAATCATAAGATCCGCAATCGAGGGAATAAAGTTGGGCACTTTATTCATGTAAAGATTGTTATGTTGTCTATATCTCTATTGGGAGATGGTTTGTCTTGACCATCGGAGGTGGACTCCGTGAATAGAAACATTGGCACGTTGTCATAGGTGACGATGTGTTGGATTGGGACATAAAGTGAATTGATTTGGATGAATAATTCTGTCTCGGCAAATCGATTCACTTTAGACAATCATTTGTATTGTATCTTAATCCTGAGATGAATAGTAGACTCGTTGTCTTGACTTGTGTCTTTTGATGTACCAAAGGGTGATACCCACATCTTAATAGTGGTATGCATGTCAATACGTTGGAGGCATGACTCTTGATAGCGTATACTTGTTATTCATAGATATGGAATCCATAGCTCCTCTTTAGGAGTAGTGATATCCTCTTATATGCATTGTTCTGTAATTGAAAAACTAGAGCACTCAATCATTTGGATACATAGGTGTAACCGAATGGTATACTGTCTTTGGATGGTAAGTTTTTTGATGGTGAGATAATAGAACGTAAAATAAAAATAATCGAGAAGGTAAGACAAAACTTGTCCTTAAGCCGATTATGGATAATCATATGGGGATACGATACACTATGATATGTCATGGAGACTTAGCTATATGAGCTTCGTAATTTTATGTAGTTCGAGAGTGCAACTCCAAGCTTTTAGTGGAGTAGCGTTGGAGTTGATAATTATGAAATATATATATGAGATATTGGGTTTCGTAATTATCAGGAGCTTGAACTATATAGGTCCATTTGGTCCCCTTTGCTAGCTCACAACATCCTGTAACGATACGACATACTTTTTCAATAATTGGTAACTTATGTGGGATTTATCAGATTGGTTAAAATTTGAAAGAATTAAATAATTCATGTCTGTTTATTGGTTGAATTAATTTTGTAATAAAATTAATTCAAGATAAACTTATTGAACTATTGGGATCAGATAATTCTTGTATGTTTATCGGTTGATTTAACTTTGGATAAATTAGATCAAGATAAACTTGTAGAATTATTAAGAATTCATTTATTTTCTTGGAGATTATCTAGATAAAGTTGTTTTGATCAGATAACTTCTCTATTGGGTTATTTGAATTAAAACTGAGACTTTATCCTATAGAATCTCGGGTAGAAAATAAAAGATTCGCTAAGATTTTTAATTCGACAGTTTGGCCTGCCGATCATCCTGATCTGCCTGGCGATGAGCGAAGGATAAGATCACGCGTTTTTACGCGGATCTTATCAGATATTGATATGAATTTGGCTCTGATTTGAATTTTGAGACCTAATTGATAAGGACTGACCCTAGGACCAACCTCTATAAATAAGGAGTAAGTCTTAAGAGTTACTTAGATCAATTGAGAGATTAAGAGTGATACTCTACTGGTGAGAATCTGAAAACTCCCTGAGAGCTTTTGTTCACAAATCAAGAATAGGGGTGTACAAAAACCGCCCCGTAACCGCCGGCCGCCCGCAACCGCCGGCCGCCCGCCCAAAAAAAAGGCTATGCGGGTTCAACCCGCCCATTGGCGGGTTCAACCCGCCCGCCTACATATGTTGGCGGGCGGGTACGGTTTTAAATTTTAGGGGGCGGGTTCAACCCGAACCCGCCCGCCTAATTCTTAAAAAAAAAAAAAAAAAAAAATCTTAATCTAAACCTCTCTCACTCCTCATTCTTTAAAAAGAAAAAGAACATTTGACTTTGTTCATCATTTCATCTATAGTATCCTGTTATTTTCGAACCCAATGAACAGGTTTTATGGAAGAACAAGAATTCTTGACTTTGTTCATCACTTCATATATAGTTTATGTTTCTTGTTGCAATGAATGATTATGTTTCTTAATTTGTTGTGAATATGGTTATTGTCTTTAGGCGTCAAACTTGGTTGTTGTTGAGAATGCTTCATACATTATCGTCTTATATTTTCTACAAATTTTCTTCACTTTTTTTTAATAAAAAAGAGCTCAAAAAATTATATTGTACATTAGTGTAGACCCAACCCGCCCAACCCGCCCGCACCGCCCGCCCCCAAACCGAAACCGCCCGCCACTCCATGGGCGGTTTGTGGGTTGGTTAATCGCCAACCCGCCACTTCAAAAAACCGCCCCACACCCGCCTAAAAACCGCCTACCCGCTCGTTGTTCACCCCTAATCAAGAACACTTGCTTTAGGTTCTCTCAATTGGTTGGAAGGAGAGTCACCTGGTGGAAGAGCTGTACGTGTGAGCCCACACTCACTCCAGTCGTGGATAGAGAATAACAAAGAAGACCAGTTGGTTGAGGCTCTTCTGAAACGTTACCTCTCTTCACGTTTTGCGAGGGTTCTTCAGCAATCAAAGGTTAGTAAGATCTGTTTAATTTATGCATATAGCATGTCAAACTTGTGTTTTAAAAAATACTCTAATATAAAATTTTTAAAATTTCGTTGCGTGTTATTTTTTCAACAAATTGACGACTGAAAAAATAACTGCCCATAAGCTGACTAGAAAAATTTCTAACTTAAATTAACTTATGTCTAATAAATTTAAAATATGGAGATTTTTGTGGTGCATTAAAAAAGTAACGTATTGTAGATATTTGCTTTTGTTTTTTGTTTTTTTTATCAAAAATAATATGTACAATCGTTAGTATTGTCACGAATCTTGACGTTTTTTAAAAAGCAACGGACAAGAAAGTGACATCACACCTGGGTGTTATTTTCTCCTTGTGAGGGGTGAACTATTGATCAATTATTTGTGTAATTATTGTCTAATTGTTTTTTTTTTTGGGTCCAGTTGTCATGAAAAACTCGTTTCAACCCAGTTGGCCAATAGCCCAGCCCCAGCCCTGTGACCCATCGGGCCGAATTGAAGCACTCAACTATCAATTGTCTCTCGTTTGAATTCTTTGAAGATTTTTTCCGAATTGATTACTTTATTGGTACCATTACAGGTCACTTTAGAAGAATCTCTTAGACCTTTTAGGTTCAATTGAGAGATATTTTTTAGGCAGCTTATAATTATAACAATGAATGTCCTTAATTCTTCTTCTTCTTTCTTTTTTGCCTTTTCCCTGCCGTTTGTGTAGTTGAGTGAAATTTGCGTACCATGATATGGAACAAGGATGTTTAGGCGAGTAGTTTTGTGTTTGAAAGCGTGAGGTGCCAATATTACCTAATACTATACCAACACGAATATATGTTACCATCATAAAAAGTGTATCATGACATTAACAATTAAACCATTACCTTTCATCTTCATTTTTTTTAGGCTGGCAATTAATCACTCAGTTTGGACCGTAGCCAACCAAGGAGTAAATAGACACTTGGCCCCGTTTGATAGGAGCGGTCGAGAGTAGGGGGAATAGAGAGACTTAAAAAGATGAAGAACATGAAGCATGGGAAAATTATAACAACTCTTTGTATTGTTTGACCGGAGGAAGAGCGTAAGAAGGATAGATTGATATTTATTTGTTTAATTACTATTTACTACTTTTATTATATTGTCAATGATTTTTTGGCGGTAAAAATGTTTTTTTAGCTTTATACTTGATTGATTTATTGAATCCTTTCATCTATAAAATGATTCAAATTGGTGGATCAGACAAAATTCACTCTCCCTCTTTTTTTTAACCTTATCCCCACAATCAAATAATAGATTGGGTTGGCTCTCTCCCCTATCTTTCTTTAAGTGTTGCAATTTGTGTTAATGGGTTGTATTTGTGTCAATCCATTTATTAATCATGTCAGAAAACAACAATCTAAACACGAGCATTTATCAAACGTGTCAGAAAATTCAACCCAAATACGATCTATTTAATAATTGTGTTGATTATATTACCCCGTATAAAATTTATACATTAAATAAATAATTGATATAACCATGACTTAGTTAACAAGATTATGACACATATAATAAATTTATTAGTCAATTTATTATTTATTTTTAGATTATATACAGATTTTAAAATTCATAATATTTATATTTAATAAAAGCAAGTTTTTTTTTTATTGTATCATATAAACTTTTATATTATATCTTATATGATTAAGTTTCAAATTATGCATGTAGTTAATCATGTCATTTCGTGTGAATGGTGTTAATAATCAATCTTAATATAATTTATTTAATAATCGTATTAATCGTGTTAACTCGTTGTTGACCAAAACCTATTTATAGTAAACCCAGTGTGAGTTTTGTATCTCGTCGTGGAGGCATGATACGAATTACTACTCCTACTTTCTTCAGCCACCTCTCTCTTTTGTTTTTGTTTTTGTTTTTGTTTTGCAAGAGCAAGGGTTTTCTATTTGCCCTTTTGTAAGTGCTAGTGGGATTCATTCAACTCTTCATTGGCGGAAATTCATTGGCGAATCATTTCCCACTTGACCACGTAAAAATCAACCGTGTCGTTTTTTATTCCTTTTTTCCTTGATAATCATCCTTATTGACTACAATATGAACCGTCCATTGTATTATTCAAGTAACATCAATACGACATGTTATGAAATGCCGGTTAGAGAGAGAGAGAGAGAGAGAGATGACGGCGGTATCACACCTACAAGACGCTTGCAATCAAACTCTCGTCGTCTTAGACGAAAGAGATAGTGGGCATCCATCTTTTCAAGTCCACTTACAAGTAATGAGCTCGCTTTAATCATTTGTTATTCTGTTAAGATGCTTTAATCACTGATTAGGGATTACTTACTTTTCAGTGGCGCAAAAAAAGCAAGTTTATTGCTTACGCACTGATCTCTAGTGCAGAGATCCCGTTGAGCATTAGTTTGCTTCTCACAATTTATAACAACTTATTTGAGTCATTATGATGTCTATGGCTCTATGTTTAAGTAGTAAGATCTCTAATCTCTATCAAAAGTAAAATTGGTAAGCAAAACATGACTATAAGCAAGAGGAAAAAAATTATATATATATATATATATATCTCTGTAAGCAATAGAATTCCTCCAATTGTACATTTCCAATAGAAGAGCCGAAACTATACTGAAACCATCAGTTTTATTTTTCCAAGATAAAAGGAATACTTAATCCGTTCGGTTCATGAGTTTAAATAAAAAAAAAAAAGATGTTTGACAAATTCAGCTTTAATTTATCAGTTTCAATTTAAATAGTATAAAACTCTCATATGCTATAGTGTAAAACAAAAATATCAATCTCAAACACTTAAAAGTTTAAAAGAAATTAAAATTTTTATAAGAAAATATTATAGATGTAATGAAAGGTTTGAATTTTAGTTTAATCGGGAGTTTAAGTTTCTTTCCACAATCAAAACAAACAAAAGAATACTGCAAATAAACATTGCACGATTGAATCCAACTACTTGGCAGCCTGAAAAATAAAAGAAAGGTTAAGGTGTTTGGGAGCATTCACTAGAATCAATGATTTAAACTAGTTTTGGTTGAAAATACTATAACATATAAGAGTTTCACACCATAGCATATTTTTTTTTTCTTTTTTTATACTATAACATGTAAGAGTTTTAAATTATAGCAACCAAAAGTTTTGGTTCTAATGCACATTACCAAACACCATATTAGTTAAGAGTTTAAATTTAACGCCTTGCCTTTTGAGTTTATAAAAAGAATAACACTCTATATTTTGAGCATCCTCAAGATTATATCTTTAAATTTTAACTTCACATTAGTTTTGTTCAATTTCTGCGACGTCAGCAGTTTATTTTTCCCTTAGAATTGACAAATTTTAGCTATACAGATAATCTTTAATAATAAAAAAAAAAATCAAATATAACGTTTAAAGAAAGGAAAAAATCATAAAAATTACATTAGGTCAAAACAGCTATAAGCCTACAAAAGGTGCAAATTTGATATTGATTTGGAATTCGAATGTATAAATTTGAGAAGATAAAAAATATAGGCTTATTCTTTCGAAGAACTAAAAATGTAGAGCATAAAATCGAAAATTAGTCCCTAAAAACAACATGAGGCAAAAATTTAAGAGTTGTATATTTTACATGTTTTTTAAAGTAAAAATTTTAAAAACACTCACCAAATTCTTCAAATATTCTCATTTTTTAAAATAAAACTATTTTTACTTATTTTAAAAATACTACCAAACGGACCATAGACTCGCAAAAATATTATATCTACTTCCTGTTACTCTAGCACAAAGCACAGAACCTTATGTACTTGGATGATTTGGACAGATTCTACTTTCATGCCAGTTTATACACACAAAGCACACACCCCATGCGTGCTTGGATCATGTTGACAGGTCTTTACTTGGGCAATAAACAAGATGAGGAATAACTACTATTCGAAACGAGCATCAACAATAAGCTAAACTGGAGAAACACAACTTGATTTTTTTTTTTATAAGAAAAAAACAACTTGATTGTTTCTCATTGATACAATTAACAAATGACCAAAAATTTGTAGTCTAATCTAGCAAAAGGTCAGTAGAGAAATATTATGGAGGAAGGAGAGATCAATAGTCGCAAAGAGGTTTCCATATACCTAAAGCAAGCATATTTAATCGCAATGCAGCTATAAATATTTCCTAAAGGAATTAATAGAAGCTCGTTCAGAATGTTCGTCGTCACTTGGCCAAGCAAAGTGAAACAAGAAAGCAGAAAACGGAAAAGAAGAGGCAAAAGCAACACAAGAGAAAGTAACAAATGCCTCCGAGATGGAAACGCAAACTGCAATAACATAGCCGCGGCGATGCGTCGTCCAACATAACTCAGAAAAAACGTTACTTAGCATTGGCCATCCAAATAGTCAAACACTCTTTTGCAACAAACAGAGAGCAAGACGAACTTGTTCCCTTCATTTAGACATTCCGCGAATAACAAAAGTGGAATTCCATAATCTATATCATTACAAACATACCGGCATTTAAGCCACGTTATTTTAAGTACAAGGATCAAGTATTTGAACTACTTTTATATATGACTGTCCAACATAGAACTTTGCTGATATACTAGATCTGTGGACAATTTTGACGATCAATCTTTGCAGGCTTTTAGATGTAAGTAGCAACTAGGAAATAACAATGTATACGAGCAACAGAGCAAGTCATGTTTGATTTTCCATTCATTCATCGACTATGCTATATAGCTTCGAAGAAACAATGGAATCAAACTTACCCAAGTACACAAACAACAGAACAGAAGCATTCATATTTCATATTTCATATTTCGTACTGATTGCGTGAAACTACCATAACTTCCAGTCTTAGGCACAATATGCACAAAACATATGTATACAAAATAATAAAAATACTACGTAGCAAAATTCAGCTTCTAATTCTTAACATCATCACTACTATCATTCTGCTTCTAATTCTTAACATCATCACCACTATCCTTCTCTACAAGAACACCGATCTTTTCATACCTGAAACCCTTAGATTCCACATCGGACGGGGATTGATCACCAGGGGAAACTGTGTGTTTGTTAGCTGCAACGACGGCCCACAAGAAGAGAACCGCGAACGCCATCAAAGCCCCACACACCGTCGCGAAAATCAAACCTCCGATCACCGCCAACGGGGATAAACGCCATTTGTGATCATCATTCGATTGTTGCTTATAGCCTCTCGGATCGGCGGGAAGAGAATGAATCGAATTGGGGGTGGGGGAATTTTCCAACCTAAAATTCCAAGAATAAAGGGTGGTAACCCCCGAGGAACTAAGCAACGGCGGCGACGAGGTTATACCGACCAACACGTCTTTGCCTCCAAAAACCGACGACAAATCCTTAGGGTAAGCGACCACCGGATTCTGCGGCCTCGGGTCTCCGAATTTAGCGGACCTAACTTCCAATTTCATCGAGCTCGCGTTGTAATCGATCCAAGATTTTAACTTTTCCCCATTCCTGACCTCCAAACCAGTGACCATAGGGCTAACGTAGGTGACGAAGTATCCGTTCACTGGAAACCCAAGTGTACCCGACAGATCCGGCCCGGAATCGGCCGGAATCAAGACGAGCTCCAGCCAATCGACGTCGTCGCCGCTGATCAAGGTCGAGAAGGAGAATTCCATTGAGAACGACGTCCCATTTCCGGGGCGGTTGGGGTCTTGAAGGCTGAAGGGCATGCGGCGAAGAAGAAGCCCCCAGCTCGGGGACGATGGCTGCGTGAGCGTCACGCGCGCGCTGCCATCGCCGTCGCCGTCTACGAGCTTGGCGTCGCCATAGAGGGCGATCTCGGAGTCGAAATTGGGGATTATTGTCGCCGATTGGAGCGCGGAATTAGGAATTAGGGTCAGGATTAGGGTTAGGGAAAAGAAGAAGAACAATGTTGAATTGGGAAAAACTGCCATTACTCAGCAGAGAAACCTGAGTCTTCGCTTGTTTTCTGCAACCAATGGATTATTTTCTCAAGTGGGTAAATTTTCTTTAGATTTCACAGTGAAAGCCAAGAACGTTTATTTTATCCTTGTCTCACAATTCCTTCTGTGATTCTTGTGTTTTTACTTTTTTTTGTATGTAGCAGTGGAAACGCGGTTTTACCCTGCGTTTTAACTTTTAAGGCTTAGTTTAGTATGTTAGGTAGAGCTTAATTTTAATTTTTTATATTATAAAATTTTTATATATTATAATGAAATGTAAAAATTTATTATAGTGTAAAGCTTTTATATGTTATAATGTTTAAGTTTTAATTTTGTTTCAAAGCACACTATTAAACGTACAAAGAAAAAAGATAAGCTAACAAGAATTAATAAAGTGCTTGAAAAATGAGTTAGAATGAAAGTTAAAACTGAACGTACTTTAGTACACTTTTATTTTATAAATAGCATATGAAAATTTTACATATTTTTTAAATGAAATTAAAGAATTAGAACTGAATTTGTTAAACATCATATAAGTTTACCTAGAGGCACTAAGATTAAAAAAAAAAAATTCAAAAAATGAATGATGAGAAAAAATTTTGGAGCAGTAACATTGACATAGGTTAAAAAACATCTCATGTAATAATTATCTTAATTTATTTAAATCACTTTTATATTTAGAATTTTTTTTAATCTTTTGATTTTGATTTTAAAGAGACTTGTAGTCTTCAACAAATTATCCGATTTTGATAGTCTTAAAAAAAAAAAAAAAAACAAAGGCATAAAAACAAAAAAACTATCCTTGTAGTAATATTAAGATAATTGTAGGAGATCTGTATATATAAATATCTTCATTGGGAGTTTCAAATTTATTTGTAATTATTTTTATATTAAAAATATCCTATTTTTTCCCAAAAAAATCCCTTGATTTTTGGAGATTTGATAGTCTTTATTTAACTCTATTTTGCATTTACAATTTCCATTGATAGTGTTTCTTATTAATAACATTTTCTTTTCAGTGAATCAGTGCATATTATAAAACCACGTTAAATGAAGTATTTCTTCCTTAATTGTTAATTTATTTCATTCATGGTAATGTATAAAGTTTAAAACAAATCGATAAGCGTAAATTTTTGTGTAAGGGATGTGTTAGGATGGAAGGAAATTTGCATATAATAAGTCTCAACCTCATACCAAACAATCTTTGATAATGGCAAATAAACTTAGAAGATTGGTTAAAAGTAAATGCTAA
Organism: Artocarpus heterophyllus; assembly: GCA_025403435.1. Classification (NCBI taxonomy): domain Eukaryota; kingdom Viridiplantae; phylum Streptophyta; class Magnoliopsida; order Rosales; family Moraceae; genus Artocarpus; species Artocarpus heterophyllus. The sequence continues at coordinate 9,462,424 of CM046353.1, forward strand.
GAGGGTGACATTGAAATTTGAATTATTTCAGTTTCTACTTGCAGGCTTGAGAGATAGGAAACAAGGAACTCAGAGAATGTTTGTGAAAATACAGAAAGTGAAAGAGTTTGAGAAACGAGGAGCTCAGATAATGACTTTGAGTGCTTATTAACTTCATTATTAATACTGTGATTTACAAGAGAGTATTGTTGTGTAGTACACGTCAATGATTAGTTACATATGTAACCATCATCTAACTAAGACCCTGAATTTTTCAGGATCTTAGTAGTTTGCACCAATAACGATATAAAACTCTCACATGTTATAGTATAAAACAACGAGTGAGTTATAGTGTAAAACTCTCACGTGCTATAGTGTTTCGAACCGGTCAGTTTAAACCGATGCTCCAAACATCACATTAAATCAGTGACAAAAGTTACACCAACCAGCTGAGCTAAGAACTACTCTTTAACAATGAGAATTCCAATTGTAACAAGATAAAGTTCACACGCGTCTTTTTTTTTTTTTTTCCTTTGATGATTTCTGAAGTTTTAGCTTCTGATCAGTGAAATATTTTTAAAGTTTTCTTTTACAATTATGTCCAGTAGTTGATTGATCAAAGAATCAATCCGAGAAGCTGAGATTGTGGCATCATATAACCATCTTATGCCCGGCACACTGACACAATGACTCGGAATTCTCTTCCGTTAGCTTTCCTTAAATTTTAGCAAGTCAATTTATGTTAGCGAATCCGAATGTCTGGTGTTTCTACTCTGCCAATGATGAATACCAGATGTAAACTACAGCCAGGTCTCCAAGGGAACCTCCTTTTTGTTTGTAAAACTAATTAATATAAATCCAAACTTTATTTGTTTCATAAGTAGAATATCTACCATACCTCTAGGCTCTAGATTTTAGTCTCTTTTTCTTCACTTGCCAATACCTACTATCTTCAGATTATGGATAGTTTTGCTCCCCAGGTTTTCCTAGGTAAACGTAAAGCTATGAAACAGCATGGTATGATGATAAAATTTCGCTGTAATTATCTCAAATAGTTGGCTGTTTTATCTCAAATTTGATCATTAATAGAGCTAACTAACCCCAACTAGAAATAGCCTTAGGATGGAGATTCAAGACAAAATGAACCACTTCGCACTTTGTAACATCTTCCTCACCTTTTTTTTTTTTTTTTACATATATTTTTACCTAGACTTAATAGCTTGCTTGGCCTTAATTGGTTCTAACCAATTTTTCAGTTAGGAACACTGTAAAACTCTCACATGTTATAGTAAAAGCAAAAAAGTTGTTATAATGTAAAGCTCTTATATGCTATAGTGTTTATGGTTCTAACCAATGGTCCGAACCACCGAGTCAAATGCTAGATTGCACTACAAAATGCACCTAGGAAATGTGTCTTAAAAGTGGCTCCTGAAAATACAAGACTTGATTTGAAAGAGCAAAACATAGTTTAGACCACAATCTTTATACAGTACAAGTAGTCTATAATTCTCCAAAAACAACATAATGTCGATCCCACCTCTGACCACCATTTAGAACACAGGATCATTCATATAGAATCATTGAGAATATTGCTTCTCCAATAAGAATTTTTCAATGAAAACTGACAGTAACTTAGAAAGAGAGGAACTGAAAAGATTAGACTATTGTGATAAATATCCAAACACAAATCAGGAAATTTACAATCTGATTGATCACACAAAAATGAGAATTATGAACAGCTTTAGTAATTTATATATATTTGTTTTACTTAAAACTACAAAAAGCTAGTTTAAATTATTTTTCATTACAATGTTTTCTCTTACAATATTTGAATTACCACAATGTTTTAAATTCAAACTATTGTTTAGAACTACATTCTTAGATGAGATGTCAGAACCAACTAGAAACCTCAAGAACGTGGCTTTTATGTAATTACATGTATAATGATGCTGATTGGTGTCTTGTTAGACAAACATAATATTTTTCTCTTTACATAGGAAGTCAAATATGGATTATGCAGAAAACTTGATTTAGATTATGTTTCAACATAGGAAAGAAAATTAGCAGACCATAGAATTTTCTTTATCTCCTGATTGGATACACCAACAAACGTGGAAAACATCATGAATTTTGTGGATTCCTGCTAGACCAACTCCCCAACATTTAGGTTCGCCTACTGCCCTGTGTTTGATTGTGAGAAATATAAATTGTTTTTAAGGTCAACAAACCATAATTATAGATCGTAGTCAAAGATATTGCGGAAGATCTCAATTTTATTTTGTTAAAGTTTAATTTTTGGTAGCCATTTTAATTTTCATTTCTTCATTACTACATGGCAAATCCAACCACGTTAATGACTTCATAATTTTCAATTTAAGTAATTTGTTCCTTCAAAGAAAAAAAAAAGAAAAGAAAAGAAAAGAAAAAGAAAGTAATCTAAGAACATCTTCAAAGCAATGACTGTGCTAATATTATGCAAATGATAATAACACCCATGTGTTTATAAAATCTGACTCAAACACCCATGAAGCAGTTAAATTTAGAAAATATCAAGATTACCCTTCTCAATTTATATCAAATATTATTTTAGATATGAATTCACTACAAACTAAAATAAAAAATTTAAAATGTCCAATAAAAAATTTATGATTAAGTTAATGTGTTGAATTGTATTTAATAAAGATTGGGAAGGGTAACCTTGTCATTCAAAAAATTGATTGCTTAAGGAGTTTTTGGAGTATGATTTCATAAATACAAGAGGTGTTTTAGGTATTCGCATGATAAGAGTAATCTAAATGGTATTTAGGCAAAACAAGATAAGTGTTTTGGGCATTAGAAAAATATTATATCTACTTTTTATCATATTAATTAATTTTTGAAACTTGTAAAACTCAACTCTTACTTTTAAATTATTTATTTGCATTATGATTAAGCCAAAACAAAAAAAAAAAAATCAATACATCAGTTAATAGTAATGAAATGTCAAATTCAACACCAAGAATATGATATGTCAATTAAAAAAACAACTACATTAAAGTGTGACTTTCTTATAATTCAAATAAAAAAAAATAAAAGTTGTATTTAAGAAAAACTCATAGGTACTTTTTGCATTTTCTCTTAAAAGTTACATATTTGTTTTGAAGCCACAAATGAAATAGGACTCAGGTTGAAGGAACGTTGGTGATGGTATGCATACGGGGGACGTAAGGTTTATGGGCGGAGAGTATTACGAACTGGAGAGCTTTAGGTTGAGAAGAGAAAAGATTATGAGGGAAATGAAGATGGTATGGTGGTAAAAACAGTGGCGGATTTAAGGGGGCCGAGTGGGCTGCTTTTTAAAAATAAAAATTTGACCCCTAAGAATTTATATCTTTTTTCTTTTGCCCCCACCGAGATTTAATATTCTCATATATGCCCTTACTAACTTTTATTGTTTTCATTTGTTCCTATAATTCTATTATAATCAACTTTACTCATTTTACTCATGAGTTATCGCAATATGTTTTATGCCACTCTATAATTTGGACTACATTTTTATACCTCCACATTTAAAAATATGTTAAATCATTATCTTTTTATCTTATTTACGGAGTTCAAACATGTTTTGTAATTAAATTGATAGTTGATGTTAGACAGAGGAAAGCTAAAAAATGGAACATAATTGATACGATCCCCGCCAAGAACTGACACGACCCTAACCAAAATTGGTTTCCAAGATCAAATTCCTAACCGATTTTGGATGGAACCGCGACCCGATGCCTAACAAGAAGCACGAACCTTGGTATGCGAGGACGCCACAATCAGCTATGGATGGACTGATTGATAAGTCTTGGTGTGTAAAGACGCCACAATCAGCTATGGATGGACTGATTGATAAGTCTATGAACCCCACGGAATTTTCCGATAAGTTCGATTAGTTCGTTTAGGAACCAAAGAGAATTAAACCTCAAATGTGTGTTAATACTTGTCTTCAATTGATTGAAATTCGTTATAATATATAGGGGTTCCTATGTGAATTTTCAGCTCCTAATTTCCTATGGAATTTCGGGCAAATCAATTACCAAATCACCTAATCTAAAGCAAATAAGGTAAGTTTCCTTAATGGCTTAAAAGCTTTACAATAATAGAAATAAACAAACGAAAAAAAGGAAACTAGACATTAAAAGGTCATAAGCTGATTCTTCTCGCCATGTGTCGCCTCAAAACGGGAAAGTAACTGAAATGAAAATTACTCGATCCCTTCTAGAGCTTGAATCACGCATTTGTTGGTCTGGTTGTTACATGCAATTCCCTCAATGGGCCTCCATGCAATGGCTTGAGCCCAAGTTGCTTGAATCAGCCCAATAAGCGTTTCTTTAAACTTCTTCGCACGAGCTCTCGTAACCGGACCAATGGAAACTTGAATTGGATCTGAATATGTCTCCCACGTGCTCTTGCTTGTGCTAACGATGTCCTCATCATTCCCCTCCTCTTGAGAAGGATTTGTCCTCAAATCGTCGCCTGTATCAAAAGGACTTAAATCAGAAACATTAAAGGAGGCACTTACACCATACTCACCTGGCAAGTCTAGCTTGTATGCATTATCATTGATCCTTTCAAGGATTTGGAAAGGACCGTCCCCTCTAGGCAACAGCTTGGATTTCCTTTGTTCCAGAAATCGTTCCTTGCGTAAGTGCAACCACACCCAATCGCTAGGCTTGAAGACGAGCTTGCGACACCCTTTGTTGGCTTGTTCAGCATATTGTTTAGTCCTTCACTCGATGTTGAGTCTTGCCTTCTTGTGTATCTGCTTAACAAGGTCAGCTTTTCTTTTTCCATCTAAATTCACATGCTCAGACAAAGGTAATGGCATTAAATCCAAAGGAGTTAAAGAATTAAAACCATAAACAATTTCAAACGGTGAAAATTGAGTAGCAGAATGAACAGATCGATTATAAGCAAACTCAACATGTGGTAAACACTCCTCCCATGTTTTGATGTTCTTTTTAATGACAGCCCGCAACAAAGTAGACAAGGTTCTATTCATAACTTCTATTTGACCATCGGTTTGTGGGTGACAAGTAGTTGAAAACAATAGTTTAGTCCCTAACTTAGCCCACAAAGTCTTCCAAAAGTAGCTTAAGAACTTGGTGTCCCTATCAGAAACAATTGTCCTAGGCATACCATGAAGTCTCACAATTTCCCTAAAGAACAAATCAGCAATATTGGAAGCATCATCTGTCTTGTGGCATGGAATAAAATGGGCCATCTTGGAAAACCTATCCACAACCACAAATATCGAGTCTCTTCCCCATTTAGACCTAGGCAATCCTAATACAAAATCCATTGAAATATCAATCCAGGGTTCACTAGGTATTGGTAAAGGGGTGTACAAACCATGGGGCTGCACTCTTGATTTAGCCTGCCTACAAGTTACACATCTACCACAAAGCCTCTCAACATGTCAGTTCATATGTGGCCAATAGAAGTGTTCCTGCAACATAGCCAAAGTGTTCAATACTCTAAAATGTCCCATCAATCCTCCCCCATGGGATTCTCTCACTAGCAAATCTCTTAATGAACAATTAGGCACACATAATTTATTCTCCCAAAACAAGTATCCCTAAAGTACTTACCACTAGCAAATCTCTCACAAGCTTGATACTCAGTACTAAAGTCACGGTCATCAGTATTTAACTCTTTAATGTGTTCAAAACCCAGTAGTTTAGCATTAAGAGTTGAGATTAAGACATACCTGCGAGAAAGTGCATCGGCAACGACGTTTTCCTTACCTTGCTTGTAGCGAATGACATACGGAAACGTCTCTATGAATTCTACCCAACGAGCATGCCTCTTGTTCAGCTTGTGCTGGCCCTTCAAGTGTTTCAGGGACTCATGATCGGTGTGAATCACGAACTCCTTAGGCTATAGGTAGTGCTGCCACGTCTCTAATGCCTGAACCAATGCATACATCTCTTTATCATAAGTTGGGTAATTAAGAGTTGTCCCATTCAGCTTCTCACTGAAATATGCTACTGGTCTCCCTTCCTGCATTAAAACATCACCAATTCCAACACCTGAAGCATCACATTCAATCTCAAAAGTTTTGGAAAAATTAGGTAAAGATAACAATGGAGCATTTGTCAACTTCTCCTTGAGTAGCTGAGATGCCTTTTCTTGCTCTTCTCCCCATCTAAACCCAACGTTCTTCTTGATCACTTCAGTCAGCGGTGCGGCTATAGTACTGAAATCTTTCACAAACCGTCGGTAGAAACTAGCAAGTCCATGAAAACTTCGTACGTTTCCCACACTAGTTGGACTCGGCCACTCCTGGATGGCTCGCACCTTTTCTTCATCAACCTGTATACCTTGAGCACTAACAACAAAACCAAGAAACATAAGCTTATCTGTGCAAAAGATACACTTCTTGAGGTTAGCATACAACTTTTCCTTCCGTAAAACATCTAAAACAAGTTTCAAATGTTCAATATGATCATCCAAATTGCTGCAATAGATAAGGATATCATCAAAATAAACAACAACAAATTTCCCAATAAAAGCTCGCAAAACATGGTTCATTAAACGCATAAATGTGCTAAGCGCATTGGTTAAACTGAAAGGCATTACGAACCACTCATACAAGCCTTGTTTTGTTTTGAAAGCCGTCTTCCACTCGTCTCCCTTTTTCATGCTAATTTGATGATATCCACTCTTCAGATCAATTTTAGAAAACACACAAGCACCATGCAATTCATCTAACATGTCATCCAAGCGAGGAATGGGATGTCGATACTTTACCATGATGTTGTTGATGGCTCGACAATCAATGCACATCCTCCAAGTCCCATCTTTCTTAGGCACAAGTAAAACTGGTACGGCGCACGGGCTCATGCTTTCTCTCATGTGTCCCTTCTCTATCAACTCACTTACCTGCCATTGGAGTTCCTTTGTCTCCTCGGGATTACTCCTATAGGCTAGTCGGTTTGGGATTGTAGCTCCAGGTATGAAGTCGATTTGATGTTCAATCCTGCGGATTGGAGGTAAACCTTGCGGTGTTTCCTCGGGAAAGATATCCTCATATTCCTGCAAAAGAGAAACAACAGAACTATGCAAGGTGGAATCAAGATCGTTAGTGTTTAATAACGCCTCCTTGTACATGAGTAAAATCATCGGCTGATTAGAAAACAAAGCTCTTCTCACATCACTCTTTCTTGCATAAAAGTTTGTTTTTCTCTCTATTTTTACCTCATTGGCCAAATCTTCTTTTGTATTGGCTCTCTCAATGTTCTCTCCTTTTCTCTCCTTTTTCTCAGCCATCTCTTCCTTTTTTCTCTCACTGGCCAAACTCTCTCTCTGCACTCCCATTCTTGATTTTTCTCCGCTCTTTATTTTTTTATCACTTTCTCTCTGTAAGCTCACTTGGTCTTCATAGACCTGTTTTGGTGTTAACGGAACAAGAGTGATCGTTTTTTGTTTGTGAACAAATGAGTACTTGTTGGTGAAACCATCATGCTTAACTCGCCGATCAAATTGCCATGGTCTGCCTAATAACAAGTGCCCAGCTTGCATCGGAACCACATCGCACAAAACTTCATCTTCATATCTTCCAATGCGAAAAGAAACTAACACTTGCTTATGCACCTTTACCTCACCAGTATCATTTAACCATTGCAATTTATATGGTCGAGGATGCTTAATTGTTGGCAGCCCTAACTTCTCTACCATGGTTGTGCTAGCAACATTAGTACAACTCCCACCATCAATAATCACACTACATACCTTGTTTTGGACATGGCACCTAGTGTGGAAGATGTTTTCCCGTTGCACCTCTTCATCTTCTTCTTTGGCTTGCACACTTAAAGCTCTCCTTGTGACCAACAATTCTCCTTGGACAGTGCACTCCTCATCGTCGGCATCCTCTAATGAAGGCATAGAATCATTGTCCGAATCCTCCTCGGTTTCAATCTCTCCATTGTCCCGCATCACCATAACTCGTTTGTTCGGACATTGGCTTGCTATGTGACCCCTGCCTTGACATTTAAAACATTTAATATCACGATTCCGAGTAGTGGAAGAATCAGATTTACCTTGATTCCCATGGCTGGCCACCTCTTGTTTTTGTTCGGTCTTTGGCTTGGTGTTGGGTTGCTTCTCATCCTTCTTCCATTGGTTCATTTTCCAAGAGTATGTACTCGGGTTTTGGCTAGGACGTGTGTCACTGCCCCTCCTCATAAGTTGATTCTCAATTTTAATAGCCATGTGCACCATGTCCTCCAACTCCACATAATGTTGTAACTCAACGGCATTGTGAATATCTCGGTTCAAACCCGCCAAAAACCTTGCCATTGTAGCCTCCCGATCCTCTTCTATATTGGCCCGAATCATCATAACCTCCATCTCCTTATAGTACTCCTCTACACTCCGGTTGCCCTGCTTAAGGTTTTGTAGTTTGTTGTACAACTCCCAGTAGTAGTAAGTTGGTACAAATCGCTTCCTCATTACAGTCTTCATCTCATCCCATGAGTCAATAGGTCGCTCTCTATTTCGTCTCCTGTTTATAACAAGCTGATCCCACCAAGTAATAGCATAATCAAAAAATTCAATTACAGCCAGTTTTACCTTCTTCGCCTCAGAATAGTAGTGGCAGTCAAAGATGAACTCCATTTTCTTCTCCCATTCTAGGTACGCTTCTGGATTGGATTTGCCTTGAAATAATGGTATCTTTATTTTTATGCCTCTCAAACTATCATCTTCCAGGTTCCTAACTCCTCTATCCCGTCCAAATCTTCGGTGACTACCCGCTGAATCTTCTCCTTCGTCAAACTCTTCCCCATCAATCCTATAGTAGTCATCAACCTCTCCTCTAACCGGAACCCTTTCTCGCCTAGGCGCATGAGGAACATGTTGTGGCTGCTCCACACGTGCGTTTTCTATCCGGTCTATCCTCTTATGAAGCTGTCCTAACTCTCCCCTCAATAATCGCCTCATCTCCCCCATCATCGCTTCCATAAGAAGTTTTGGGTCTGCTGCACCCGAGGTACCCTCAATAGTGTTCTTGTTGTTGTTTGACATTTTCCAAAGGACCTTACCACACTCCCTTACGTGTTTCACTCGTGAAATGGTTCACTCAATTTCACTCATGTTTACACTCAATACTTTCGGCTTTTGTCCACTCTAATGCTCTCGCCTCTATGCCTTTTTCCACTCGTTAATTCTCACTCAGTTCCTATAAAACTAGTCAAATCAATATCAAAATTTCCTTGACAATTCACAAATAGATTATCAAAGAGACAAGACTATAACAGGAACAAAGAATTTAGGCTTTCATAATCACACCCAAAAGGAATGAAATTTGACGAAAAATTTTTGGTCTGTATAGGGAATTCAATTTTGGATTCCTTAAATGATGAATAACAAGAATCTGAAAAAAAAAAAATTAAGGAAGGTTTCCAGACCTTTTTTTTTTTTTTTTTTTTTTCGGATCCTCTTGTTTTTCTTCTTTTTCCCTTTTATTTTTTCTCTTTTTTTTTTTCTTTTCTTTTCTTTTCGGATCTTTTTTTTTTTTAACCGACTTTGATAATGGAAATCAAAACTCACGAATAACTGAAACAAACATAAACTAAGAGAACGGATAAGCAAAACCTGATTAGAACCTCGCTCTGATTACCAAATGATACGATCCCCGCCAAGAACTGACGCGACCATAACCAAAATTGGTTTCCAAGATCAAATTCCTAACCGGTTTTGGATGGAACCGCGACCCGATGCCTAACAAGAAGCACGAACCTTGGTATGCGAGGACGCCACAATCAGCTATGGATGGACTGATTGATAAGTCTTGGTGTGTGAAGATGCCACAATCAGCTATGGATGGACTGATTGATAAGTCTATGAATGCCACAGAATTTTTCGATAAGTTCGATTAGTTCGTTTATGAACCAAAGAGAATTAAACCTCAAATGTGTGTTAATACTTGTCTTCAATTGATTGAAATTCGTTACAATATATAGGGGTTCCTATGAGAATTTTCAGCTCCTAATTTCCCATGGAATTTCAGGCAAATCAATTACCAAATCACCTAATCTAAAGCAAATAAGGTAAGTTTCCTTAATGGCTTAAAAGCTTTACAATAATAGAAATAAACAAACGAAAAAAAGGAAACTAGACATTAAAAGGTCATAAGCTGATTCTTCTCGCCATATGTCGCCTCAAAACGGGAAAGTAACTGAAATGGAAATTACTCGATCCCTTCTAGAGCTTGAATCACGCATTTGTTGGTCTGGTTGTCGCATGCAATTCCCTCAATGGGCCTCCATGCAATGGCTTGAGCCCAAGTTGCTTGAATCAGCCCAATAAGCGTTTCTTTGAACTTCTTCGCACGAGCTCTCGTAACCGGACCAATGGGAACTTGAATTGGATCTGGATATGTCTCCCACGTGCTCTTGCTTGTGCTAACGATGTCCTCATCAATAATTTTGTAATATGTGACACAATTTACAATATAAGGTATGATTTTGTTATGGGGAACTTTTGTAGTAGAAAATGCCATTGTCACTACTTGTAGGAATTGAGATTAAGTTTTCAATGGTCTCATGAAAGTACGTATGAGTGGTTATGTACTCTTGCACTCCTCTATTTTAACCACTCGCATATCATAACAGCTAAAACAATAGTTACTACCTGCAGTGAAAAAAGACAATTTCTACTGTAAAAATTCCTTTTTTTGTCTTCAAAATGCCTGAAAAAACTTTGACAGAGCAACCTTATCAAGAGTGCATGCTTCTAAATATTAGATCTAATTAAAATCATATAAAAAATATGCAAAATAAATTTTTTATTTTTTGGTAATTATTTTACTTTTCAAGACAAAACCCTATAGAGTATGTTTTCATTCCTTAAAATTCTCAATATATATCTTGTAGTTCTTCAAAAATATTATAACACATTTTTTTATATATATATTTTAAAAAATATTAGTATACACACTGAACTAAAGGGCTGGCTCCACCATGGGTAAAAATGACTCTTTAGAGCTCACTCTTAAAGTGGAAGTAACCTTGTTTGTTGTGAAAACTCCGCTCCTTGGATACGTACTATCTGGCATACCTACATCACGTGTCTGAAATATCAATACCACACCCCATTCCTTTCCTAGCTTCAAGTTCTTGGTGACTCTCTTCTGGGGCTCAAGTAATCCGAAAATGGAGTGGAATGTAGACAAAGGAACATGGTAACAGTTGATCACATGTTTTCCCAAAGATTAAAATGCTCAAAAGAGGAATTTAACTAATTACTATCAACTACAAGTTTGTCTCTATGCAGTTGTCTTACTTTTGAAATAGTTTGAATTTTGGGCAAGGAACGGCGAAAATGGAGACAGAAATTGTGTTTTTTTAGATATAATTTTAATGAAACATGTATGAAATTTTTGTATGATACATAAATCCAGTTGGATTGTTCATATATATTGTGAACATTACAATGGGACATGCATTGAACCTAAAATCATTTTCGAGGAGAATGAATAAGTAACTTTACTATTCTGTCAGACAATAAGTGAACAAACGTCAAAAAAAGAAAAGATAAATTTTATTTTTGGTCAAAAACTTCAGTCAGTTTGTCACTTTACCTCTCAAACTTTGAAAACCAACATACACACCTTTTAACTTTAAAACGTTAGCAAAAATGCTGGTTTTTCTGACATTCCGTCCATAAAGTTTTATTTTTGGCCCTTGAACTTTAGTAACTATGTCATCTTGCTCTCTTAAACTTCAAAAACTGACATTTTTATGCCTAAACTTTTTTTTTAATTTCTTTTCTAGTCAATAATTTTTCATATAAGTCAAAACTCAAATTGCTCACCTAAATAGATGTTTTTTTGTGTTGTTTAACGCCTATTTTTGTTAAAAATATTTTATATAGGCCTATACATATACACACATGCTTGAAATTTATATATATTATACATGGATATATATTTTGCTTGCATATTCTTTTAATTTTTTGCTTGCAATCCATTTTTCTTTTCTTTCATTTAATAAGCATTGAAATTCAAAAAAAAAATGACACAACCTTTCAAAAAAATGACACAACATTAAAAAAAGGTGAGTTATAATTGTTGACTTGGTTTACAATTTAAGACTCTTAGGTGAGCAATTTGACTTTTAACTTGTATGAAGAATTGTTAACTAAAAAAATAAAATAAGCTGAGAGTATAAAACTACCAGTTTTTCAAGTTTAAAGGGCAAGATGACATATATATTAAAATTCTAGAGGCAAAAGTAAAACTTTAGGAATAAAATATCACAAAAAGGGGTATTTTTGCTAACATTTTAAATTTTGAGGTGTATTTTTATTAACTTTTTAAAGTTCGAAAGGTGTACATGTCAGTTTTTAAAGTTCAAAGATAAAATAACAAACTAACTAAAATTCAAGAGGTAAAAATAATTTTTATCCAAAAAAAGTTTTTAAAGTTCAAAAGGTATACATGTTAGTTTTTAAAGTTCAAAGATAAAATGACAAACTAACTAAAATTCAAGAGTTAAAAATAATTTTTATCCAAAAAAATCATAGAAGGAATTATGAAAGGCTCCTGGGTGGAAAAAAAAAAAAAAAAAAAAACCTGCAAGGCTCGTTTAGCAATTTGTACGGTCATGTGAGAGGGTTGGTGTTATGCGTGTGATGATTCTTCTTTTGCCAAACAAGGCTACGTACATCTTATTATACGAGACACTTGTCATATCCCAGGAAAGTCATGGAATCATCATTTTTCACTGAGAGAGAGTTAAAAAACGGAAGGTACATAAAAGAGTGAAGTTCATCATCAGCGGTAAATGAGATGAATTGGGAAAAGAAGTTTTAAAAAAAAAGAAAGAAAAACAGAATAAAATAACGGAAACGGGCATTTAGTTAATTACATCGAGACATGCCTACCAATTTAATGAAGGATATTAAATTATAATAATAGTTAAAGTTGAGAACAATTCAATCAGTTGGTCAATTTAAGGAGGTGGGTAAAGTAGTTTCGATAATAAAATATGTTTAATCCAATTTCTTTCTTAATTTTGTTATCCAAGAGTTGATCACATGATTACTTTAACATTTTTCTATCCATGAGTGTTGTTATCTTGAATCTTCTGGACTAACTTAATCATTGAAGACTCACCAAAAAGTTAGGCCCGTTGCATAACTTAAGGTGATATTTGTGTTTGCCTAAAGGTGGTTTATACCATAAACTCAGTTATAAACAATGTAAAGCTCTTATATACTACATTAAAATAAAAAAAAATTACTACAGTGTAAAGCTCTCATATGCTATAGTAAAAACGTTCCCACCAATAATTTTTACCACTAGCCAAACACCCTAGATAATAGTTCCCACAAACTCACGTAGATAACTTGCAAACAATATTTCAATCAAGTCCCCCAGACAATGGGGCATAAAAGAAAAGGAAAAAATATATATAATCAAATTCTTCCAAGATCTCCATTTTCTTGGCAAAGGAATTGTAGTGTCACGAAGTGCGCAAACCAAAGAAAGAAGAACAAAGAAATTGGTAGGCTTTGAATTTATAGGCTGGGCGTCAAGTAAAGGGCCCCCCAAGGTTTAAAAAAATAAAGAAAAAAAAAGTGTGCTCAGCAACTTAGTTTTAACTTTTAGGGTGTTTAAAAAAACAGTTGGAATAAAAATGTTTATTTAAAAATTATAATATGTGAGAATTTTATACTGTAGTAATTTTTTTTATTTTTTTAACTATAGTTACTGAAAGCTTTACACTGTTTGTTGATTCCAACCAAGATGCTAAATAAACTTAGTTCCAACCGTTACAGTGTAAAACTTTAACATATTATAGTGTAAATTTTCACATGCTACAGTATTTTGATTTTAACTTTATTAGATATAATTACATTTTCAAACACACTAATAATAAAATAAAAATAAAAATAAAAATAAAAACCTTTAAATCCCCTGTGGATTGGAGAAATTTTTGATATTTGGGTATTGTTTTGGCAGTTTGTGCATCTTTCATAAGGCCTTGTGTAGTCCAAGAGGGGGACATTTGGACGGCATACGTCACCATTGAAAATTTGTACTCTGGTGTCCCCAAAATTCCTCTCTCTCAGATTTGGACCCCATGTTTAATATGTGTATGTCGATTCGATTTTATTAATTTCGTTGAAAGAATTAAGCTCTATTTTTCGTTTTTTAATGAGGAAAAAATGATCCACAGCTCATAACAAACATGTGAGATGTTCTTCTATGTAATTAATGATTTTTTTGCCTACTTTCTATATAGATTTAGGAAGCTTCTAAAAATCAAGGGGATTCTTTTTTGCTTTCGATATATTCAAAATAATATAAAGCCCCTCCTTGGTGAACTTTTGATTATAGGATACGCTACTGTACTATTCACTGAATATTTACCGTTTTACTTTTACTATTCAGTTTGAATGGTAATTGACACAACATCAATTAAAATTTGAGACATTCAAAAAAAAAATTGTGTACAATTTGAGGCTATTTTTCCTTTCATTTTTGGTAGAAGTCGAAATTATTACAACTAGTCATTTTTTTTGTTACAAGTAGTGATTGCATCATATTTAGAATTTCTAAATTAACCAAAAAAATTCAGCAGCTTCCTCATCATGCAAAACTAGCGGTAATAGCAAAAAATAGCAGGTGAAAAATTATAGAACCACAAGTTCATGAGTGTTAGCTCTAATTAATGATGTTGTATCATTAATTTGTGCATGAGAAGCTATATATACACCTCTAAAACAAGCATATATACAGCTTCTTGAATAATACTCCATGGATTCAAATTATTAGTCTAATTTTGATGTCCAATTAGTGTTTAACCAACTACATATAATGCTGCATTGTTTAAAAATTTTGATATTCTTTTATTGAATTTTTCACGCATGTCCATCAAATAATATGACAAAATATACTTTGAAATTATTTGAGACAGTAACATTAAACAAAATCATGACTCTACTGCATGATATACATGCCATATCAACACGTAAATATTTTCACAAGAAAGAAATATTTATATATAAATACGTACATATACATGCTTATACATATGCGTGCATGTGTGTTGATTGATTGATTGTTTAGTCTTGACATAAAAGAATTAATACATGGACTGGTTTCAGCTACATCAAATTCCGACACCCGAGGTCCTTAAAACATGAAATATATACACTTAAATCACGCACTGAAAAAGAACCAAAAGTACAAAAAAAAAAGAACCTTTTTAATGATGTCGTAAGTTTTTACATCTATATAAGTCCATTCTTATTATTATTATTTTTTTTTTTGTTTTTGAAAGAAGTGTAGTTCATGTATACCGGTGGTCCGGCGCTGAGTTATAATTTTGATTTGGTATCTGTAACGCTCAACTAAAGTGGTTTGTCAGATTGAGCCCTGCTACATTGAAAAGATGACTCAAAGGTGACAATTATTAAAGTGAGTGGGAAATACAGTGGCATATAATTTAGCATTTCAAGGCATATACATATACATATATATATCTATACACAAACATATATATCTTTTTTTTTTTTAATAATTGATCAAGGAAAAGAAAGTGCGAAAATGAGGAAGAGATTGTAGGATAGGGTTGAGGCCACGTGACAAAAGGGAGGATCCATGAATTCGAGGAGAGATTATATATTGCTTGAATGTTGGTGGTCATGTGCCCATACGAGGGCATTAACAAATCAAAGAGAGCCCTTTATTTCAAAAGCTTAGACCAAATGGTTAAACTTCTTTCTTTTTTAAGGCCTAATCAAGTGTATGATTCCTTTGCCCTTGGGACACTCAATGTGAGGGGCCAATGTCTTATATATATATATATATATATATATATATATATATATGAACATATCTTTCACTGCCTTGGATTCTGATCAAAAGTATATCAAAGCATGTGATTTTTGGAGTGTTGGGTCAGGGCCAACCATACAGATGTAGCCCTGCTCAATCATCTCTTAATCTAGGACCTTTCACCTCACATATTCTAGTCTAGTTAGAAAACAAATGAATTTTTGTCAGCAGAAATTTGGCCTAGCGATATATAGTAGACATCAAAATTTGTGTTTTTTTTTTGTGCCCGGTTTTTAGTTCTAGGTCATGGGAGATAAGAGGGTAACTTACGGTGGGGGCATAACATAAATAAAGTTACATTTGCATAATATATATATATATATAAAGTTACTTTTTTCCACCAAAAAAAAGGTGAAATCAAATGGTTGGAAGCTTGTAATCATAAAAAGCTTCTGAAGATAATGGGGAAAAAAATTGTCAACCACGCAATGTAAAAATTATTATCCTTTGCTAGCAACAAGCGTGCAGTTATTTGTAGTGTTTTATTCGCTTTGGGACACACTAATTAGCTTGGCTCCACTTTGTTATGAAGTATTAATTATCTTGATTTATGATTTATAACAGGATTAATAAATTATAAAATAGTTTAACCCCATATAAAAAAAATATTAATAGTGATAGAAAAGAAAGAAAAAAACCATGTCAGCACCAATAACACTGAGAATTTAAATTTTGTCTCCTATTTTTCATTTAGCATATGCAATATTCAATTAGTCAACGAAAGACTTGGGTCTGCAGTCAATTAAGATGCCATGGGAAGGAATATTTTTGTGTAAAAGGTGCAGAAGATCCTCTTATTTTTTTACCTTGCGTTACTTTTTTTGTCTTTTTTCTGCCTTGGTAAAAATAAAAAATAAAATACCACATTTCAAATTCAGCTCATATACATAAAACTTTTTATAATTGGTATTTTGCTAACAGCTTAGATGTTAAAATTTTATAGTTTTTAAGAGTGTATATATTTCTCTATATATGGTTTTGAAATAAGTCCGTAAACAACTTCACCTCTAATAGGAGACTAAAAGAGGAAAAAAAAACAAAAAAAAAAAAAAAGAAGAAGAAGAAAGAAAAGGTGTAAAATCAAAATGTTATGAAGTGATCGCAATGATCTATATATTGAAACATTTTCCTGACCTAATCTCCAAAATTAAACTTATAATTTTGGGTTAAAAATTTGAAATCCAAAAATATTATATAATCAGAAAAAGGAGATGAAGAAATTAAGTACTAATTATCGGAGGAAAAGAAAAAGAGAAAAGAAGAAGGAGAAGATCTTTAACATAAGATGCAAAATAGTAATCAAGATTCATGATAAAAGTTTCTTGTATTCAATCACTTGAGAGAAAAAAGAGACGTGGATTAATTTGAGAAAAAAAATCAAATAATCACAATTAAGAAAAATTAATCAATTCATGCAAGATAATCCACACATGAAAAATCCAAAGCAGAAAAAATATGAATAGTCGGTATAGTACTTGCAATACTGAGAATTCGGAATATTCAACAAGTTCATGACTTAAGTTGAATTAAATTGTCATAAACATGATCACTTACTGGTTTTTGAACGAAATTCAACTTCTTACACAAAACCGCGGCATTGTTAATTCTTCTTTTTCGCGCTCGCTTTTCGGCGAGAGAGTTTGATCCATGGCGATCAGTGGTACAGTTGATGATCAGAAGGATGATGAATGCATGAAGAAGAAGCTAATTCATGTATTCATGTATATATACACATGTTACATATTTATATATATGTGTAAGTGAAAGCAGAAAGTCGGATAATTCTCTTGTAAGCAAGCAAAGGAGGAATCCAAAGGGATAGCATGATCCCAAACTATGAGGGAGAGCGCGAGAGAGAGAAAGAGAGAGTTTTGGGATCAATGCGATCCCTTTGGATGCCTTCTCTGGTTGCAGTTTGTTGTGTTTGTGTGACACCGAACCACCCACCTTGGATCACCTGCTTTATTATTCAACCTCTCTCTCTCTCTCTCTCTTTCTCTTTCTCTCTCTATCTCTCTCTCTTTTGTGTAAAGGAAAGTGGTTTTAGAGGCCCTTCAAATATAAAAACACATTGAGTGTGTTTGTCGTGCCATTACAATGGCCAAATATTTTTTTTTCTTTTTTTTTCTTTTATTTTTTATTATTATTTTTTTTGGCTTGTGGTGTCCTGTTCTTATTATTGTTGTAAATCCTTGATATCATTATTGTTATTATTGGGTTTTGGTTTCTTTTGTTTTTGTTTTTGTTTTTTTCAAATTTATGTTTCTTTTGAAGATATTTATTTTTAGTTGTAGACCCCATTCCCCAACATACCAGACAGATGGTGAAGGTCTGTACCAGTAAGTGTACGTCAGCTATTCCTTATAAGAAATCACTAAACTTAAGGTATACTATATTTTTAAATTTCCCATTTTTTCCCTTTTTTTTTTTGATAAAAGTTTTGTGGCCCAAACCATGTTCCTCTCTCGCGCCAAATTCTTTCCTTTTTATTTTTCTTTTTTATTCTCTCTCTTATTTTAAACTATTTCTTACTTCTGATCTATATTTTGATTGATTATTATATGTACAAATAAACGTATGTATATATGTTTTTTTTTTTTTTTATGGCCAAAGTAGTAGTCAATGACCCTAAGTTATACAGAAGGGTGATTGAAAATTGTCCAAATCTGTCCTTTTGTGATCTTGTAAGAAACTTGGTGAAATTATTATATAGCATGTTCTGCATATATTAGAGTAACTCTCTGCCTAGTGGAGAATGAATTTATTTTGCGACGTCAATAAATTTTGAGATCAAATTTCAACGTCTCTCTCTCTCTCTCTCTCTCTCTCTCTCTCATTTTAGTAAGTAATCAAATAAATCACATCTTAATATGTCACCTTCAGAACAAGAAAAAAAAAGTTGTCACTAAGAGCTTTGCTTCTTCTTTTTTTTTCCTCAAGTTTAAAAACTATATGGAAATACCTTGATGAATGTCTGTTGCTTTAGCACAAAGAGAAGGAATTGAATTTACCTCATGCAACAATAATAAATGATCAAGTTGGATTTTTTATCAAACAGAAAAAAAAATTTGAGTCTACAAAATAGAGTGACTCTTTTGTTATCTATTATCTTAGGGTTTATAAACAATCTACACCATCAATTCTAAATGTGCTCAATATGTACCCTTTAAATTTTAATTCCATTTTAAATTTCTACTTTTTTTAAAAAAAAGACAACAAGCGCATGGCGAATTTACCTTCTTAGATTATGGATAAAACTCTAACTGAATATTAATAATTAGGTGCATTAATGTTTTAAAGAAAGAAAAAAATACTCGTAAAAATTGTATTCTCAAGCCTTTTGTTTGTTTTATTTTACAATTTCTTATTCATGACATGGGTTACAATTTTTACAATCTTTTTTTAAACATTACACCTAATTATAACGTTTTATTATAAATTTATTCAAAAGCTACATGTACATAATAAATTCACAAGATTGACGGTCAAATCTACTACTAATTATAGTTGCAAGCATAGACTAACAGTAAGATCATACCTAACTCCATTATAAGGTGTGGAGTCTGAATTCCTCTATCTTAAGTTAAAAAAAAAAAATTAAACGAATATATAACATATTAAAGAATTTAAATTCTACATTGAGTTTAAAATTCTTTATACAATTTTAAGCACATCCAAATATATTGAGTAATACGAAGTATATAGTACTAAATATGCCTTTTATCTTATACGAACAAATTGGTTGAGAAGTGAGGGCCATTAAGCTTCCTACTTTAATATATGAATGGGTGCACATGCAAGCGAAAGAGCACTGAGCAGGATATATATGTTATAGACACACACACACACACACACACACATATATATATATATATATATATATATGCTTGGCTGTTCCTTCTTATATATCCAAACAAATATTCTTATATACTTATAAATATCAGTAATAGCTTGTAGGTCTTGACAACAGTTGTTGTATCAAACAACCTATCTGGCTACTCACGCCCCCTAAATAGTATGCATCATTTTGACGTTTATTGTCAAAATTAAAAAAAAAAAGAGTATAATTCATTCTTAAGAACTTGCGTCTCTAACTGCACAATTTTAACCATAAATTACAGTATAAATCTCTCGCATTTTAAAAAATTTACTACAACATAAAATCTTCAAATGTTACAATAAACAAGACTTCAACCACATATAATCTGAACCCTTTTTCTAAACACTACAAAAAATATGCCCTTTTTATTTCCATAATTTGTTTAGCCAGCTCTTTGCAAGGCCAGGGGCAATATCAGAAAATAGAAGTTATTTTTACAAATATTTTGTCGACGTCACAGAAGTTGAAGAATAGGATATTGGAACTTCCATGATCGGTACGGTCATGATTAAATACATTTTTCTTTCCAACACACAAATAATCCGGATGCTACTATAAATACAACTTCATCATGATCATTGCCACAAAATTGTGACCTACCATATAGAAATTTATTTAAACTTGGTAAAAAGAAGATACACTGTATTTTCAGTGGCTGGCATTGATGGTCCGCACTATTCACTTGGTTGGAAAGATTTTTTGGTTTATACTTTGTGGACGAACATGCGGGTCCCCCAACTGTTATGTGCTTCAAAATTAACTTTCCCTCGCGTAAATGTTGAGGATTTCTAAAAGTAATCTATTAATAAATCTCTATTTTTTTATTGTTAAAAATTGTAAAAAAAAAATAATGATTTTAATTAAATCCATCGGTCAAAAATAAAACCATACTAATAAAGTCTCTCGTAAATATATTGAACATCACGAATGCTTCATGGGACTATGATATATTTTGCATACTCTTCCTCTCTTCGTTCTTTTTCACCGTATATTAATATCTTTTTTCCCCCTTTTTTTTTAGCTCAATCTTCTGTTTCTCTTGCCTAGGGTATAAGTATGGTTATAATAAAAGTTTTGAATTGAAAACTGTCCATAATACAAAAGAGTTTTATACTATTTTTTTTTTATTGTTATAGCCTTTTTTTATTATATGATGTGAAAAATTTATTCTATAACAGTTAAAGATTTTAATTAAAATTGATTTTATTAAACAGGCTTTGACCTTCAAGTCACAATGAAACTAGTTTAGCTGCTAAATTCCACGTAGCCCAAGGCTCAGAGAAAAGAGAAAGATAAATGTATATATTTCGTCAACAAAAGTTATGTACGTCCCTGATCTCCAGCCAGTTGTCCGTGGGTTAAATCTCAACCGTCCAACTCGTGGGTTAGATTTTGGAATTGACACCTCCAGATCATGATGGATGGTGCTAGATCTTGTCCACACTGCTGAAGCACGCGTGGACCACGGCGAAGGTACAGTTTTGAGTGGTGTTATATGGACCCCACCACCACAAATATATATATATATATATATAATTTTTTTTTTTTTTTTGATGAGAGAATATAACAAATCATTTTAGTGGGAGATTTTTTTTCCCCAAAAACTCCTAGTGTTTGGTTCAAATATTACATTTGTCCCATTACAAAAAAAAAAAGAAAAAAAATTCCGTATGCCTCTTCAAAATAGCATGTTCATTCCTTCTTTTTATATGGTCTAAAAATAACTGCCACATTTGACTAGTTAAATTTTTAAAATACTAAAACTACCCCTAATAACCAATAATAAAAAATACTCAAAATACCTGAGCTTAGCCAAAATATCATTTTTACCCTGTTATCATACAAATGCCTGAGGTATCATTCATAAAATCAATCATAATGTACCAACATTACAGTTCTCAATCTATATTAATACCATTTAAAACATTAATCAATTAAAATAAAATAAGTCTTAAAACTTAGAAAATTCACAAAATAATTAAAAGAAAAAGAATCGATAAAAAAAAAAAAAAAACTTTTGGCGAGCTTGTTTTCTTCATAATGTCTTTGTGGATTGCAGTTTCTGTGGGGGGTTCTTGTTGGATGGGTATGAAAACCTAATTTGCCCATTGTGGTGGAAAGAAAATAGACGATTGTTCTGTTTCCAAAGAAAAACTACCTACCTCCTCCTCCTCCTCCTCTCGACGACCATGTCATGTGGGGCTTCTTCTTATTGCGACAACCACCTCATGCGACGCCCTTAAATTCTGCCACCAGTTTAGCCAAAAAAAAAAAAGAAATGAAAAAACTCAATATATATATATATATATATTGTGCTTGGTCAAAATATCATTTTTACCCCTCTTATTATCGAAATGCTTAAAAAACTCCTTTTTCTTAAGGGTAAATAGTTTAAAGGTTTTTAAACTTTTGACATTATAACAATTTGATCCTTAAATTAATTTAATAGGCTAAAATAGTCTATAAACTTTTAACATTGTGACATTTTGATCATTGAATTAATTTAATAGGCTAAAAAAGTCCTTGAACTCTTAACATTATGACAATATAGTCTATGAATTAATTTCATAGGCTAAAATAGTGATGGTCGATACGACGGCACTGTGATAGCACAGTGCCTTAGCATAGCTAGTCAAGTGAGATAACTAATGAGGCAGCTACATGGTAGTTTTGTTGCAAAGAGGGTGAAATAAGAGGGTGATGCAAGGTCAATGCTATGGAGAGGAATACTGCAAGTGAAGGCCACCATGATATTTAGCTTTCAAATTTTAACAGTGACTAATAGATAGGATTGATTGTAAAAATTAATTTAGGAACTATTTTAGCTATTAAATTAATTAAAGGACCAAATTATCACAATGTTAAAAATTTAAAGACCTTTAGAGCTATTAACCATTTTATTAGATACAATGTTTATCTCTCATGTTTTTGAAAATGGACTAAAAGTAATCCCTCACTCCACATTTGTCTGGTCAAATTTTGATAAATATCAAAACTCAAGGGAAGACTACCCACAGACAAGGGTACCAAAACTACTCTTCATAATTTTTATTTTGCAAAAAATATTACTCAAATTACTCCGTACATTTATGCAATTTGTCCCCTCTTATTATACAAATACCTAAAACATCTCTCTCACACACACATAATATTTACTCTCACCCTCTGCTCACGCATGTATAATGCAATATGTGCGTATATGGTGGGGTATGGTTTGTGGTTGGCTTATTCTGTCCGATGTGATATGAAAGTAGGGTTTGTCACCTCTGAGGACATTTTTTTCCTTGGCATTTGCAGGACAAACATGTTATTTTCACCCAGGCTATGTTACCCATCCAGTGGAGCACAAGGACCTGAGTGAACCTGCCATTTGCTGCTTCCTTATAAATATATATGTTCTGAATCATCACATATATATATATATATATATATATATATATATAGATATATGTGTGTGTGTGTATTTTCCACGTATAATTTCACCTAGTGCCAACTTCCACTTTACAGTTTCTTTCTTTTGTTTGGATTCTCTATGATCTATCTTTCACTACATGGGATTTTGGGTTAGAATGTACTCCTCACAATTCGGTCGCTACCTACCTATCATGGCACTTAAAAACCTTTAAAGTTCCATATTGTACTGTTTTTCCGCTAACATTTTTTCATTGGTGTGTAAGTCTCTTGGTGAGCCAATAATGCCCACGTCTCTCTGTGACACAGGCCAGCGCGCAGTACTTTTCTTTCTCGACTCAGCTCTTTGTAGCTCTACTTTAAAATGAAACAAAAGTGGTAGTGACAACCCCTCTCAGCCTAAAGGATGCCTTCCAAATTTACGTGCGACTCATGACTTCATCACTTCAAATTCATAAAATCCTTCCAATTCATAATATAGAACCATATTGACGTGTTCACCGAGTAGGGTTTGCAGATTAGGAGTCAAATTGTAAATCAATCTAATAGTAATATCTGTTTGAAAATCGTTTGAACAGAAACTAATTAACTAAAATTGTTACCACCACCCAACCTGCATTAACCAAAAGTATCGAATTGGCGGGTTGGCTTTTTTTGGTCTCTACAGTCTAGGACTAGAATTTAGACCTTTAAATTTGAGACCTAACTTGAAGGTCTATTTTTACACTAATATCACAAATTTACACTAACATAAAATATAGATAGAGAATACCATTAAAAAAAAAAGACATACCATAATGAAAGTTTTACCATGCATAAAATAGTTCTAATAGAAGCCCTACAACCCAATCAATTTGACAATAAGCTAAATTAGAACGTTACAAAAGTGCAAAAACAACAATGTGTTTTTTAAGTGTAAAAGTGACGGGGTTTGAAATGGAACATGAGGCAGTACTTGGGAAAATCGAACCCGTACATATTGATTTATGTCGAGTTGATCAGTTTTTGCAGTTTGGGTAAAGAAACTAGGTGTTTGGTTAAGAGTGGTGTGAACCATAAACTCAGTTATGAACAGTATACAGCTCTTACATCCTACAGTAAAAAGAAAAAAAAAATTGCTATAGTGTAAAGCTCTCACATGCTACAGTAAAAACGGTTTCCACTAATGGTTCCCACCACTAGCCTTGACTAAGGGTGGTTTACACCACTAACTCAGTTTTGAACAATAAAAAGAAAAAAGTTGATGTAATGTAAAGCTCTCACGTGCTACAGTAAAAAAAAAAAAAGTTGTTATAGTGTAAAAAATAGTTTTAACCAATAGTTCTCACCACCATGCCAAACACCTCATAGGTTTTTAGAATTTGGTAACTGATCATCAATAAAAACACCTTCTTAATGGTGTCAAATTAAACAAAATATTAAATTCAGAGAGAAAAGAAAGGAGACATTTGAAAGGACACAAAAAAAGATTTAGCTAAGCTAGCTAGCTAAATTTCAAACCTGCATGTTATGTCATCGATCCACAAAGAGATAACTAAGTCACAAAAGAAAATGATTTAGGCTCGTGGAGTGTCTTTGTTTAGAGAATTCAAATTTGAAAATAACAAAAGCTTACATTACAACTTCCAAATATGTAAAATGGTCTCGTCTAGTCAAACCTAGCTACATAACACAACCTCCAAATATGTTTTCACATAATGTGACAAGAAGGGCTTTTTTTTTTTTTTTTTGAATTCCCTATATCTAGCTAAAACAAAAGGTTTTATATATATATATGCAACAATCAAATTAAAGGGATTGGCTGATTAATTTAAGATTTTGAAATTAAGGACGTATACGCTCGGGTGTTGTTTTTATCACTAGAGACACATGGGGTTTTGAATGTCACATGGTGAATTAGGAGGGGTCTTGGACGAAGGACAATTCAATTAGTGCTTTAGGGACACCCTCTTGATGCCCCCACAAGGGCCTCTACCCCTGTCCCAATTTGTTTGTCATCAAAGTCCGTTGCTATCAGTCTCGTTTGTGTGTAAGGAAGTGGGACACGCCGTATCTCTTAAGAAATTAGCTTACCAATATTTTGCGATCTCCCACAACATGCACATCAAATAGCCCATTTGGAAACATGGGTCCGAGCTAAAGTTTTAAACTAATAATAGGTCGAAAAATCCACCTTCTTTCTAGGCAAACTCCCCGAAGAATGCTTCTTAAGTGAATAAACCTTCTCCGGTGGATAATTCTAGAAGAATTTGAATCAAACAAATACACCGTAGCAATTTAAATTTTTGTAATAGAAATTATTGTAATAAAGTTAAATTGAACAAAAATTTTTTAATTCAAACCTATGTTCTCGAACAGGTTAATAATTTTTGTTGTGTTGAACCTTTATTTTTTTTGGGGCCCTATTTAGGATGTCTTTTTTGCTGGCTAAGCTATATATAACATAGCTATAGTAGTGCTAAATGAATTTGAAAAACTTTTATCGATGAAGTTGATTGATTATAGCTGTCAAAATTTAATCCTCCAATTTAGAATATTCTTGGCTTGGTCCTCTTTTATTATTTGATCCTGCATTCTCTCTGCTCAAATATATAAGTCGACCTGTGTTTTTCCTGTAGACTCAGTAGTGTTCTGCTTGGCTGGTCTGTAAAAGAAACTGATATCCCTCAGCAATATTACTAGCTGGAGATTTTCTTTACACTCCTTTGTAATTGTTTGTGCACGTGGCTTTGTTTTCCTTTAGTTTGAGCTTTGTCCTTGTCCCAAAAATTGAGTCGTTAATTTAGCCAACCAAAACAAGAAGTCTTTCCAACTGTGTTGCACCTATTGCAAACTTTTTATAAAGTTACCGCATAAAATTACAAACTCGAATCATCTATCTAATTTTGAAGTCCAACTGTATTGTTTGCTGCAAGTCTGCAATCTCATCATGTCATATCGCTTAAAAAATTTAAAATATTCTTTAACTAATTTTTTCATGCATGTCCGTTAAATGATATAGTAAAATATGATGACTAGACATTATTTAGAATACCAAAGATTGAAAAGACGATTTGAATCTCATGTGGTTATCATAATCTATATTATGCATGAAATCAGGGATTTGATTAATCGGTCACCGTTTAGTGGTCTATTTTGTTGACAGTCATGCCCTAGCAGCAATAGACTAATAGTATAAATGACTTTTAAAAGCAATTCTTAACAGTGAGACGAAGGGGATAAACTTCATCGTCAGGAGGGAAACAGCCTGATCAAATAGAACTTTTCTCAAAGACATATGGTTAAAAGGTGAAAGATTTAGTTGCTCGTTTTAGAGACAAATGTAGAAGGTTTATTCGTGGTGCACGCAAACCATATACTACAAATTCCAGCGAGAAACATATGCATCACTGCTAATTTTAACTAATTAAATGCATATTCAACTATCAACTACAGAAATTAATTATATGTTATCACACAAGGGTCGACATATATAATCATACACAATAAATTCCGATGTTGGATCGAAAAATCAATAGTGATCATAATCCCTAATAACTATTGGCGTTTTTTCTTTTTGGAATAGCCCTTTAAATTTTGTCAATTTCCACTTAAGAAATTCTAAGAACACGAACATAAAAGAGAAGAGAATGGGAAGAAAAGAAAAATGCTCTAGCTAGTATTTTGTGTTCCTTTTAAGTTGTTCCAAACCACAATTTCTCCAATGGCCGTGGGCATGAAAAACACTTGGTTTCTTTAAAAAGGATTTCTCTTACTTCTTCTTCTTCTTCTTTTTTTTTTTTTTGCTTAAAAACTTGTGCAAATCCGAGTCATGTCAAAGAGATCGAGCACCACATATTCCAGTCCTCAAGAAGGCATATTTGCGGGGCATTCATGTCCGTCTAGAAAATATGTCTTTAATACTGACCCTTCATTGCAACTACTTTAATTTGACGATCACATTTTTGCGTCGTCCTTTAGAAATACATATATATATATATTTGTGTGTGTGTGTATATATATATATATATATTTATATATGAGTTTTTATATCTCTTGGCAAAGAGAAGGAAAATATATAGCTTGGTCCATGCACTTTGGTTGGTTGGTTGGAAAGATTGTGCATATTGTATATAATTTGTGTTGTCATTAGCTAAAGGGGACTTCTTTTGCCTTTTTTTATCTTTATTTCTGTCTTCTTTATGCCCATATAGCTTTTTAAAAGAATATGCCTCTTTTACAGTCTAATAAAAAGGTTGTTCAAAATAAGAAAATTCTTTGGAACAAAATAAGAATCAAGGGGCCGGCCAAAATAGCAAAAATATAGCTAGCTAAGCTTTGGGAGATGAAAGGGATGGGACCATTTGAAATTTCTAAAGACCTTTTTTTTTTTTCTCTCTCTCTCTCTCTCTTTCTTTCTTTTGAACGTGTTTTTGTCAACATAATATTCTCATATTGTTGAGACTTGAGAGCATGGTGGGATTGGATTTGCTTTTTTGTGTTTGCACTGGCCTAATTTGGAGAATACATACACCACATGAAGCAATTACTATAAATTGTCATAACAAATTAACAATCCTTTTTCCCCCCCTCTTTAGCACAAAGGAATATTTAGGCAGATTTATAAGTTATTGATTTTTCATGTGTGAGAAATTTGGTTGGTACTTGATGAAACAAAAATAGTTCTCCAGATATTATTCCTTGCCTTAATTGCATTTGCTGATGTATATCTTGAACCACTCATGCATGCAGAAGAACAATAAGCTGTCAACGTGTTAAGAATATACAGGACGTTATTTGTGGACTTGATACATACCAAGTTCAGAATTTTCTTCCTGATTTTCACAAATATAGTATTGCAATCAAATTAATTAATAATGGTTGATACAAATTAAATATCAAGAAAAGGACGATTTTAATACCCTGATTAAAAAGTCAAATTTTGCTGCTAATAATTTAAATCGGTTAAAATTATAGTATATCTCATATTTAAATGAGTCCACACAAGTACTAATCAAGGTTGTCAACATATAATTCAATTTAAATTAAAGTTGCTCACTTGAATATAGTCCAAAGTGATTTTAGCTATATAAGCTGGCTTTTTTTTTGGAGAGACATATCAATAGGGTACATTTCTAATCGTTTCATATAGTCAAATGTCTATTTATTATATAATCTGATGTTTGAAAATTAGAACCCTATCGAAAGTTACATTTTCGGTTACAACTTACCACTAGAGAAATTGTCATACAAGTTTCTCGAAAATTCCTCCGTTTTTAAAACCCGAATTAAAAAGTCAAATTTTGCTGCTAATGATTTAAGTCGGTTAAAATCATTGTATATATTATATTTAAATAAGTCCACACAAGTAATAATCAAGGTTATCTATATATAATTCAATTTAAACTAAAGTTGCTTATTTGAATATATTCCAAAGTGATTTTAGCTACGAGCTATGGTCAAATATCTATTTATGATACAAATCTAATATCTGAAGGATATAATCCAATATGTCAGTAGCTTATATTTTACGTTCCTACTAAAGAAATTACCATATAATAAAGTTTCTCGAAAATTCCTCCATTTTTCTTCTTAAATTTGCGTGTCCAAATTGCACCCTACTTTACGGATAGATTAACTTCTAACCATATATACAAGGTAAGAAGAAAAGTACTGTAATATATGGCTATATGATGATCCTCGTCAGCGTTGTCTGAGTGTCGCCCTTTGTGCCATCATCGAAAGGGATTAATCGAAAGTCTTTTGTTGCTTGGTTTTCTCTTTTATATTTTTTTATTTTTTTTATTTTTTTATTTTCCTTTTGATTTCATTCCTAAAAGAAAAAGCGAAACGTTAACAACATCGACGGTCCACAAGGGTTTTCCCAAACAACAGCTAAAAAGTGCAAAACATTAGTACATGGGGCAATCGGAGCACAGGAATCAGCAATATGCATGTTCAGTGTTTCTTCTAGAATTTTCTTCTAAACCTTTTCCCCCAAATTCGGGAATAAAAATAATAACAAAAATGTAATCATACTGCATGTGAAGTAATTTCTTCAACGTCCTTTTTTTTGGTGGAGGAATGGGGTCATAGACCCAAAAACAGGAACAAGAAAAAATAGTAAAGGAAACTACAAAGAACAAACTCTGGGAGAAGAAGCTCCCAAGAAATCACTACGAATAAAAGGGGTCAAGCCTGGAGGAAAATCCTGCTAGAAGACCGACGAAGAATTGCTCGCAATTGCAAAATTCTCCTATTATCTCCTATTATGATATATCTCCTATTATCTTAATTAATTTACTTGGTATGAAATATATAGTTGTTTCTTAAAGATTGAGATCAATAAGACAATTCTGCAATAATTCAGTTTTCTATAAATAAAATAGGGGTATTTGGCCTCTCTTTCTCACTGTCTGCCTCTTTGGAATAAAAGGGACTCAAATAATTTCATGTATACGCATTTAAGTTAGTGAGGATAAGATATTTACTAGGTCTAGAGGTGACAAAGAAATGAGGAAATTAAAGCTATAAAAAGTTTTTTTTTTCAAAAGAAAGAAAAAAAAAGAGGTCATCGCCCCACTTGCGTCGCATTTGATGTGAATTTTTCCTGTCTAAGTGGTGCAAGTGTAATGAATGAAAGGAAACAAAGGCCAGAGCCATTTCACCATCAAACCCTTTAATAAGCAAGCAGCAATTTAATTTGGTCCAAACAAGATATATACGTGAAGAAAAAAAGAAAGTAGTATTTATACAAGGAAGTAACTATATCAAGAAAATAAGCAATATTGCTAGTAATTAATTAATTTTCCTTCCTTTTCAATCAAAAGTCACTAAATTCTCAGCGTTGGCATAAAATAAAAGAGACCTTTTATAGGGTAAATTAAATGGCATATATGTTTAAATATTAATGTTCATTTAAAATAAATTAATAATAAAATAAGATTAAAAATTTTAAAAGGTCAAAAACTGCTAATGTACAACATGCAAATCAGATCGTTATTAATTATGATAATTTTCATTGTCATTACCAACAAAACTCGATGATAATTAAGGAATATGAACATAAAAAAAATTGCAACTTTACGATAATAAATTAAAATTAAAAATTTGAAAAGAAGAATGTTTTGGGGCATTTCAATATTAAACACCACAACTAATAAAACGTTGTTCCATATAGAGGTGGTAATTTGGGTCATAATATGATAACACGATATGAAACCCTCATGAAGTTAAAAGGTGGGTTTATTATAAATGAGCTTAGGTCAATAATGGATTGATATGATTAACACAAAAATAAATAGGTCGTGTTAGGTTTGACCATCTAATACAATTGAAATGAACTTACATGATTGACTATATGCATGATCTGAACTATGATATAAATGTTAAAATTGTAGGTAAACTTTGCCTTTTTTTAATAGATAAATTGACTAATAAACCATCATATGTGTCATAACCTTGTTAAACAATTCATAATTATATAAATTATTATTCTCTATATTGATTTAAAATAACGGGCTAACACAATTAGCAAGGTTAATATATAGGTCGTGTTTATGTTGATATTCTCTAACACATTTAATAAATAAGTCGTGTTTGAATTGATGCTTTCTGACATGATTAATAAACAAGCTAACACAACATAATCCATTAACACGAATTGTCACTCCTAATTCTATGCATGGGATTCATCTTTTGTTAGCATATAATTCTTAGCATGACCCGTGGCCCAATCTAATATTGTTCATTTGAAGAAATTGACAATTTTAATGCATAATATGCGAATATGACCAAGATTGCAGCTTGAACAAGATATCATGATATACTAAAAGGACAAAACAGATTATCAACTTTTTTAAAAAGATGGAATGGTGATATTGTAAAAAAGTAGAGTTTTAAGTTGAGGCTGTAATCAACATTTATCTTGTTGCTCACACATATTAAAAAAATACTATTTTTGTGACACTGTTTTTCAATCTTATCATTTTTGTGAAAAAGTTTGAAATATGCTATTTTAGAGTATAAATACATAAATGAACATCACAAGTATTTTGGGTTAAGGCTAGAAAAACAAGTATTACCTAAGTGTATTTTGGGCTTTTGGTCAGGAGAAGTGATATGAATCAAAGAAAGAAAACATAAGTTATAGATTGCAATAGTTATACTAAAGAAATAGTATACCACCTAATTTACTAAAAGGAATTTTAAAAGTACAAGCCTGGTTTTATTTTGAGTCTAAATCTTTGATCCAGCCGGTCTAGTTCTTAAAGCGGACTAGGACCAAGCTAGACCCAAATTGACTTTTCTAGTATAAATGAACATCAAGGTCCACACAATTTTAAAATATGCCTCCCTAAATATATATATATATATACACACACACCGATCCACAACAATGAGCATCATCTGCAGCTCTGCTCACACACACACAAGCATAGCTTACAACTGTGAGACCAAGAAAGGGTACGATCTTCATTGTTGTGTGACATAATCCATGCTTCAAACCACTATCACTGCCGTGATTCTCATATTAGCACAAACGACAGACTAATGCGTATGCACTATATTGCAAATCTTGGTACAAATTTATCCATATGAGAAGTGAACTTTTGCCTCAGAAAACAAAATAAAATATCATGGAGAATTGCTGATAAGATGGTTAACACTTAACAGAAATGAATACGGGCCACTATCAAGTATATTCCAACTTGTGATCGTTTCTTTCTCCTTTTTTGCGTCACGTCTGGACCATAACCTATGCACTTCACTTCTTTACTAGGACGGAAAAAATAGGTTTATTTCCAAACTAAAAGGAAGAACTAAGAATATTTGGGTTTTTATATATATTTATGTATGTTGGCTCATTTTTTTTAAATTTAAACAATGACCACAATAAAAACATATATACAAAATTTACATTCCTCTAAAGTCTAACATGCCTGATCAATTCAATCTTGGGTCATATTATTAATTTTTTATCCTTAAAAGCGCTAAATGTCATACCAAACTCCAAGTCCGTGATACTGGGCCCAAGTAAATTCCTTCAACTGCTCATCGGAATTTGTAGTCATCGTACTTGTATTCTTGTATATCTATTTTTTTTTATTTGAGTGGTTTACAGTATTTATTTTTAACTTAGAGACGAGAGATTAAAGTTTTTAACCTTTATACGGAATTAGACATGGTTTTATCGTTAGGCTGTACTAACAACCATGATGCTATGTAGTATAGAAGATTTAGTTGGACAATTGTGGCTAAGCAACTAAGGTAGAAATGAATTAAGAAAGAGGAAGATGAGTAAATAGAACTGATGTAAACAAATCACCTATATAATTTACTCACTAAAATATATAGTACTGCACGACAATAATTTCTCATAATGATCCGACTATATTAGCGAGGCACAACGTTTGTCCTTAAAAACACCCGATAAAAAATCTTGAGAAATTGTGGGTCATTTCTTTGTGCAATGATTATGTGTGACTTTTAAGGTGTTTTTACGTTTCCGTTTCAACTACATAGTTAGAATCGTTAGAGTCGAATATTCTCATATATTACAATGTAAAGAAAAATATGTTATAATATAAAGATCTCATATACTACAGTAAAATCTTTTCAACTTTTAATTCTAATTGTGTTACTAAACACATTGTTAGAATTAAAAGAAGTTCTCCTGAGGTTTTAAAAATTGGACCAATAGCTATATCTTTTCAAATGAGCCATATTAGTCAATGACGTATATATAATTTCTATTGTATAATTAGATTTAGGGGTAGATAGATTATACGGTTTTGTTTTATAGCGATTTGAGAAAAACCCAAACCATAATTGCCCAAAATTTAAGTGGTTTGGACGGATTTTTTGACGGGTGATTTGGGCAGCATAGTGGGCAGTTTGGTATTTGTACCTATCTTTTTTTACAGACTTTTACTAATGTCTTAACGTACTTTAAATAACTAATAAAAAGAGCTAAATGTAATCATTGATAAACAAGTATTTACGAACACAATTTGAATTTTGAACTAAGTACATGAATGTAAAATTAGAGGCCAAAATATACCAAAAGTATAATCCTAGATACAATTTAACATTCAAACGTAGAAAGCTTACTAAGTAACAAAAAAAAAAAAAATCCATATTCTAATTCTAATGTCCAAATTTTAGAATTAAAAATGCTAAAAATAATAAAAATCCGACCTTCAAGTTGATAATGTTACGTATAGAAAGAAAACTCAAAAGTCAAACGTAAATTCATTTATTCTATAAGAATTAAACATTTTTATTACATATATAAAATATTTAGGCAGACGAAGCGGTTTGAAATCGTGGTCTTAAACTCTAATCCGCAACCGCTCGCCAAAAATAGCAGATTGAAACCGCGCCGTCTACCAAAAGAGCAGTTTTGGCATATAACTACTAGTATAGGGCGGTGCAGTACAGGGCAGGTAAGTTGACTGATTGTGGATATTTTTGTACAGACCTAATTAAAATATACATCCAAGTTGTGAATATTTTGCATATGGCTCAAGATTAATCATTGAATAATTTTTATGTGATTATATAATACAAAATATGATAATTACTATGTAATTATGATTATCTTTAAAATATTTTAAATATAATTTAGGCATGTAGTGTAATTTTTATAACAAAAATTAGTCAACCAAGGGAGAAATGTTGTTGTTTTTGGTCTAAGATGATGGCCTGGGTTGACAATTTTTTTTTGCTTTAAAACTTATTTTGTTAATATATTTTTTTTTTACTTAAACTAATGTTAGAATACAACTAAAAGATAGAGCGCTTTATAAGTATATTCAAAATTTTACCCATCAATAAGATTTGTTATAATTATTTAGAAAAGATTATATTTGTATTTGTCTCCCAAATTACGTCGTTTATGTCATTTTGTCTTTTGACTTTAAAAAGACATACCATTTATTCTCTCAAACTTTGTTTCATTAGTAAGTATTCTCATTTCATCTAACTTCCATAGTTTTTTAACAATTTGTTGTGGAATATTTTTATATCCACTACCACCAAACTATGTCGCTTAAGTTATTTACTCTTTGATTTTTAAAATGGGTCACTATGTGTCTTTATTTGTTTATTAGCAAAACCTCCTTCCATCTAATTCCATTCAGTTTTAACGGTTGTTTGGATGAGTGGTGGGAACCGCTCAGTTATAAACAGTGTAAAGCTTTTACATGCTACAGTAACAATAAAAAAAATTGTTCCAGTGTAAAGCTCTCACATATTACAGTAAAATTAATTCTAATCAACGGTTCTTACCACCCTTCCAAACAACAATGTTGGGTCTGATTTGGTTAGGGCCAGATAAAATTAGAAGAACGAGGCCCAGTGAAGGCAAGGCCCAATGTTCATCGCGAAAAGATCAAACCCAAGTGTCATGATCGCTACATAAGGTAAGCTTGCGTTTGATGCGCTCGTTATCAACAGTCCATCTGTTTTCAATCGATGTGGTGGATTCAGGCGGTTTGAGCTAGACGAGAGTTGCCTTGTTGAATTGTTTATCTTTGCGGACGTTTTGATCGACATGTTTGACCAAGAGCTATAATTAACTGAATAAAGGCTAAGATCCATCAAGTTATGTAAAAGGCTGAGAGGGAAGTGGCTAGAAACCCCCGTCAAATAAGTAATAGACATGTATCCCATTTTATCAGGCACTACCGAGATCCACTTTCCATTAACCAAAGCCCACTATCTAAAAATGTCTACAAATATGGCCTGAAGGCATCAATTGAAGACATCCCTGACTCCCATACAAACCAAATATTGTTGCTAAATTCTCTCTAATAGTATCATAGAAGAAAGTTTCCATTTTTGGTCAATTTAAGCTTTTTTTTACGAAGGATTTATGTAATTTGTATCAAGTTCTACAAATAGTGAAGCATACCTAAATAGCAAACGTAGCTCAATTATGAGTGAACCACTATAAATTTCTTGTGTGATATTTTCGTTTAGTTTCTTTATTTATTTTCATTATCAGCTTATTGTTACTATTTCCGACTATTATCAAATATCTAACTTGATTTATGAGTTTGTTAAGACCTAATAACAATGATTAGAATGTCTAATCGCTTCTAATTAATCTTTTAATCCTGTTTTGACCCAATTTAGTTTAATTGTATATCCAATGTCTATACTTAATAAATTGATTTGTTTTTCTTGCAACTTTACAAGACCTCTACATCAAAGTAATCCACATGCCCATAATTTGCATGAATATTTTTTTACAACATGCTATTCAAATATAAATCCAAAACAAAAGGGGGCATTTAAAAAACAAAACCCTCCACAAAATTTATTAAAATAATGTGTTATAGTTTTAAAAAACTTCAAGAGCTCATTTTTTTTTTTAAGGATTTTGTAGGGTGAGGGGATTCTCTTTAAGATCTTTTCCTCGGTTGGAATGGGCTTAAAAAAAAAAAAGAAAAGAAAACTTTTTCCTTGAACATTTTTTTTTCTTTAATCTATTTTTTTCTTAAATTGTTTTTCATGTTTAGGTTTTTTCTCCCAAAGTTAGAAGAAAAAGCCAAACAAAATTGGACGGAAAGGAGATTATTTGCTAACAAAAAATAATTGATGAGACATATGGTGAAATATTTTGAAAGTCGGGGAGGTAAATAACCTAAGTGATATAGTTTGAGAGGAACAATAAAAACATTATGCAAAAAAAGTCAAAAAACTAACAGAGTTGAATGAAAAATGACACTTATTAATGGAACAAAGTTTGAAAGGATTAATAGATCGTTTGGAAGAACGGTTTAAATCATCAGTTATAGCTATGAATAGTATAAAGCTCTCCTATATTACAGTAAAAAGTAAAGAGTAAAAAGTAAAAAGTGGATACAGTATAAAGTTCTCACATGCTACAGTTCTTAAATCATAATAGTTACTTCAAACCATTCTTCCAAAATACCTATTACTATATTTTAAAAATTGAATGACAATGACTAATTGACTGGATAGACGTGACAATAATCTTTTAGAAAATGGGTTAAGGAGATCAATAGCACAATTATGTTTATTAAATTAAAATATAATTTCAGTTAGTAAATATTCTACGCATGTGTTAAAATGATACCTTTAAAATAATTCTTATGTAATTATATAATACAAAATATGATCGCATAACTATATTGTTAAAGATATTTTTAAAATATTTTAAATATTATGTTAAAGTTTAATTTAATAACATTAATTTAGTCATGTATTATAATTTTTTCTTAGAAAATAACAAAAATCTTTTGAATTAGTTAGAAGTCGAGCGCATAGAATGTATAACGATTTTCCCATTTGCAAAAGACGACCACCACGTAAAATATGCCGAGCCCCCTAATCAAGGAATTTAATATAAACCCAAGTCAACCCAAAGTCCACAACATGTAGTCCTCTTCCAAACAGGGACATCCAGAAACGAGACAAAAACGCTGACGTCACATCACCTAGAAAGGGACAGATCGGTCATTTGACACAAAAAAGTAGCGGCAAAAACAGAAGATGAGAACAAAATAAATAAAAGAAGCATCTTTCCCAAAATGCCCCTCAATTTGCAGTTAGGAAGGCAGGTAATACGAGAAACATCACTATCAAGGAAACGAAAAACCCAAAAAGCACAAAGGCACGAACGAAGGAAGACGAAGAAACCAACCGATTATGACAGTCCCAAACGACGCCGTGCCGGTTGACGACGAGCGTCCCGGCGAGTTGGAAATCGGCGGCGGAGAAGGAAGCGGTGGCGGAAGCGGCGGCGGCGGAGTCGGAGTTGGGAAGGTGAAGGGGCCTTGGTCCCCGGAGGAGGACGCGGTGCTGAGTCGGCTGGTGGGGAAGTTTGGGGCGAGGAATTGGAGCCTGATCGCTCGGGGGATTCCTGGTAGGTCCGGCAAGTCTTGCCGGCTCCGATGGTGTAATCAGCTCGATCCTTGTGTTAAGCGCAAGCCCTTCTCCGGTAACCGCCATTTCCCTTTCTGTAACCGTACTAGTCTAGTACTTTTTTTTTTTTTGGGATTTTTGTTGTTTTAAGAAGGTTTTAGAATGCGGGTTTGGCTGGGCTTGTCGGATTCTTTCGTGGGTGGTTTGAGTTTTGATTGTTTGCGAATTGTGGAAATCATAATA
Source organism: Artocarpus heterophyllus (assembly GCA_025403435.1). Lineage (NCBI taxonomy): Eukaryota > Viridiplantae > Streptophyta > Magnoliopsida > Rosales > Moraceae > Artocarpus > Artocarpus heterophyllus. Next base: position 9,499,686 of record CM046353.1, read on the forward strand.
TGCAGTGGGGAAAAGTCATTTAGGCAATTCATAGTGTCTTTTTTTCTTTTTTCTTTTTTGGTTGAAATGGACTATAATGCTTGTCCTTCATTGCTTCAATGCTTTTTGAATTATCAAGCTTTCGGAGTAGGGATGCTTGGCATTTGGCAATATCTGAAAGTCATGTTGTTCTTCCATTGATCATGATAGGTTAGGGTGATGCTAAAAGAGGGGATATTATAAGCTCTATGTTTTGTTGCTTTCTCACTAATTCAGTTGTTTCTTGTTGTTTGAAACTTTAAAGTGTTATCCATAATTTGACTTTTATAAGAAGTATGGTAGTGTCGATTTTCCGGTTGAAAATATTTGTCGGTGTGACATTTATATTATTGGTTTTTGTTCATCAAAAAAGTGAAAATCTGCGTAAAGAATTGGTCTTCACCATAAAACCTATCATGCCTTTTAACTATGGAATCGATCTTAGAAGAACGAGGAGGACAGCATTGGGAGAAGTTTATGCTGTATATTATCGACCTTCACAGAATGGAAGCTCTTCTCGAGTCCTTTTTACACCATGTTTTATCCTTTTTGCTTTTAGCCTTTTTTTTAATATTTGTTGCTGTTTGATTTAATTTTTGTTTTTGTTCATCAAAAAAGTGAACAATCGAGAAATGTGCGTTAAGAGTTGATCTTACCATGAAACCTATTATGTTCTTAACCATGAAATTGGCCGTAGAAGAATGCGAAAGACAGCGCCGAGAGAAGTTTATAATGTACTGGCCTTCGCAGAAAGGAAGCTCTTCTCGAGTCCTTTTTACTTTTTGTTTTGTCCTTTTTGCTTTTAACCTTTTCTATATTTGATATGCGCTGAGCAAAGTTTTCTTATATATGCAGACACATTTTGATTCCTCTTTGGCTGCTAGTTTTTAGTTATGTGCCTCTCACCTGCTCAAACTTGCATTTGTGGCCTTATTTTTGCCAGTTTAAGTTTTCCAATCACTCACTTGTATTTGAAGCTTGCCTTATTTTAATCAGCTCAAGTTTAGCTCATGTTTTTTTTGATAATTTGAAAGGATTGATCTTGTATTGCTAGAGACATAAGATTTACCTTCCACCAGAACCATGTTAAAATAAAAAGTTGTAGGCGGTTATTAATTGTCTATATCACACAAATGGATAAAAGGGGCGTATGTATGTGAATCTTGTTTATTGGTGTATCAGTGAGGCAAGTGCTGTTATGGTAAAGGTGCTCCAGATGTTTGAATTGTTGTTATTAAAATAGTTAATCATTTAGATTGTGATGGTGGTCTTATCTTTTAACGCTTTTTTCCTATACCATGTTGCATGATTGCAATTAACAATGTGCTCTTTTTAATGTTTGGTTGAATTCTCATTTTGAATCATGTTTTCCTTAGGGGTGGCAATTTGGGTCATGTTCGTGTTAACTCGAATTTTTGTGTCTAGTTCGAGTCAACCCATATGTCACCCGCTTGGTAAAAAGTTCACTTAGATTCGTATTGCCAAACTAATATGAGCAATATAAGTGTTGCTTTACTTACCTAATCAACTTATTTATATTTTACTTTGTGAACTTAGGTCATAAATATTATATATATATATATATATATATTATTTTTTTTGAAGTAGTTTTGTTAAATTTGTTATTTTAAAATTTATTTTTCTATATTTTTAATTAAAAAATTAATAAATCGAGTTATATCGAGTCAATTTTGTGTCAATCGGGTCATCGAGTTGGGTCAATTTCGAGTCATATTCTCTTGTTGAACCGAAATTTTCACCTCTAGTTCTCCTTGGTTATGTAAGTTTTCAATCTTTTGATGATCTATATATGAACTAATATCCCACATGGGTCAAATTTACTTATAGGGTGTTTGGCATGGTGGTGGGAACCATTGGTTAGAACCTTTTTACTGTAAGATATGAGAGTTTTACACTGTAGTAACTTGTTTCTTTTTACTATAGCATGTGAAAGCTTTACACTGTTCATAACTGAGTTAGTGGTGTAAACCACCCTTAGCCAAACACACGGTTAATCCTCTGTGGTTTTGTGGATTTTTTTTTAAGTTCATTTTTGCTTCTCCCTGCTCTCGGCAATGTAATTCTCTTGCTCATATTTCCATGCATGGATATAGTAACTCCATACTTTTCCGATCGCTTTTTCCAGGCTTTTGTTTGTTTTTGTTATTCAATGTGGTTTGTCGGAAGAAACTGATAGGACACTGATTTCTCACACACACTGATGAACAAGAAAGTTGTTCTTTATTGGGGAGAATGCATATGTACAAGAACTATACTCAGAAAACTAATCAACAATGCTCCAAACCCAGGTGGAGATTTGAGAGCCTGCCTACGTCTTTCCACTTGGTTTCCCAACATTATTGCCAATCAACCAAAAAGTCTTCTTCATCATCTAGTAACCTCTTATCTATAGCATTAACCCTTCTAAGACGCTCTGACTGCTAATGAAAACCTAACAACTACTAACTCCTTCCCTTAACCAACTAACGAGTCCACAAGTCCTATCAGAAACTTGGAGTTTTCATGGTTTTAGTTTCCAACATTTTATCATAACTATGATCCATTTATGCTGATATTTTCTGGAACTTGAATTTCTGCAGATGAAGAAGATCATATCATAGTTAGTGCCCATGCAATCCATGGAAACAAATGGGCAGCAATTGCAAGACTTCTGCCTGGTAGAACAGATAATGCAATTAAGAATCACTGGAACTCTACCCTAAAACGCAAGTGCACTGAACTAGGAGGGCTTAAACCAGCCCCTGGTGGCATGATGCTTGATAGTGGACTTGACATGACAAAGGCATATTCAGAAGAAACATTATCGGCCAGCAATATGAATTCGGTAAGGAATCCAGAAGGAGGAGAGATCTCGGTGGACAATAGACCTGCCCAGTATGAAAACCGAGCTCAAGTGGAGGGTCGCAATGCTGAAGAAGATCATCATAACCATGCTCCTATAGCAGAACATCACCCTACTGTTTCCCGGCCGGTGGCAAGATTTAGCGCATTTAGCATCTATAGTCCTTCAAGTGGCCCAACTAGTTCTTCTGTATTTTCAAGGACAGTCTCCACTCCTGGACCTTTGTGTCAAGCTTCCAAACTAGAACTTGGAGCCTGCAAACTCTTTGATGAATTCTGTAGTGAGCCGATGGTTCCTTTACGATGTGGTCATGGTTGCTGTGCAAATTCAAGTATAAGACAATTTCATAGCTCGTTGTTGGGACCCGAGTTTCTCGAATATGAGGAGTCACCCTCTTTCTCAAGCCACGAACTAATCTCTATTGCCACAGACTTGAACAATATAGCATGGATAAAGAGTGGCCTTGAGAACACTGGCTTCAGACCTCCAGACAGTGCAGCAATCCTCGAGATCGCTCGAGGGGCTGTAACTGCCTCGCGAGTTGGAACATTTGAACAGAAAGAAGGACCGAACAAGTTGATGGGAATGATGACAGACCCTCTGTCGTCCCAGATGCCTAGACAAAGTTTTGCTATGCCAGCTGAAGTTGAGGGCTTGGGCTGATAACTTCTGTCTTGTTTTCTTCCTTTCTTTGAGTTATTTCATGTCAGGGGAGAAAGGTATATAATTCAGTGAGTGAGTTGTCATGGTTATCGGCCTACATTACAAATGAGAATTCAATTTGCATAGATCTGAGGCATGTTTCTGAAACTATATTTAGACCTTGTTTTTTACCATAGAAATAAAACGTATTCATAATCCTTTTTATAAGGTTTATTTCATCAAACTTCTTGTATGCGTGCTTTCCAAAGTGGCCAAGTGGTATACTTCCCTAAAGCTTGTTTAAAACAATGTCAAAAAAATGGACTGCTGAAATTTCTAGGAAGTGACCTCTTATTTTTAGCCATATTTAGGCATTAATTACTGATTTTAAAACAGGACCTGCCAAAATAGAAGTGAAATTGAAGGTGATCAACTATGAGATGTTGACACTCCCACTAGAGTTCTTTAACATAAAGGTAAAACAAAACAGGCAATAACCTCATTCATGCCATTTCTCATAATGACCTGCTGGGTATAAGATTAGTGGGATTTAGGCCAGACCTGTCCCTCTCCAAAAACCACATTTGCCTCTTTCTCCCTTTCCTTTTTCCCAAATTTGGGGTGCGTTTGGGCAACCCCACCACAAGAATCTCATTGGACCAAAAAACCCCTTTCGAGACTGATGAAAGACAAAGCTGGTTCTATGATATATGAGGATCAAACAAGACATGTGGTCACATGAGGATCAAACAAGACAAGTGGAGCCTACGATTTTGCCCTGCTTGGGCTATCAGTGTCTCTTAAAGACCTATTTAATCTTTTATGTTTCACAACTAAGTTTATGATTACTTTCTATTAAATTGGTTGATCATTAGTTTGGACTCAACTTCTTCTGCAATGGTCTCCTTACCTACCTAAACCATAATTACAACTCACTATAATGAAAAACATTTGCATCACGGTCCATTATTAAGTGTCATTATCTTAATTTAAAGTGGTTGGCTTGCTCCCTGACCTATTTCTCAGCTCCTCTTTTAGTTATTTTCGCTGTAAAATCTATATGTTAAAAAAAAAAATTCCTACAATGGAGAAGCTAAATTTCCTTCATTAGTAGAGCTTGTTTTATGCGATAAATTGTAATTTGCATAGTCTGATTTGTACGGTTTACGTTAAAAATTTAAAATACGTAATAAATAATTACTTTCAGCCATAAATTAAGGAGATGTTTGACAGTGGTAGAAACTACTCAGTTTTCACTATAATCTTAGTTATAAACAATGTAAAGCTCTCATATGCTACAATAACAATAAAAAAATATACTACAATATAAAACTCTTATATGATACAATAAAAATAATTTTTATCATTGATTCTCATCATTTTTCTAAATACCTTATAAATCAGTTCAAATTTTGTAATTTGAAAGCTAAAACATTCCACGTTGGAGTAAAATTCACTTTTCTACCGTGAAAACCGCCAGACTATAATAGCATCGAAAAGAATCTATGTACAATATAATAAACATGTTCTGACTGCTTCTGTGTCGGTCTCCGTGTAGTCTTATTTTGACTGAAAAAGTGGGACTTCAGGATTATGCCTTCGGAGCATTAGGGGTAAAACAAAATTTACTTACTTGGAAAAAAAAAAAAATCATGCACAATCATAGAAAAACAGCTGTTTCTAGCACATTTCTTTTGCTTTTGCTTTTTGTTTTTTCCACCCATCTTGATAAACACAAGTTGCTTAACATGAAAGCATTCTTTAAAACATGATGATGTAAAAATTACATTTGAAAAGTCAAAGCTACCCTCTAATTCATTTACGTATTTGATTAAAGTGATGGGCAAATTTGACCTTCCACAGTGCAATCACCTCGTCAACAAATCCAGAGATGCTCATATCATTGACACATCTAGAACAGTAGTAATGGAAAAAAGCAAAGCGGCAGTAAAGGAGACAAGAACAAATCTGCTTTTGCTACAAATGTTATCTGGTATGTCCGTGGAAGAAAAGATGTGGATTCCTTTTTATAATGGGGGCTTTTTATTGTACAAGAACTCTGGTAGATATTTATTAGGATCCTTTTGTGGTAGAATAGGTATTTTATCTTAATGGTAAAGTAAGTTACTTTAGATTAATTTTTTAATAGTATAATTACGAAAGTTTTCATGTTAAGAATTTATAACACATAATTTAAAGGTTTTTTCAATTATAAATCTAAACATTAAAAATTTTAATAGTTAAAACAACTTGTCGTATTGATAGAGTAAAAATAAATATTCTATTATAAACTGTCTGTTTGTTAAAATTAGATATAATTTAAACTACTTCAAAATGAACAAACATGTGAAACTCACATAACAAGGGATAAATTTCTTTGAAGTTTACTTTTTCAAAGGGTAATATAAATGTATTATTCTACATCCCAACTTTAGCCGTCGATTGATTAATAACGTGTTTGATAATGTCAATTTTAACTAAAATTTTTAATTGTTCTTACATTACTATAAGATTGAGAAAAAATGAGTTATAATTAAAGTCTTTACATATTACATTGTCTTTAATCAAAATTAGTTTAAACTATACTTTCTAAACCCCTGTAAAAAAACCACATTGAATCTTCTTAAATATTAGCTAATAACCTTTTTTTCTTTATGTAACTGACTTTATTTATTTTTATTATTATTATTTAATCCCTGAAAAACTGATAATTTGATTACCTTGAAATATACCTCTCAAGGGCAATGTTTTTCTTCCTCTTTTCCCAGTGGCTAAAAAAATAAAGAAAGGAGAAAATTCCTATTTTATTTTTTTAAGAAAAAAACAAAAAAAAGGTGGAGAGAGAGAACGAGAAACAATAATGATAAATCTCACTCGCAAACCCATAAACAAAAAAGATAATAAAATGGCATAAACCTTCTTTATGGAGGCCAAAAAGAAAAATACAAGCTTTACGCTTCTCTTACACCCTGCGACAATATACTATTTTCCTATTATTATTGCCATCAGATCTTTCTTTTCCGTGATCTTTCTCTCTCCTTCCCAGTTTGCTGTCTAGACACAGCCGGTCAAGAGAGAGAGAGATCACCAACCACATCAGTACTACAGTTCTCAGGTTCTCAAGAGTATAAGAACACAAAAAGATCACGTTATTTGTACATAGCTAGCTTACGAAGCCTGAAAGAAAGGAGGAGAGAGAAAAAAACTCTTTGGAGAGAGCTTTTTCTTCTTCTTTCTTCTCCTTCTTGGTCAACCTTGTTGTGGGCATTCATGATCTCAGCCTCACAGAGCCACCACCATTACATGAGGATTATTCTCTCTCTGGGTCCCACCATCACCAATGGCAGCCACAGAAAACAAACCCCCCCATGTCGTCCTTCTTGTTAACGATGTTCAAGTTGGTGGTCGCCGGAGCTCCGTCACGGGTGACGGCGGAGACCGCTTTTCGGACGAAGAGGAGGAGGTGGCGGTGGTGGAGCAGTGGAGGCGCCCGTTCGGAGCCGAGATTGTGGATAAGGGATCTCCTATGTCGGAGCACTCGGTGGAGGTGGATCTGGCTGAGGTGAAGGTTGTACATTTGGCGAAAGTGGAGAGGGATTGCAGGATTTGCCATCTGAGCTTGGATGCAGCCAATCATGAGTCTGGGATTCCCATTGAGTTGGGATGCTCTTGCAAGGATGATTTGGCTGCTGCCCACAAGCAGTGTGCTGAGGCTTGGTTCAAGATCAAGGGTAACAAGTAAGTCCCCAAATGTAAAATAGTCATCATATTAGTAACAAATATTGATCTTTTTAATTTTTTTTATTATGTTTTTGGGACTGCCCATTTGTTATTTCTTGTCATATTTGGAGAATTGGTGTTTTGTAGGTTGTGATTAGAGTAAAGTTTTTGTCTTTTGTTTTAGTGACCATTTGGTGAGTTGCTGAAAATTTGGTGGTTCAAATGGTTTTCTGAAGTGTTCCTAGTTGGATGCTAAAGCAGATTCTTCTACGGAAAAGATTTAGTTTATAATATATTCTTGAGAGTGCTATTGGCTTACTTTATTTAGGTTCAGTTGTGAGAAGGAACAAAGTTAGCGGGAATCTTATTTAGGGAGAAGAATAAAGTGAAGTTGGGTTGCTTATTGCAAAGGAACATGATAACGGGGAGGGCTTAAATTAGAATAGAATCTATATTACTTGGGAAGACTATTCAGTAAAGAGTAGTTGTAAATAGACCAGACTAAATAAAGAGAATCAAAACTTCAAGTACTCTTAAAAATAAATTAAAAAAAAAAAAGATGAATGTGCCACGATGTCTATCTTGCATTTCCAGCTTTGATGATTCTTCCTAATTCATTGCATGTTACAAATTAGTAAAAACTTGTGAAAAAAACTTGGAATCTTTCTCATCCAAACTTCCTTTTTATCTGTTGGACAAGCTTTTTTTTTTTTTTTTTGAGTCTTTTGTGATATATACTTTATTGAAGTGATAGTCCGCAATCTTTGCATGCATTTGCTTATAAAAGACGGTGGCTAAAGGAAGTTTGATTCTGGTTTTTCTGTTCGCTAATATTGCGGATCTGTGTATTCCCGAGTATATTACTCTCATGATGGATTTGCCTTCCTTTATATCCCTGTTCTATGATAAGGAGAGTGTCCTTAACAAGATGAAGTTCTGTGTAGAAGGACCGACCAAGTCATATGGTTGTTCAGTTGGTGATTGCCGTATCAAAAGGCTAAAAGCTCTAACTTAATGACCTGGGTCTATGGTGGGATTTAGTGGTGGAAAGTCTCAGCTTTTGCTTTGCATATTTCTTTTTCTTATCTAAATTTCTTTTTCTTATCTAAAAAGAAAAGAAAAATACGAAGAAAAGGGCCTAAGTCCCATCTTTGTTGGAGGTTAGGCTTCGTTCTTTTAAGTCCAATCATATCATCACTTTTATATGACTATGCTGACACGATAGTTCGGTTAATTTGTTAAGCATCTCTAGGTGTCTTCGCGGAAAAAAGACGTCAAGTTTCTTAACGACGCATGTTACTTTCCCTGTATTGTCGTCATGCTATAATATACATTCTACTGAAAATTGTTCCTTTAGGTGACAAATCTTATCTTAAACTGTCTTCTTATGTCAACTCTGCTCTTTTCATAGTTGTTTTTGTTTACTCTAGACAATGAAGACCAACCTTTCTTTCAGCCTCTAAAGTTTTAGACTTGTACGCATATTTTCCTCTAAGGTCCATGGTTTGTATTTTGAAAGTGGTGACTTCATGAAGAAACTTCAAAGTTCAAAAGCTTGACGTTGGTCGGAGAAATTCCTGATCGTTGATGTTTTGGTTGCTCATTTCCTGTAATCCCAAATGGGCTTCCTTTCTTTTTAGGCCTTCACAAGGTTAGATTTTTGCGTCCGCTAAATGTTCTTAATTAGCTTTTCTATAAACACATAGCCTTTGTTGATGAAACTTTGCTCATATGGGAAATTTCGACTTCCATTTCTGTGTGTGTGTCTTCTGTCTTTTTGAATGGTAACTAACGTTTATAATGTCACATTATTTGAAAGGATTTTTGAGGCGTTAAATCAAAATAAAGATCATGGATATGACAGGGAGCTTAACTGGGATTTATGAAGTTGATATTTTGGACTTAATGATTTAAAAATCACAGCCTTGAAATCTGTACCCGGTAAATTTTTTATCGAGGCATTACTACCCTCTTCATGTGATTTGTCTTGGATGTAACTGGGACAAACCTCTCTCGTCTGTTTTCTAGGCTGTATAACTATATCATGTCCAAATGACATTTAGAATAGATCAAATATATTGCTCTTCATACTTCCCTTCTTGTGCTTTTATTTTAATTTTATTTTTGCAAAGTCTCTGTCTACTCTTAAGTAAATACATGAAACTTCAGACAAAAAAAAAAAAAGGAATGTGCAGTGGCTGGAAAGGGAGTTTTAGGACTTGGGGTTGGAAATTGGGATCCACATGTAATACTTAAATATGTAGAATAAGTTATGAGAAGGTGAAGTAATGTAGGCATGTGAATTCCAACTGAAGAGAGAGAGAGAGAGAGAGAGTCGGACAAAATTATCCGTTGGATAGCTAAACTATTGAGCAAAATAAGATTTTGTTAAAAGATTAGTTCAGAAGTCAATTAGTTGCTGCTGACTAATCTCTGTCATCTTTTTCTTCAAGATTTGGAAAGAAATGTCTCTAGATGTCTCGTGAGGCTGTAAGATGAACACATAGTACCTCATATTTCACTGTTTTACATGGCCACAATTCTAAACTTTACATTATGGTGAGAAAAAAAAATCACATCTGGGGCGATAAAATGTTAATCATTTAAATAACCTAAACAGAGATGCATCCAAACTTACAGGTCATGTCTGCGTCGGTAGACAGATATCAAGTAGCTGATCTTTTAAACATAATTGTCATTGCACAGCCTCTAGTGTATCATGACTTGTATAAGCTACCTTTTTTTTAGCCCCTTTTTATTAGGAGTAAAATATATTGGATTTATCTTGACGAATTCACGAATAATCTATTCCTCATGTACTCATTCATGGTTAAGCTCTTCGTAGAAAAAATGTCGTACAACAAAAATATGATAGAAAAATGAGAATCTGAACGAGGAGATATGAGCAATAACATACTTGATAATCAAGGTTTTGAGCTCTTAATTCTTATCTAACTTGCTTCAACTTGTGCAAGTTTTTTCTGATATCCTAGGGTCACCCTCAGAGTGTGCAAACGACCAAACTTTGTTAGTTACCAGTTCTCTCGAAAGATTAAGCTAGTAGGAGGTGAGCATACGATAGTTTTATATTCTAATTTGAAAACTTAACACCAGAAGAAACCCAAAACACATCTTGCCAGGTCGCTTTTGTGGAGATAGAGTCGGCTGACCGTTAGTGATAAACATGTCAAAGACATTAAAGGCCTAACATGTGATGACAATTTTAAAGGGGATAAAGAGTACAATTGCAGAAATACTTTGCACTTAGGACATCCTGTTTTGACTCCATGTTAGTTTACAAATTCTCTCAAAAGCTTAAGGTAGTAGGATGTGGGTCAACAATAGTTTTATATTCTAACAGTTTTACCTTAATTTGGTTGAATATGTGCAGTTATGTTTGGAGTTTTTCTCATGTTTTGAACATTGTTATACATTTACTGATCTTTCTAATATACATGACATGCAGAACCTGTGAAATCTGTGGGTCAACCGCACATAATGTTTCTGGTATTAATGAAGCCGAGGTGATGGAGCAGTGGAATGAATCAAATGACACTGCGACAACAACACCCGCGACTGCTCCTGTCCACCCAGCGGAGACCCGGAACTTCTGGCAGGGTCACCGGTTCCTGAACTTCCTGCTTGCTTGTATGGTCTTTGCATTTGTCATCTCTTGGCTCTTCCACTTCAATGTACCCTCATAAAGCCCTGAATGAGGAGGAATTTTTCTTGTGTGTCAATTGAGTTGAATAGAAGAGAAATTTTTTTTTTTTTTTTTGGAGGTACTGTCTTCGTAACCCTTTCTTCTTACTAGCTTGCTAGTTATTATCTCTCTTTATGATCCGCACGTTGTTTATATTATATAATTACGATTGTCATAGTTCTCAGGAGACTATTTGTGTAATGTGTGTCTTGAATTTCTTCTTGACAAGCCTAAGAGTCTTATGTACGATTGTGTAAGTTTTATATAGTTTTTCAAGTGTGCCTTTTAGTGTTGAATATAAGCCATTGCCAAGTGTTTACAAACTAGTTGAAGTTGTCTCGTTTTCTCTTGGCAAATGCCTCCATTGTTCTTTCGTTGCGCACAGTTTATGGACCTGCTTGCCTGTCTCTAGTCATGGAACGGATCTTACAAATGCAAGTTCAGAAAGAAATATATTTGGGTCAAAGTTTGGAGAAAAAGGGGGTCTTTTTCCGATAGGGATCCCATGGTAGCGTATGTTTTTCAAACCATAGAAGATGGTCAAAATTATTTTTTCTGCCAAATCCGACAGTTGAAATACATTTTTATTGTTTTTTTAGTTTCTACCGGAGGAATTGCCAAAAAATTTTGTGAAACATGGCCAAAGAAGTTATGTATTCTGAGTAGGGGTTTTCATGAAATATGTCAATTTATTCAATTCAATTCAATTTGACAGATTAAATTGGATTATGAAAAATACAGATTGGTTCTGATTGAAATTTTTCAATCTAATATGTACAGATTGAATTATAAATTGAGTATCTCTAATCTGTGAATTTGAATTATTTATGTATACGTGTGTGTATATATATACAAAATTTAAATAATATATAAACCTATGCTTTTAAAAAATTGCATACAAAGTTGATATGTTTAAAAAAAGAATAAATTGCTCCGGTCGTCCCTAATCTTTCACGAAAGTAAATATTTAGTCCTCAATTTTTTAATTTTTGATTTATTAGTCTACAAATTTTGATTTTAGTTATCGAGAAACCAATTTAACAGCCAAACAGTTAATTTTGGACAAAAAAAGTGACAATCTAGTCTCCAAAGTTATCAAAAAGGTAAGAAACTAATCCTCAAAGTTATAAAAAATGTGATAAATTGGTCCTCAAAATTAACGGTTAAACAGTTAAATTGGTCTTTTAGCAATTGAAATGAAAGATTAGGAACTAATAAATCAAAAACAAAAGGTCGGGGATCAAAATAACACTTTCCTGAAAGGTTGAGACTAGCGTGGCAATTTATCCTAAAAAATAACAAGCTTAGCATGGTTATAAAGATCAACATTATTTATTCATGACATTTACTTATGTGTAAAGTTTATTTAAATTTGTTAGTTGTAATGTTTATAATGCTACAATTTAATTTACTATTGAAGACATGTATTCTATTGGGTTGTAATATCTTTTTTTTTAAAAAAAATATTATGTTAATTAAATAATGTTAGATTTTGTTAAATAACGCTATGCTATTCTATGTTAATTTTAATTGCTAGTTTTTCTAATAAATTTAAAGGCTCAATCTGTGAATCTGTTGAATCCAATTTTGTAAAATCCGTGGTTTTCGGATTGGATTAGATTGAGGTCTTCACGGATTGATTTCGGATTGAAATATATGGATTGGATTACAATTGACCCATAATCTATGCCATGCGATCCGTGAACACCCCAAAGTATAAGAAAAGAAGATTACTGTTGTTCACCTATTGGTAATAAAATCCATAAAGGTGGCAATGTGCTAAAATGAATCCCATAACGATGTATAATGTGGCAATATAGGCCAAATATCTATGATGATTTAATGCCACTGCTGATGAATAATAGATTGCCTTCATCAAGAAACCAAAGAGCCATGATGAGTCTTCATGGTATCTTAACAAGATCCTAACTCTTTGATTTGCCCTAAAAGTTGCCATTCCAACTCTAGACAGTTTAACAAATACTTCAGTTAAAATAGTGACTCCAGACTCATGTTTCACGTTCTCATTGCCGTTCAATCCTTATTGGCAGTTACAGAGTTCCTTTTCTAAGTATTTACACTTTCAGTCACTACTACAAGTCTACAACTATTTACAGTTTAAGTGGTTTGGTAGACAAAAAGGCTTAAATTCTAGTCTCGTTCATAAGAAGTGCATGAAAATATTATTAGATTATCGGCTCAACGTTTTTCGGATAGGATTGAATTGACGTATTTTGTCTCATGACACAATTAGTTATGATTTAATGGGTACAATCTTTATTATAGACAGACTTATATTCAAGTTCAAAATATAGTTACCATTAATGTTTCTCCTAGCACTTTTTATTTATAAAAAAAAAGTGAATAAAACTATCATATAAAAAATATTATTCTTTTTTTTTTCATTTCACTTTTTTTTTTATAACTTTCATGCTAAAGAAATAACAAAAATAATCTACAAAATGAGTGCAATAATGCAAAGACTGTTATACTGCGAGCCAACCCACCATGATAGGGTGGTACGAAGGACAAAAAAGCAGGCATCATCAGGCACATGGGGGTCCCAAAATAGGAGAGAATCGGTGACAATAATAAAAACAAGACAAAGGAGGAGTTTGATGAATTGATCTATAAAATGGGATCAAAATTTACATCATAGATATTATGATTATTTATAATATGGTTGGGCTTTGGGGTCAGAATGGGTCAAATATATACACCAGTTGCTGCGACCAACGTGCCGTGATTGTCGATCACAATCTTAATGCGCCGCGAGCATACCCCGTGCCGGGCCCGTGGTGGGAGCTCACCATTTTCTCTCGTCTTTCCTTAAAATATCTTAAATCTAATGTCGATTTTCTTTTTACTTTTTATAAAAAAAAAAATAAATTACATTGTTGTATTTTAAACTATTAGCTTTCTGCATGATGTACTTTGAACTTTCAATCTTATTAAAATACATTATGAATTTTGAAATCATTGGTAATTGAGGTCCAATAGTTACTTTTAATTTCCTTCTAGTACTTTTTTTACACATGTTGAGCTTCAATTTTTTTTTCCCTTAAAGTGACGAGTTTTATCTTTAGAAAAGCTCAGGTGTGAAATCTTGAGACCAAAATCGTCTGTCTTTAATACTCATTAGTTATTGGGGCTCAATTGCTAATGATTTTAAAATTTAAGGTGTATTTTATCAAGATTAAAAATTTGAGGTATATTATTAGTGCAACAATGCCATTTATTAAAAAAATAAATATATATTATGTTATGTCAGTTAGTTACTAACCAAATAATTTCTCAAGCAAAACTATTATTGCATTCCCTACTAAGTGGGTGGGGGGATCATTCATGTTTATATTTGTCCAGGCCCCCAATCCCCATTATATACATGTGAAGGAAATTATATACATATTTTTCTAAAATTATAAATATATATGCACAGATCAGTATCCTGATTAGGGATACTTTTTTTTTGGAGTAAAGAGTGAGTTTTTGGCATTATTAATGTACCCTGCACGAGTGGTGGCGCGTGCTACATGCTCATGGATGGAGTCCTAAACCAATAGTTTTTGGTTCTTTTTTTTTTTTTTTTGGAAAAAAGCCAATAGTGTTGTGAATCAAGTATGTGTGGATGCCACCTCTTGGTATTCCATGAGTTACATTCAAATATTTTATTACAAATTTATAATTCACATTAGACCACATTATCACCCCATTAAATCCCTCTTAATATTGTGCATTATGTCTCTCTTAATTGTATATGAAACCTATGTAAGTTATGTCTATTACCATTACCTATAGTATGATAACTTGGCCTATAAATAGAAGTTGTATTAAGCTTGTAAGTTTTATCCCTCACAAGTAAAAGTATAGAAAGCTGTTTTGTCTCCAATTTTCTCTTGTCTTTCTCTATTGTTTTCTTTAGTCTTTTGTTACTTTGCTTTATTTCATAACACGTTATCAGCACGAGTCTCTTGTCTGTGAGCTTTTACAAATATTAATTGCTCTTTGGTTCAATCACTTCTCTTTTTGAAAGGTATATTGTGCATATATCTTCACTGATGTTTTTGTAGTATAGCCATTCTCTCTTATAATTCTAAGGACATATTTAGTTTATCTATTATTGAATATAGTTTTATATCAATTGTACACTCCTTCTTTGAGATTGGTATTTCTGTTGGCTTTTGATCATTTCATTAATTTTTTTTCTCATGTAAAATTAATTCTAGCAATTTCACCATCCATCACGTTGTTGATATGTTATACATGGTGTAGTGTTAACTATTTGATGTATTACATTTGCTTTTAGGTTAGTAGTTGTATAATCCATCTTGTTATCATTAAATTTTATATAATTAATTTTGTTTTATTACATTAACAAATTATTTCTTTATCATCAATAACTATATAATTAAAAAAAATGAATTTATTGTATAAGTTTTCTTTATCATTAATATGCTACTTTTTTCAATTAGTTTTAATGACATGATTTTCAATATAAATTTTATTACAATATTTTTTATTTTCTATACACGTGCATGATATTTGGTATTCTCATGTTGTAAATTTTTGTCCTTTTGTTAATTAATTAAGAATAAATTATTGTAATTCTTATTGACTTTATGTTATAGTATACTAGTTCCCACAATGTCGAATCTTACAAAGCTAGAGTTCGTTGCTCTTGATATTTCTGGCAATAATTATTTAGCATGGACTCTTGATGCTGAGATCCACCTTGATGCTATAAATCTTGGTAATACAATAAAAGAAGGGAATGACGCATCTTCACAGGATCACGCAAAGGCAATGATATTCCTTCGTCATCATCTCCATGAAGGATTGAAAATTGAATATTTGACGGTAAAAGATCCATATGTCCTTTGGAATAATTTAAAGGAAATGTATGACCACCAAAAGACTGTAATTCTTCTTAAAGCTCGCTATAATCAGATGCACCTACGACTTCAAGATTTTAAAACTGTGAGCGAGTATAATTCAACAATGTTTAAAATTACTTCTCAATTAAAATTATGCGGAGAAAGTGTTACTGATGAAGACATGTTAGAAAAAACATACTCTACTTTTCATGCCTCTAATGTGCTTTTGCAACAGCAATATCGAAAGCGAGGCTTTAAGAAATATTTAGAATTAATATCATGTCTTCTCGTTGCTGAACAAAATAATGAACTGTTGATGAAAAATCATCAATCTCGCCCAACTGGTTCAATGCCATTCCCTGAAGTGAATGCGGCATATGTTGAAGATCCTGAGCATGGTCTACATCGTGGACGTGGACGTGGACGTGGACGTGGGCGTGGTCGCGGTCGAGGTCGTGGTCGTGATCGTGGTCTTGGTCATGGTTATTATAACCAAAACTCCTCAAATTTCAAGAAAGTTGCATCTCACCATCAAAAATGGGAGAAGAATGAAGAGAAACAGGAAGGGTTTTTAGAATAAAGCCCCTAAGAACAATAAAAATACTTGTCATAGATGTGGCATGAAAGGACATTGGAGACGTATATGTCGCACATCTAAATATTTTGTTAATCTTTACTAAGCTTCCTTAAAGGAGAAAGAAAAAGGTGCATAGGCAAACTTTGTTGAGACAAACTTTACTGAACACCATGATCCCACAAATTTTACACACTTGGACGTTGCAGATTTCTTTGAGAATCAGATGGAAAATTTGAGAATTTAATTAGCGAGGGAAACATCAATATGGCTTGAAAAGATGTTCTCCCACCAATCTATCCTGTTTGTTTTTTTTTTTTTTTTGGTGTGACCATAAATTTTAGTATGTTTTGATTTTTTTTTTATTTTTTATTTTTAGTTTGGTTGTAATTTGGGTGTGATTTTATTATGTTTTGTAATCTCCATATATTTTCTTATAAAAAAAAAGGATTGTGTTTAGTATATTATTTTCTTATCTCTTTGTTTTATTTTTCATGAAGAGACATGGATTTCAAAAATTATTCCACTGGTATTAAAGTTAATGATAAAGCCTTTTGCCTAGTGGATAGTGGAACAACACACACTATTCTCAAAGATAAAAATATTTTTCCAATCTTATATTAGCTGAAGCTAATGTTAGTACAATATCTGGTGTTGCAAATTTCATTGAGGGCTTTGGTAGTGCTAATATATTATTACCTGGTGGCACAAAGTTTATGATTAACGACGTTATATTCTAATAGATCAAAAAGAAATCTACTAAGTTTTAAAGATATACGTCATAATGGTTATCATATTGAGACAACAAATGAAAGAGACGTTGAATATCTTTATATTACGTCTAATGTCTCAGGAAGGAAACAAATATTGGAAAAGCTACCAGCATACTCTTCTAGATTGTATTATACATTATAAATCCAATTGAATCCTATGTGGTGATGAACGAAGAATCCAAAGATTCAAGGAATTTTATTGTTTGGCACAACCGTTTAGGTCATCTGGGTTCAATAATGATGTGAAGGATTATAGAAAATTCAAATGGACATCCTTTAAAGAACCAAAAAATTCTTTTGTCTAAAGATTTTTCATGTGCTGCTTGTTTTCAAGGAAAACTAATTATAAGGCCATCCCCAATGAAAGTTACAATTGAATCTCCTACATTTTTAGAACGAATTCAAGGAGATATATGTGGACCTATTATTCCATCATGTGGACCATTTCAGTATTTTATGGTGCTAATAGATGCATCAACACGTTGGTCATATGTTTGCTTTATCTACTCGCAATGTTGCATTTGCGAGACTCCTTGCTCAAATAATCCGATTACGAGCACAATTCCAGATTATACAATCAAGAAAATTCGTTGGATAATGCAGGAGAATTTACATCCCAAGCCTTTAATGATTACTGCATGTCAATTGGGATTACTGTTGAGCATCCTGTTGCTCATGTGCACACTCAAAATGGATTAGCAGAATCCTTTATTAAAAGGTTGAAATTAATTGCTAGGCCTTTACTTATGAGAACAAAATTGCCTAGCTCTGCTTGGGGACATGCCATATTACATGCTGCAGCACTTATTCGCATAAGGCCTACTACATATCATAAATACTCCCCATTACAGCTTGTTTCTGGTAAAGAGCCAGATATTTCCCATCTGAGAATTTTTGGTTGTGCAGTATATGTTCCAATTGCTTCACCACAGTACTAAGATGGGTCCTCAAAGGAGACTGGGAATTTATGTTGGATTTGAATCCCCATCAATAATTAAATATCTCGAACCCTTGACAGGTGACCTCTTTACGGCACGGTTTGTCGATTGTCAATTTGATGAGACAGTTTTCCCAGCATTAGGGGGAGATAAACAACAGCTGAAAAAACAAGAAATTTCATGGAATGCATTATCATTATCTCACTTTGATCCTCGTACAAATCAATGTGACTTAGAAGTTCAAAAGATTATCCATTTACAAAGGTCGCAAATCAGTTACCAGATGCATTTACCGATGTCAAGAAAGTAACAAAATCACATATACCAGCTGAAAATGCTCCTATTTGAATTGATCTTCCTACCGAAAAATATTAATATGGTAGCAAATGAATCTAAGGCACGCCAGAAGCGTGGTAGACCCATCGGTTCTAAGGATAAAAATCCAAGAAAGAAAAAGGAGCTAAATAATAAGCAAGTTGGCATTTCCAATGTTATTAATGTTCTTGAAGAGCCCAGTATAAAAACAGTTGACATAGCTGAAGAATTAACCCAGAAGAGGTTCAAGTATTTGAAAAATGTTAATGAAGAGATCTCAATAAGCTATGTCACTTCAGGAAAGAGATGGAACCGAAAGGAAATTGTTGTCGACAACATATTTGCATATGCAATAGCTCTTGATATTACAGAAGAAAACGAGGATCTTGAACCAAAGTCTGTTGAAGAATGTCAGCGTAGAAATGATTGGCCAAAATGGAAAGACGCAATCCAGGTAGAATTAAGTTCACTTGAAAAACGTCAATTTTTGGGCCTGTTGTCCAAACACCTGAAGGTGTAAAACCTGTAGGCTACAAGTGGGTATTTGTGCGAAAGCGTAATGAAAAAAATGAAGTTGTCAGATATAAAGCACGACTTGTAGCACAAGGCTTTTCGCAAAGACCTGGTATTGATTATGAGGAGACATATTCACCAGTGGTGGATGCAATTACATTTAGATTTTTGATTAGCCTGGCAGTTTCACCAGGCTTACTGGATGGGTCACTTGATAGTGACATTTGAAAGTCCCTAAAGGCCTAAAAATACCTGAAACATGCAATTCAAAACCCCGGGAAATGTATTCAATAAAATTACAAAGATCTTTGTATGGATTAAAGCAATCTGGACGTATGTGGTATAATCGTCTCAGTGAATACCTTTTGAAAGAAGGATATATTAACAATCCAATTTGTCCATGTGTTTTTATTAAAAGGTATAAGTCTGGATTTGCTATTATTGCAGTTTATGTTGACGATTTGAATATCATTGGGACTCATGAAGAGCTTACAGATACGATAACATATTTGAAAAATGAATTTGAAATGAAGGACTTAGGAAAAACAAAATTCTGTCTCGGCTTGCAGATCGAGCATTTATCAAAAGGGATTTTTGTTCATCAGTCAACATATATTGAAAAGGTATTAAAGCGTTTTAATATGGATAAATCCCATCCAATGAGTTCTCCTGGTTGTACGATCCCTTGATGTGAAAAAGATCCTTTTCGTCCTCGAGATGATGATGAAGAAATTCTAGGTCAAGAAGTACCATATCTTAGTGCTATTGGTGCACTAATGTATCTTGCTAATTGCACAAGACCCGACATATCATTCTGTTAGCTTACTAGCGAGATATAGTTCTTCACCAACTCGAAGACATTGGAATGGTGTCAAACAAATACTTCGTTATCTTCGTGGTACAACAGATATGGGTCTGTATTACACAGATTCCAAGTCGAATTGATTGGATATGCGGATGCAGGATATTTGTCTGATCCACATAAAGCACGATCACAAACAGGTTATTTGTTTACATATGGTGGTACAGCTATCTCGTGGCGTTCAACAAAACAAACCCTAACTGCCACATCTTCGAATCATGCTGAGATATTGGCAATTCACGAGGCAAGTCGAGAATGTGTATGGTTAAGATCCCTGGTGCAACATATAAGAGAAACATGTAATCTTTCATTCAACAAAGAAAGTCCAACTGTGTTGTATGAAGATAATGCAGCCTGTATCGCTCAACTCAAAGGGGGTTACATAAAAGGAGACAGAACAAAGCACATTTCACCAAAATTCTTTTTCACGCACGAGCTTCAAAAGAAAGGAGAGATCGACGTACATCAAATTCGCTCCAGTGACAACTTGGCAGATTTGTTTACAAAGGCACTTCCTACAACAACATTTGAGAAGTTGGTACACAAAATTGGTATGCGTCGACTTAGAGATCTTTGAAAAGAGATGTTGACATGAGGGGGAGACACTGCATATTGTACTCTTTTTCCCTTAGCCTAGGTTTTTGTCCA